>JABSTQ010011046.1:0-498992 GCA_013358835.2 Ixodes persulcatus
CTTTAATAATCCCAACATCAATTGAAATAAATAAGTTCCATGTGGTAAATAATTTTATTGGGATTCAACCCAATAATGGGGCGTGCACTAGCACATAATTTTTTAAATCTCAAAATGAGGAAAACTTGTGCATTTAAATTGAATATGTCAGGATTTGTTTTTTTTTTTTTGCTCAATATCACGTATGACTTTTTTTTTAGTTTTGCTAGAATTGGCGGGAATCGTCAGAAGCGTCTGTACACACTGGGCAAAGATGGCCGCCGCGACCGACTGCGCGCACATGGCTTTTACGGCATTTGCTTGCATTCATGGTTACGGCAGAGATTCAAGAAAGTTCTGTTATGTTTTATTGCTGCGAGTGCTGAATAGTGCGGTGATCATTACTTAATTGGGCCTGCCACTTCGTTGGAGCGTGAAGGATGGATAACAAACGGTTATGGGAGCAAGGTAAGGAAACTTCTTTGTTTCTTTTCTTGGTGCTTGCTGCATTGCAATTTGTCGATTTTGGATTAATAAATATGCCGAGACACCTTTAGATTTATGATCAGTACAGGGTAGAAGTCTGACCGGATGAAACTTTGCAAAAGAGAATTTTCCGAGCTGTCAGTTTGAAAGTCTACCCAGTGTAATCGGGTGCCAGTACGAAAAGAAAAAAAAGTTTTAAGCATCTCCAAAATATTCTATAGATTCCTGAAAGCACTGACTTGCCACAGTTTTAGATTTGTGTCTGATTGAATTGTTATGAAGCGATTGTTGGGAAATGTTTAATGAGGAAATGAGGTTTAGGTATCTCTTGAAATTCGCTGTTAATTCTTTGATAAAATAACACTAGTAGGTCCTGAAACTTTGGGGACTATATCACACGAACGAATGACATTTTAGCAAAGAGGCGCTACCGGGATGCAACAGGTTAGTCATTAAAATTAAAAAAAAAAATGTTTATACATTTCAAAACGTTGGCATGATGCACCAACTGCTAGGGTTACGTTCTGGCGAAGTTTGAGCTTGCCACGATCTGTAGTTTAGTTTTGCGGTCAGAAAAACACTATTCTCTTTTCTAGCTCGGAAAGGCGCAATACATTGGAAACTTATTTTTGTAAAACTGAATGTCGCTTTAGAGCTGGAGTTAATGCTTTCGCTGGAGAACTTCATAAAAATTGAGGACACACCAGAGATTTCTCTCTCAAACCACTGTAACTATGCAGTATGTTGTAAATGCTGTAACTATGCAGTATGTGTTTAGTTGCAGCATATTAACTGTCCTAACCACTTGCAGTAGAGAATGCCTCAGTGGCTCATAGGAAACAGCTAGTCGTTGAGTATCCGAAGTATGGAATCGGACTTTGTCAACATGGTCAGAGTTCTTTTTCTTTGCAGCGTAAAAATACATGCTCCTAATTATATCTTCTACCAGAATTTGCCCATCGATTGTGGATGCACTGCACATATTGCCGACTGCTCTCCTTCGAGCAAAATAGAATTTTAGTGGATCCATATTTCTGACCAGTCAAAATGCTGCCTGCAAAACCTTGTTAAGCAGCTGTGGCCACCTTCCGCTGCGCCTCAAAGTCTAGATTCCTAAATAAATAAACAGTCATGTCTTATGAAGGAAAAAAGTTATTGTTTCTTATCTCAAGCTGAATATGAACACTTATATCCCATGCAGTAATCTAACCAATATTGGTGTAATCTAACCAATATTGGTGCTCTTAGGAAAGCTACAGAGAAAAAATTGGATCAAGAGAAAACCACCGAACCAGAGGGCAATGCCTGAAAAAGACGACGCCCGAGCAAGAGGAGGCAGAATGAGTGAACGTCTTAATTTCAATAAAAATGTCAAAAATCATCTACTAGTGTTTCATTGTCCAGTTATCACAAACCATGAGCAGTTTTTCCACATGGTGGTTCTCAGTCGGTTCAAATTGGCAACACTCAATTGGGTTTCGACAATTGGAACCATTTGAGATTTTTTTAATGAGGAGTCCGAAATCACAAACGGGTTTCCCCATTGGTTCCAATTGTCTGACACCAATTGGAGCGAATGGTTTTTTACCTGGGAAGGGCCTCAATAACATAGTCCACAAGCAAGAGTTCCTGCATCTGAAATGGTCCCGGCTCCAAAGTGGTCCCACATTCAAAGTGGTCCCACTTCCAAAGTGGTACCATTCCCAAAGTGGTACCCATTCCCAAAGTGGTCCCACTTCCAAAGTGGTTTATGGAACTGGTCCCACTTCCAAAGTGGTCCCACTTACAAAGTGGTCCCACTTACAAAGTGGTCCCACTTACAAAGTGGTCCCAGTTCCATAAACCACTTTAAAGTGGTCCCACTTTGAATTTTCACCTGGGCTGCAAAACATGACAAAAAATCAGAAATGCGCACCTTATCTTGCTACGCTGCCGTCTCTTTTCGCACGATAAAGTCTATCTGGTATATATATGGTCAGCACCACCATGGCAACGAAGCATCCACTGTATATGCATGCAAGCTCGAATGGAGCGCCTTCAGCCAGAGACAGCAGACGCCATTTTCTAAATGCTGTCTACTAAATTGAATGCGGCAATGTTATAGCTTGACGTTCCAAGCTAGGCTTTCAAACAAACTGCACTACGTGCAATCACCCCATCGCTTCGACCAACTCTGGGATAAGAGATTATAATCTGGGGCTCGAGCCTGTGACAAGCTTTGTCGGAATTGGTAAGGGTCCGCAAGGCACTCACTTCCTGCTGTCAGCGTCGACCGCTGCATGACTCGTCCTGTCTTTGTCTAGCATTACCACATTCTCTTGAGTAGACAGCATTTGAAAATTGGTGATGACTGTTGCTGGCTTCAGATGCTGCATTTCTGTATGTCTCCACAGAAGACACTTTATCGCCTAGGTGATGCTGACTATAATAGACTATTTTTATTGTGCAGAGATTACTTATATGTTCTCCGAGAAGGCGAGCCTTACGTGAAAAGCATGTTCTTAGCTCGCAGCTTACTTTTTGTGTTTCCAATCTCCCTGAAGCATTGAAGCTCGTGTTTGTCGTTTGTTAGGCCTACGGTTGGGCGCTTTTCGGAGCTGTCGCGTCGGTTCAAGTTATGTGCCGCCGTATTGCCGAGTGTAATAATCGTGGAGTTGGTCGTGGTATTCAATGCTTGGGAGTGAGCGTCGGCAGTGAAGACTACAGTGCATTCATGCAAGCTAGCAGGCCCCGCCTCGACACATCGAGGCCCGTGAGACGCTTGTTCGGAACGTAAAATGTGAGTGGAATTTACCTACTGGTGGCGTTCGATCGTCGATTCGACACCGCTGTGGTGAAATTTGATAGCGCTTGGCTACCTCACGTAGCGTCGGGGACAAAGAAGATAATAAAGATAATCAACGGGAGTGGCTACCCATTCGAACTAGAAGGCAGCAGGGCAATTCCCACGTTGTTCTCGGCAGAGCTGTCCAGAGTTTCAAATGCGAAGGTTTGAGAATTTGAGATGTGCAGCGTTATGATCGTATCGAGGCACCGCACTGCATGTGGCTCAGGGTACCGCCGGCGCCGCATTTGCATTCAGTAATCACACTTATAGAAGGACCGAGCGCGTTGAGAATGTCAGCTTTTGGCGAGCTCCAGCAGTCACAAAAGCGTTCTGTCCAAAGACAGAACGTTTTGCAAACAGATCAGACGACGTAAGTGGACCTCCCGGCGCGTCTCATTTGTGGCGGGTAATAATGTTACTTACTGTTCATCTGGTTGGCCTACTTATTTAGGGATGGCGTTTTCTGCACCAATACTGTATTCTGCCTCGTGGCACATTCACACCTGCAGCAGAACTGCTAAGCGGTTCTGCTACAGATTGATCGCGAAGAGTTGTACTCTTCCATAATGTGCAGGATAAAATGACAACAAATAAGTGTGCCTCAATGCTCTAATTCACTTTTGGTATGCAACTGGTTGTATTCTCTGCTACATTTTGATCAGAAAGCCACTGCGAGACAGGCATTATTGATGTATATTATCCTAAATAGTGCTTGAGCATGAGACGAGGCAACAGAAATACTTCTATATGTGCCTGCTTTTTATGCTTTTGCAATTCACCGGCCCGCCCACTCTTCTCATGGTTCTTGTTTTGTTTGGTGTAACTTTTCCACCCCAGGTGTCCGATGCTTGCGGCTGATGGCTTCTACCTACGTGCATCAAAGAGCAGGCCTGCACCTTTGCCGAGACAGCAGTGAAACATTACGAGTTCTGTGTAACTGCAGCGACTGGGTCACCGATGCCGTTCCACTTCCTGCACTGCACTCCCCGTGGGTCAGAGGGCCAGCGCATGCCCTTTATGGGTTGTCGCCAGCCACAGTAAGTATGGCTTGGAGCCACGTCATGCGAGTGAAATGCTTGTCACCTGAGTGACGTCAGTGCCGTTGGTGGGGCTATGACCGGTGGTCTGCGATCACAGACCACCAAGCACCATTGCACTGTTCCTGGATCAACTAGCCGCTCTCGAGGAAGAACAGAGTGCTTGGAGAAGAGTTATGGTGTCCGCGCTTTCACTAGCTCCAGCTGTTGCATCAGACATTTTGTTGAAAAAAGCAACATCTACGAATGAGTACACGGCGCTGAATGGCCGCAAGGGGCCTCGCTTCTGACCGAGGGGGTCAAGATCGTCCCATTTCAACAGAGCTACCTCTTGGGGTATTGTACAACACAGGAAATAAAGGGAGTTATGTTCCGTTCTTGGGGGTTGCCGCAGATGTGATGAAGGCAACCGCCCGCCGGGATTGCGCCTTGGCCGACGGAGACGTTGACACACAGGTACACATCCAGATGAAGTCAACGAATATATATATATCTAGTTTATTTGCATACATTCACAGACTGGGTTTAAATCTTATGAGCTACGCGAGACCTCTCGGAGTCCTGGTGGCGTCTTGCCCCCTCCGATGCTCAGCGTAGACTGCCTTTTTCTTTCCCGCACGCCCCCAAAATTCCAGGAATCGTCCCCACTTTCCCGGACGTCTGGTCAGCATCACTTGCCACCTCGCCGGGTCGCTCCGCACCCCCCGCAGTAGTTCTCGCCGACTCCCCACATTTCCAACCCCGGTGCTTGAGATTTGGGTTACCTCGGAATTCGTTAACTGCCGTCGCGCCCAGGACTCATAAACATGTCAAGGCCCGGATTCCTTGCCCGGTCCAACCCCACCAAAATCCCCCTAAAACAACAACCCAGACGTCTTTGAACCTAACATCTCACCCCCCCCCCCCCCAACTGTGTTGCCCGGGCTACAAGAATGAGCAACACACTCAAAACACGCACTGGTTCAAAGGACAGAAGCCACCTCTAACTGCGGTGCCATGAAGCTTGTCGATAACACGAAAGAAAAACTCCTCTGGTGGTTACATTGCAACGAGAGAGGAGTATTCATGCATATATACGGCCTGCCGCAGACCGATTTGTTTACGCATCGGCAACATCACAACCACAACATACACAAACAACACACAGATGGGATGGGTCAGCCCATCTGTGTGTTGTCTGTGGGATGGGTCAGCCCCGTCAAGCGTCACGTCAGTTGCGAGCAACCCCTCCACACCTCTGGCGGACTGGTCCTTACGCTTAGGACAGTCAGTCAAAATATGTCCGAACAACCCACATCCGAAGCAGTTACGTTTTCGGTGCACTGCCTGGCTACCTGAAGCCAGCCCTTGGGGTTTCGGCTTCGCTCCCTGTGGCTCGCGATTTGGGAAGGTTTGACCCTGCTTATCCCTCGTCTCTCTTTGTGTTCCTTCATAGCTAACCGCCAGCTTGGCCACCTCTGCAGGCGGCAATCACTTTCCCTTTTCGCTGAGTTCGATGTACGCTCTCGTGTCGCGACGCATAGTGCGTTTCAGCTGATCCGCTACGAGCAGCTGCCTCAACGCACTCAGAGAGACGACTTCACTACTTTTCAAGTAGTACCCAAAGAAATCGCCCAGCCGCGACACGCACTGGCCCCAAGACTGCTTCTCGTCCCTTCTGGATCTGTAAAACACGTCCCGATACTCCGCCAGAGCCAGCTGAAGCTCCTCGAGGATCTCTCGCTTTAAGTCCGCATACGACGGCATCGCGTCCGCAGCGATCCGGTTCGCGACCATTCTCATCTTCTCAGTGAGGTAGGGGAGGATCTTCACACCTCTGATGTTATCTGGCACGTGGAGGCTGTTCAGCATTGTCTCAACTCCAGAGAACCAAAATGGCACCAACGGTTCCGATTCTGGCATCTTAGACAACACTCCCCTAACGATCCGCGAATACCTTAGCACCTCATCCCCCTCTGTCCGAGCAGCGCTCTCTCCCAGTGTGGCGCCCTGTGTTCTGTTTAGTTTTGCCACTTCTAACTCTAGTTTTAGCTTTTCAATCTCCATTTGCATGAGCTCCTTTTGGAGCTGCATGGCATCGGTGTCCATGTCGGACTCACCGTCTGCCCTCATGCCACTAGTGCTCTCAACAGTACCGCCTTTTTTTGCGTTTGTTCGCTTGGCTGACATGACCCTCAATGAAGAAGAGCAAAAAGGACCCCCCACCTGGTTTCCGTGTTTCTGTGTCGCGCCGCTTTATGTCCCGGGTCTCTGTCGCCTAGCTTGAGCGATGTCGACTTCACCTTTGTAAGTCCACTTGTGTTCAGACACCGTGCTCCCCGGATGTCTTCAGCAGCGTTTGCAACGCTCACAACCACCTTTGCGTCGCACCCGCGGCGACGCTCAGACACCTTGTCTTTCGGCGAGCTCCTGCGGCTCCTGGTCACACCTGCGGTGACTGCCAGACCACTGACGTCCTCTGATGCTTTGGCTGGCCCCTCGACGCTCCCACGGCAACGATCAGTTGGCCTGCGTCCACCTCAGGCCAGCTTCTCTGGCTCCTTGTCACACCTTGCGACAGCCAGACTGTGAGCGCCCTCCGGAGGTCCTTGACCCTTCGTCGCACCAACGGTGACGGCCTGACGTCCTGTGTCCGGCGAGCTCCTGCGGCTCCTGGTCACACCTGCGGTGACTGCCAGACCACTGACGTCCTCTGATGCTTTGGCTGGCCCCTCGACGCTCCCACGGCGACGATCAGTTGGCCTGCGTCCACCTCAGGCCAGCTTCTCCGGCTCCTTGTCACACCTTGCGACAGCCAGACTGTGGGCGTCCTCCGGAGGTCCTTGACCCTTCGTCGCACCAACGGTGACGGCCTGAGGTCCTGTGTCCGGCGAGCTCCTGCGGCTCCTGGTCACACCTGCGGTGACTGCCAGACCACTGACGTCCTCTGATGCTTTGGCTGGCCCCTCGACGCTCCCACGGCGACGGTCAGTTGGCCTGCATCCACCTCAGGCAAGCTTCTCCGGCTCCTTGTCACACCTTGCGACAGTCAGACTCTGAGCGCCCTCCTACAGTCCTTGACCCTTCGTCACACCAACGGCGACGGCCTGACGTCCTGTGTCCGGCGAGCTCCTGCGGCTCCTGGTCACACCTGCGGTGACTGCCAGGCACTCCACGTCCTAAGTTGTTATTGGAGGCTTCTGTCGTACCCACGGCGACGACCCAACGTCCTGCGTCTGGTACCGGTAGCTTCCTTGGCTTGCTGTCACACCCACGGTGACTGACGGCTACTTGATGGCCCCTGGGGCCGCAGCCACTCTTCGTCACGCCCAGGGTGACGAAGCCCAGTCAGTTGTCATCTTCACCTGGATGGCTCGTGGTGTCCCTGGGCAGTGTTGACAGCTTCGTCTCCGAAGGCGGTGGCACAATCCTGTCGACTGCGCCAGTTATAATCCGTTCTTGGGGGTTGCCGCAGATGTGATGAAGGCAACCGCCCGGGATTGCGCCTTGGCCGACGGAGACGTTGACATACAGGTACAGATCCAGATGAAGTCAACGAATATATATATATCTAGTTTATTTGCATACATTCACAGACTGGGTTTAGATCTTATGAGCTATGCGAGACCTCTCGGAGTCCTGGTGGCGTCTTGCCCCCTCCGATGCTCAGCGTAGACTGCCTTTTTCTTTCCTGCACGCCCCCAAAATTCCAGGAATCGTCCCCACTTTCCCGGGCGTCTGGTCAGCATCACTTGCCACCTCGCCGGGTCACTCCGCATCCCCCGCCGTGTCGTTCCGACCCGGCAGTAATTTCGCCGACTCTTCACATTTCCAACCCCGGTGCTTGAGGTTTGGGTTACCTCGGAATTCGTTAACTGCCGTCGCGCCCGGGACTCATAAACATGTCAAGGCCCGGATTCCTTGCCCGGTCCAACCCCACCAAAACCCCCCTAAAACAGCAACCCAGACGTCTTTGAACCTAACAAAGGGCCCAAAAGGTTTCTACCTCGACGAGGTGTGGGTTATGGCAGGACCAATTTTCTCAAAGGTGCGGGTAGACACCAATGCGGCTTTGTTCCGTGACCGACACCTTCATGCGTGGTGGCACGAGGCATTCATTGCTTAACCTGGCTTAAAGCTCAATGACTGGACTGGTCAAGGGTGGCATGCCTGAGAGTGGGACAGTAGACGGCTTTTATATACCAACTTTAGACTTCATTCACTCCTTAGCTGACAGGGCACTGAAAGCTACATACTCATATAACCAGCCGATAGTCAGTCTTGCATTGCCTAATGTGCCCTTTGCTTGTACAGATGTGCAGAGAGGACATGAGGCAATAAAAGTTTAACCCACCAACCACATGGCCTCTGTCGCCCTGTCTGCGTAGGGGTGAATGGAGCGTAGGGGCGGCAGAGTCGGTGGGGTCTGCTGAGTGCATCTGGCATAGCAGCTCGGTAGTGGCGAGTTACCAGAGCACTTCTCACGCGGCATACCACTTTCATGCTGGTGACCACAAACCTTTCACGTCGCCTTGCTGTGGCCACTGCACAGTTAGCTGATACAAGCTTGATTTGTTTGTGCGACAGCTCAAAATTGGCCATTTTGTATTGGCCATTTTGTTATTCTCCTAGGCAAATAAAAATGATGCCTAGACATGACCCTCAAAATATAAAACTTGGGAAGTATGTTTGCAAAGAAAACAAAAATGCCATTTTGGAAACCAAATTTTAAGCTCCCACAGAACTGGGTGACGTCAAGGGGCGAGCAGTGAACTCCATGCCATTTTGTGCTCTCTCAAAATTGGCTTTCTCCGCTGCTGCCGAGCGAGCATAAAGAGTGAGGCAAGTTCTTCATTGCCTCAAATTGCGTCTCGCAAATTGCGTCATTCAATGTTACAAAAATGGGACTTGCGAAGTCTCCGAGTGAGGAGATCTTGGTTGGGAGAAAGGACCGCAAACTTTAAAAAGGTGCATGTGCGCACAGGAAAATATCTTTCCACTTTAGCACAGCATTCACTGCGCTAAAGTCAAAAGAGGTGGGACGGGCTTCCAGTTCGTTCTTGACCTGTTGCCAACAATTTAAACCACAATTGTATAACTTGTTTACACCATTGTTTAATATATTTGTTTCCTATGTTTGCATTTACAATTGCACTGTGTAATGCCCCTGGCTCCGAGGGTAAAATAAAGGAATAGAACCCAACCGATTCTGCGAGTCGCCAAGTTCAATTACAATCTCCTCTTTCTGGATATGTACTGTATAAACCGAGCACCGGCCCTGGACAAACGGAAGTCTATTGTCACTGACTGAATGCCAGCGGAGCTGCCGAGTCCGGCTTGTGTTTGGTCCCACAGTGGCGCACATTAGAGCACTGCGTGGGCCTACTTCTTGAGGCCAGTCCCGGGCCTCCTGGCAGCCAATTCTGTCCGTCCCGACGACAAAGTGCACCTGGTAAGCATACAAAGACCTCCGTTGCACCTGTTTGCAAGAGATGGCAGCTTTAGCAGGCTGCTCGACTGTCATGTTTTGGCAGCATTTTTTTTAAAACGAGTTTCTTACGTAGGCTGCAGTTAATTAGAAGTCTGGGGGGCATATTGAATCACATTTGCCCAATCTGTCTGCCAGAATGTGTGAAAGTAGAACAGATAGCACATCGCTCCTCGTAGAGCGGCTCAACCTTGACTACGGTTTAGGCTAGGTCTGTGTAGTGCTCTAGAACACATCTAATTTCACTCTCCTCTATCACAGCGTAGTGATAGAAACTAATGTGGCCTACCAGCTGGTGGTGGTGTGGTAATGATGAAATGTGGTTTGCCTCATCAAGCAAATGCATAGCTGGATGCCGGTACTTTGCTTGGCAGAACTTGACCAAGACTGCATGTACCCACCACTTAGAGCTACACGAGACTGGTTTGATTAAAATGGGAACTATAGATTGTCCTTTCAGAAATGCAAAGAAGTAAACTTTATAACTTGTCATGTAATTTTTTCCTTCTTTTAAGCTTTCTTTTTGTGCAAACAACACCAACAGCCGGCATTGAATTAAAGTATGCCTAAAGTCGGCAAGCCTTTGAACAACTTTATTGCGTTGTCGCAAAACAAGGAAGAAAAAAAACCTAGCATGTCGTCTGCTTTTCTTCCCTGCCCTCTCTTCGGACCACCGGTACGCTGATGGTGCAAATAGTCGTAAGCTATTATAAAATAAGGTGCGGAAATTATACACATAATGATGGCATGCAGTTAGGTAGTACAAAATAAGTGTAAGACGACATTTCACTAAGCAAGACAAAAAATTGCAGTAAAACGCAGCAAAAAAAAAAACAATACGCCTTTGCCAAGGAGCGGAGGAAAGAGAGGAGCGACAATTTGAAGCCACTTTATGGCGGCTGTGTCACGCGATTCCAAGATGGCAGCACCCATGCGACGGAGGGTGAAGAGGTCTAGAATTTTAGAAATAAAATTGAAGGGATTTCATAAAGCCATTGGCAGGGGGGACTGCTCTGCTAGCTCGGATGTGATGGGGGTTCCCCATCACAGTGATGCAATTACTGTACCAAAGTGCTTGCCCTATTGTGCTGCACTCTACTTCAACAAAAGTGAGAGAATTTGCACCAACAGTGTGCTGAAAATATATATTTCCTCAATGTTGAAACTATTTGCAATGTCTTTGTTATATTCCACAGTCTTATGACAGATAGTTTTCAACGTTTGATTATTGCTTGGTTTACTGTAGGTAGTTGTGGCAGTTATGAAAACTTTTTTGGAAACTGCAGCAGCTGACCAAACGGTCACCTCCCTCGCCAAAGCGCGGGGTGACCTGCAGTGTTTGGAAGCCTAGCTTGGAGCGCAAGCTACCGTTGCATTAGTAGCAGACTGCATTTGGAAGATAGTGTGGCTGCAGCTGGCTTCAGTAGCTGCATTGGAATGTGCATCTATTGACATTTGGTGACCATAGCAGACAGAATTTATTGTGCAGGAGGAGACTGGTGTGGCCAGATCAGGTGCGTATTTGGGTTCTCTTGCAGTGCTTTTCAATGTGGCCGCAGAACATGAACATAGGGTTCTAAAGGACTGAAAATTGATGGCCGATATTTCCTGGCACCCAATATTGTGACAAGCCTTGCATGAAAGGCTTATTTCTTTTTCTTACCTGGGACATGGGGCTGAAGTATCAAACTGCCCGTGATGTCACAAACGAAACTGGATAGGGCATCTCTTAACGCCCAGTTTCCAGCGAGCACTTGTCATTTTTTCTCATGCTTTGGCTGTGCGTAGATTGTTGAGGCTTGCAAGATTCCAAAGCATAGGAAGCTCCTCCCTGCCATTCTCGTTGTCCTACATTTGGTCCTCGAGGCACACCCCAAGTTGGTACAAAAACATGTGATAGTCTATTGAACACACCCGTACACGATTCGGGCAATATGTTAGATATGGTCGTCAACGGAATGCGAGCAGCTGGGCATGTCTTGCAAATGTCTGGCCTCTATGCATTGACGCCTTAAGTGACTACGTCACAACATGGCGTCTGGGTCCAAACAAACAGTTGTTAGGGACATTGCTATGGACTAATGCATGGAGGACAGCATAGAGGACAGCATAGACACCTACGGTGCTATTGCCTTTCAAAATGCGTCGGGCTTATCCCAAAGTAAGTTTTTGACCTTGATCAAGATCTACCTCAAGTTGACCTTCGCTACCTGGGATGGTCAACCCTACCTACAGAAGAGAGGTATCTGCATCGGATCGTGCATCGCACCTGTTCTCAGCGATCTCCATCTAGCGCACCTCGACAGGAAGTTAAAAGATTCATTAGACACCTCCAAAGTTATGAGTTTTCCGGTACGTCGATGATTATTTAATCGTTCTAGCTTCCGACGATAGCAACTTTACCAGCATGGTTGCCGACGTCCTCGACAGCTTTAAAATCTGCATGAGTCCATTGGAAATCACTCATGAACTTCCAAACGAGCGCTCCTTAAGATTCCTGGATCTTCGGCTCTTCATGTTACCTTACCATCTATGCTGGTAACATGAGCCCAGGGGAAACAAACCGCTATTAGCATTCAACTCGGCCCATTCAGAACTGGTTAAAGGAGCATCGTGCGATTATGCCTCAAAAAAGCACTCACAAAATCCTGCTCGCATTCCATCCCAACAAGCTTCAACGGTCAAGTCTCACGACTAAAGAGTGCAGGATACCCCATCTCATTATTAACATCAGTGGCCGAAAAGCTCATCAACGAAAGCAGGCAAGACGTTTGCACTCAACAAAAACAAAGAGACATAACAAAGAGACCCATCATTGTGCCATATATTCATAATTTTTCTCACGGACTGAAGAAAATAGCTAACCGAGTAAACGTGGAAGTCATCTTCTCAGCTCCTAACAAACTTCGCAGTTTGTGCAAAAAAGTAAATACCCCACCAAGTACAACTGTCGGCTACAAAAAGAAGCATAAGAACACCTTTGTCCCTTGTACAGAGAAGGTGGTGTACTCCTTTCCCCTCTCTTGTGGAAAACTCTACATAGATCAAACCGGAAGATGTCTCAACGATCGCCTTCGTGAGCACAAGAACACATACACCAACAAAAACTCCGGACATTTAGGGCTCATTCACACTGGAAGCGGATCCGCGTTCGCAAAGCGGTTGCAAACGCGGTTGTATAAAGATCCAGTACAATTGCACGCGCACTTGATGTCATCGAGTGCGCGCGCAATTGCACTGGATCTTTATACAACCGCGTTCGCAACCGCTTTGCGAACGCGGATCCGCTTCCAGTGTGATTGAGCCCTTAGGCATTCACTGTCGAGACTGTTGCTGCTCAGTGCTGCTGAGTAACTGCGCTGTGCTTGGCAAGCACCACAACCAGCTCACAAGAGAAATTATTGAGGCAGAGAATATCGCTAAACTTAACAACAGATGTGTTAGTACTCCCTCAATAACCTTATCGCAAAAAGAATTAGACTACCTACCCCTACATTAATTTAAATTTAGTTAGCTTTAAATTTAGCTTCATATCGAAAGAAAAGAAAAAAAGACCAGTTATTATCCCATGCCCTAGCCTATAATACAAATAGAAAAAGACAAAGAAGTGTAAATACACCCGAGAGTTGACAGTCAGCGCTGTGTAAGTGTCTCTTTCTTTTGTATGTCTGTTGACTCGAGTGACTGTTTTGCTGGTGCGCTGTTCCCCCTGTAGATTCTCAGACATTCCAACGTTCAAACAAAGCTAAGAGAATTCGAAAATTTCATGCTGAAAGCACTTGAAGCTCTATCGATCCTCGAACACATCCGGGATTCCTAGCACCGGTACGGCAATACGGCTGATGCTGTCTCACAGGCGTTAATATCCAGATGATCAAGAGCGATCTTGCGCAAAAAGGGTATAAAGTCTCATTCCTTCATGTTTTCACATTATACCTGCGTCAGCGAGCACGAAAAAGCCCGAAATCGTCGAAAAGCAGCTGCACATCTCGGCTACCGCGCACCAAACAAACTCGCATCCGCCAGCTCTGGGCGCTGCCATCTTACCGATGACGTCACTGCTCTTGTCAGGTGACGTGACGAGGGGGTCGCTTTTGCGTACAACATGGCGGCAACCGGGGACTTCCGGTTTATCACTCTAAGCCCTCTAACTCGATATATATATATATATATATATATATATATATATATATATATATATATATATATATATATATATATATATATATATAATTTTAGAAAAATTATATCTATTTTAAAAAAATAGATCTAATTTTTGAAGGATAGCGCCCACGGCGGAGAGGAAAGTGATAATTAGCAAAATAAGTACAAAAAATTCACTAATAACTTTTTTTTAGATATTCGCCTTAGTTGTCACATTTTAATTGGATATTTGTTGCCTGTCTTCAAGATATGTTTCTTAGAGAGCGTATTGGTATTGCATAAATTTTTTTACGAAAGAGTTACACATAAAGGAAGAACACGGACAGCCCATCTTCCGTGCTGTCCGTGTTCTGTCCTTTCTCTGTAACTCTTTCGTAAAAAAATCTAGATATGCTATAGCTTTTTTTTTTTTTTTGGAATTGAGACAATTCTGTTTCGCGCTATTTCTGGTAAATTTAGTCCATACCAAAACTAAGGTTAAAAAAAAAAGCGCGGAAACCTGCGTGCTTGAGGAGTCAGTTTCCCGTGCTCGCTGCGGAGACTTGACGTCGCTTCCGGGTGGCACTTCCGGCGCTCTCAGTTTCCTCTCAGCTTAAATTTGCCAGAATCCGCGTTTACATGAATGCGACTTCGTCGCATCGAATCCAGTTGTCGCATTCAATGCGGTCATGTAAACGACATAATGCGCAAAGAAAGCGCATCGCATTCAAGTCCCTAGAAAGAGGTAGATCGAGATGGCGAGTGCGCATTCATTCAGCCCATGTAAACGGAGGTCGCATCGCATTTTGGAACGGGGAGGATTATGGGAAGGCGCTCGCTGCGGGAGCGAGTGAATAGCTGAGAACATGGCGGCGGCCAACCTCGTCGGCGGCGCGGAGAGCGGTCCCGTATGGTCGCCCGCAATTTTTTCCCGAGAACAAACGCGAGCTTTTATAGCCATCATAAGTAAGCGGAATATAGCGGAGCTGCTCGGTGAGGGCGGCCCCCGTCCAAGCCTTGCGAAGTACGACTTGCGCGTCCAAAGGGGTCCCAAAGGCTTCGGCGCAAGCACGAACGACACCGAGAGCTCCGAGCACTGTAGAGCACTGCATGGTAGCGCAGAACGAGCCGCTCCTTCCTCGGTGCCGTTCCTGGCTGCGCAGGAGCCTTTCGGACTCGGGGTCCGGTTGGTCCGATCGCGATCGGCGAGGTCCTGCGCGGCGAAGCGCGGAGGCTTCCTCAAAGCGTGCACACACACACGTCGCCTCCGGTCCAGAGTAACCCGGCGGCCCGGCCTGGAGCCCTAAACGCTTGGGTTTTGATGTTTTTTTCCGTCTCGTAACTTCTTCCACAGCACCGAAAACAGCGGGCACGATCTTTACGTTCACTGAACGCGTCAAAAGACCTCCTAAAGACCTCCACGTGCGATGCACCGGAAAACGTGGTGCGGCTGGCATAGAGATCATATACTAACTCTAGAGGAAAAGGTCCGCCATTTTCCCATGCATTCTGGCTACCGCAAGCGGCGGAGCATGCAGGCAGACCCTCGGGGTCCCAAACATGGTTACCATGGCAACCGAAGCCTCGCTATCCCCGATCGCACCTCCGGAAAGGGAGTCTCATACCATTTATTCTGCGAAGTTTCGACTACAGCATTCGATTTCACGAACTTCAACAATCCACGAACTTACCGGTGGAAAGGTATTCACGTTCCTTTCGAAGCTTTCTTTTTGCATAGCGCGCAGATGTACGGCCTCACGTCAACGCTAAACTAAACCAGATAACCGACTTCGCGGGTGGGGCGCGAGAGGGCGCGGCCCAGGAATACGAAACCGCGCAAGCACCAGATTTCCGAGATTTCGACAGAAGGGAAGTTAATGCAACGTAATGAGTATATTGGTTTTTATAAGCATTAGAATAGCTCAGAATTTAGTTTACAACGTTAAATTATCACTGTTTATATTGCTGAGAGTTTTCAGTCTTCGCGATTACCATTGCGACTGTCGTCCTTCAGCTGGCAACATTGCTTTCTTTTTCTCGTGTTCTGTCGCTCTCTTTCGCGATCTTTCACTCGGGACCCCGGGTGTTGGCGCACGGGATTTGCCACTCCTCCTCACCCACCTTTACCCCCCTGGCGGCTGGTGACGGAACTGCATAACTTCGAGCTTTGACACGGCGTGGCGCCACCTTCTAGTGCGCATTCATGTAAACGTTGCCGACGTTGCCGCGTCGGCTTCGTTCCAAAAACGAGTGGAGTCGATGCGCTGAAGTCGCTTTCATGTAAACGAGAAAAGCGCGAAGCAGAATTTAGCTGCCTGAATTATAAAACAGCTGTGACAGGTTTTGACGACGGGCCACAGATCTCTATTTGGAATGTGCCAGCTGAGGCGAATATTTCAAAAGTTAATTAATACACGTTAGGTGATGCATTTGCTTATTATCTCTCTACGCTTGTAATCTAACGTCCGCCGCGATCGAGAACGTTATCCCGAGGAAATCATTTTTTTTTATATATTTTAAGCGCCCTTTTTGTTTAAATTATTTCAGTCGTTGGTGGAACACCCTGCATAGCGCTTGCCTTTATGGTTTCTTTTTTTATCTTCACTTAAATGCAATTTTGTACCTGTAAATATACGAATATCGACATGTCCCACTCGCCGTTACAGCAACAGCCTCTACAATCCTTTTTTTTTTTTTTTTTTTTTCTGGGACTCGTTTTATCACTCACTCTAAAGAAAGCCCGTGCGTCAACTTTCCCGCACAACACTCTGAGATCTAATCACCGCAGCTCACGGAGGCGGCTCAGCGAATGACGATGCCGAAACATATGTTTAGACCAAAAAACGCAGCCTGAGTTGTGACATTAATTAAGCAATGCAAGCGTGACGTTTTGCATTGCTTAATGTCACAACTCAGACTGCGTTTCATGGTCTAAACACATGTTTCGGCATCGTCATTCGCCGAGCCGCCTCCGTAAGTTGCGGTGATTGGCTCTCTGAGTGTTGTGCGGGAAAGTTGACGCACGGGCTTTTTTTAGAGTGCTGTCGTAAGACACGTAACTGATGACTAGGACAAGCTGCAGCAAGACCAGATAACGGCCGAAGAGCAAACGTGTTTTGCTATTAGTATCGGTGCACGTATCAGTGAGACAGGAGGGCAAGAAGCCAGTTAAGTACAGCGACTTATACACTATATTATTAACACCAATTGTACTGTAGGTATGCAGCTGTTAGTTAATGCGCCACTAACGCAAACTTAACGCGTTTATATGCAGCGTTTATGCATCTCTATGGTACTTCATAGTGGGGTACTTCTACTTTGCGCTTATACAAGTGAAAAGTATCTGTGTCGGTCGTTATTTTATTCATTTTTTCTCGCATCGGGTTACTGTGCAAATTATATCACCAGCTCGAATTCGTTCTTACTTTTTTTACAATTATAATTATTACTTCACGTATGTAAAAATGTCGAGTTTTTCTGACCGCGAAAATAAAATTTCGTATCGGCGAACGCTCAGTCTTGGCAAAAATGTAGCGCTAGCGGTTTGGAGCCAGACATGTACAAGTTACTCGAAGAAAGTAATTAAGTTAAGTTACGGAGTATTGGCCTCAAAAGTAATTTGAGTAGAGTAGAAATTACTCAAATGGAAAGTAATTGAGTAAATAACTAACTACCGTAAAAAGTAGCGAATTACTTTTGAAGTTACTTTCCTTTTTTATGGTAACAAGAAAAAATAGGTTTTGATCCGTTAGCGAAATTCTGCTAGTCAAATATAAAACGCATTGTGTTTTCACACAAATGCTTTAATAGCTGGTTCTGCTTCTGCGTGCCTAATTGTCTTGCTTTTTTTTTTTTTTTTTGTCAACGATGTATTGCGGATGTATAATTTCTACTTTGAGGTTTAGCACTGCCTGAGCTTAATTTTGCAGACAGTGTTTGCTTGTTTACAGTGTTGCGCAAAGTATTTCTAAAAAGTAATTGAAGTAAAGTACAAAGTAACTGACAGTTGTGCACTTCAAGCACATAATCTTAAGTACACCGGGTGCAATGTACTTCAAGTACAGTACTATAAATACAATGTACTTTAAAAGTAAAGTAAAAGTACTTTTTAACCCAATCTTTCATGATGCCCTTTCGTCCCATCTACAGAGTTATTATTTTTTAAGTGGTATGCATTGGTCCAGGGGTAATGGGAGGTGCACCAGCTTTTTTTGTTTTGTTTTTTTCGGAAATGGCAGCAAATTTTGGATAAAGTCAAGTCGTCACAGGGTAGTTGTTTTACTTTGGCTGACGAACTATTGAACACAATAAACTTATAAGGCACTTTTTTGTATATGCCTTACAGCCGACATTACTTCACTCAGAGAAATGACCAGATGACGTCTCGAAAGACGATAGCTCGTTTTCACATGACAATACGCCATTTGTTGTTTTCAAATTTGGGGAATGTAGTTTGGAGCCGGGAGTTGTATTTTCCTCGGAAAATAAAAGAAAAAATACTTTGGTAATGTACAAGTACACGCCCAGAGTGTACTTAAAGTAAAGAGAACCTTTCTAAACCTACTTGAAGTAGTATTTTAAGTGCCATGTACTTAAAGCACTTCCCAGCACTGCTTGTTTATTATTTTCTTTTATGTAAACACACACAAAAAAAATGACCACCGATCAAGACAACAATACATGTGTGTGCGTACCTTTCGTCACGATGACCACCGATCAAGACAATAAATGTGTTCGTACCTTTGCTCGAAATTCTGTGTCACGTTTGTGTCGTGTGCTAAACTGCTTCGCTGGTCATCCACCTTCACGGAGTGGAATGGCTCATGATTTTTTTTTTTTTTCATTGGAGCTAGACACTGACCTCTGGGGCTGAAATTAAAGAAATAGTTTATCGTATTTTTAAAGCGATATCAATACAAATCTGGGTTCAGTTTTGCGTAAGGGATCAGGATTTGGTACGGTCACATGTCAAGTGGTCAAAATTGTACAACATGGCGGCGGCCTAGTGGGGGTCACTTTTTGCCTGGTGAACGGGATGCGCGCAGTTTATCGCTCTAAGCCCCTCTACCGCATTGAAAAGAGTACTCACTTCGTTTCAGCTTAAATGCAGGCGCAGCCGACGCTGCGAGCTAATGGGGCCAATCAAGTAGTGTCAAAAGCGCAGGTCACCGGGCATTTTCTTTCTGCGATTTGCTCAGCGATGGTTGAACACGTTCAGAAACATGACGAACACCATGATGGCGAACTTTTGACTCTGTCTGATTGGTCAGCTTGTAGCGTCGGCTGCGTCTGGACTTAAGGTGAAACAAAGTACAGCACGTTACTAGAGCTCGGATCCCGGAAGTTTTACCACTGTGAAATTCTTATCTAAGAGTGATACAGGTTGCATAACCTCGATGAAAAAGAGTGTAAGCATATTACTTGAATATCAGTCGGTGTCAGGTTAAGAGTGAAGTGGAAGCTCCTCCCTCTTCTTTCCAGTTGAGCAGAGCGAACGCTGGACAGAAGGTGACCTCCTCTACAGCATTCGCTCCGCTAAAGTGGAAAGAGGTGGGAGGAGCGAATTGTGAACGAAGGAGAAGGGCTGCCGAAACCGGTGAACAGCGCAAGCAGCGCCAGGCAGCGGATGCTGTTGACGTTTACCAAGAATCATGCTAACACATTCCCTAAGGATCTACCAATGTATCTTCCTTTAATTTTAACGTGGATACACCACCATCACGCTGAGTTTGTCTATTCACGGAATGGGTATTATAATCAGGAAGCTTAAAAACATCGCTGTCATGTTTATACCATGTTTCTGATAGCATGTAAAAGTGGGCGAGGTTTGTCGGTTCATCGCCGCATATTCGGTCCATGGAGTTCAGCCTTAAAGGTGCCAGTTTCTGAGATCGCCTAAGTATGGCGATAACTCTCTCTGCTGTCTATAAGCATTCTAGAAATCCCTAAATCATGACGATACGCGGAAATCCCTGTTAAAAAAAAAAAAGCAATCAAAGGGTGTACACACCGAGGTCATCTCCAGCGATGGGAGAAGCATGTTCCGAAACCAGGACCACTGTCATCCAATACCAAGCGAAGGATCCTCGCTTGGTATTGGATTCAATCAAAAAAAAAGAAGAGAGGTGAGTGGACTAGAGTGCCTTCATACACACGCGCGCTTTTGCTTGAGTGGTGATATCTCAGCCATTTTTCCGCCCAATCGTTTTTTTATGCATTTTGAAGTGCGCGCAATCTGGTGTCACTTAGCTCGAGCGCGTAGCTTTGGCTAATGCATAGACGCCATTTTACCGCCCAAGTCACGCACCAAGTGCGCGAGAGCGTCACGCGCTGGCACATTCAGGGCAACAATGGATGTCTTCACCCTGAGACAGACAGACATGTAGGCACCCTAGAGTGGACAAGTTCACCAGACTCGAAATGCTCCGGCGAATGGAGAGCGGTGCTTCTTCGAAGTTAAGAACGTAAGATGGCAGCTTGGCGGCGCGGGGTCGTCCAAAGCGTCTCTGCACCCTGTACGGCAATGACAGATGGGAGAATGGAGAAAACTTCAGGGAGCTGCTGTGCTTCAGAGTGAAATGTGGTGACCATGCCCTCGAAAAACATCTCTCCACAGAAACAGGGAGGAAGATGTTCACAAGCAAAACTCAAAATGTCCTTACTGAACTTTGCAAAGACGAAGTTCTGTCCGTGATCTTGGCACGAGTTTGACAGAGCACATTTTATGACATTTGGTTCGACGAGACAATCGACGCGGCTCACAAGTCCCAGCTATCTCTTGTTTTGAGGTATGAGCATGATTTAAAGATCAGAGAAGATTTTGTGGGTTTCTTGGATCCTCGAGAACTCAAACCTCAAGATTAAAATTAGAATTCATCCATGTAGGACAGCGGGTCCGACGAAAATGAGCACGACGAAGACGACGCACTGAAGCCAACACTGACTGGTACCAAACTCGGAAATTTCGTGCTAAGTCTAATGAAGTCATTGTCTCTGGACCCCAAAGGCTGTGTAGGCATTGCAACCGACGAATGCTCAGTAATGACCTCCAAGCTCTGCGGTGCCATGCAAGAACTCCAAAAACTAGCCGTGTATACAGTTCAATGCCCCTGCTTCAACCCCAGCTTGAACCTTTCTATATCCAAAATATCAACTGTGCAAAGTGTCCGAAACACCACTGGGACAATGCGGGAAGTCATTGCGTTTTTTTTACGGCCTCGCCAAAGCGTAACGCCGTGTTGAAACTCCAGCTTGGCAAACAACTGACCAAGTGATGCGACACACGTTCGGTCGAACGTCACGACGCTGTTTTGCAGTTCAGAGAGGGCCTGGGAACCATCGCAAAGGCGCTAGAAACGGTTTCCCAGTGGCGAGAACAAAGCTCGGCTGCCAAGGCGAGATCCCTGCTTACCTCAGATGCCGAATTCGTCATCGGAACCCTAGCTCTCTACGACGTTCTCTCAGCCACGCTTCCCCCGAGTCGGATGCTCCAAAAGCCGGATCTCGAAATGAACAGTGCCTCGGACATCGTGAAAGACACGATCGTCTTCCTGAGCGAAAAGCGGAACCCGTTGAACGTCGAAAAGACTTTCAAAGAAATTTTCGCACATGCAGAAGACACTGCCGAGAACATGGGAGCCCAACTTGATGTGCCTCGTCTAGTGCAACGACAGATAAACTGCGCGAAATTGCCTCCACAGACAGCCGAGGGCTCAGAGGTCAATTGCTTATGACAACTCAGGTTTGTTTACTATTGGTGGCTTAACGTTCGCAATAAGAAGCGCGTATATTTCTGATCGCGTATTTAGGATCGGAAGGTGACAAGTGTTGTCAGCGTAAGGACACGTGTTTCGTGACAGCCATCGTCCGTTGTATTCACAATAGATCTGAAACATCCTCTGTAGATTTTGTCAGGGAACTCGTGGAGGAGATAGACAACGAACGTTTAAAGGGGCGATGCAGCAATTTTTGTACTTTGCGCAAATACCATTTAGAACGGATCCCTGACGTTAATGACCTATAAAACACGCGTTCGTTTTCACCCCACGCAATAGAAGTCCCAGAAAAAAAATTAAAGAAATCGAGCAGCGTTCACCCCCTCAACTCGCAGCCAGAACAAACGGCCACGTGATCTGGAGCCGATTATATGCCGCCAATGTTGATCATAGCCACGCGCTGGGGTTGGCAAAGCACAGGACACGCGCTGAGTTCCAGACATTGTTATGGCTCGGCTATTGTCGTTGCAGCGATTGGACACGGGCCACTACCCGAATGCTTCTCGAGCTAGTAATTATCACGAGCCAAAATCGAGTGCCCACGCAATGCTCGGGTCCAATCTATGAACCGCATTCAAATATCGTCATTGGGGTGTACTGCGATCCCCACGTTGCGTCATAAACATTTGCAAAGGAGGGATTGAATGAAAATGATCGCTTTTGTCCTTGAAATTACACCGCAACAAAGGAGTTTCTTGGCCAGTGGCGTTGCGTGCGAGTATCCTTGAGTCCCACTGGTGCCAGTAAGCTCGTGTAAAGTGAAAAACAATCCAATTGAATATCGTTGCACCGCTCCTTTAACTTGCATTTTATTTCATGCTAGGAATAATGGTGCGTCAACACGAGGCGATTTGTTTGTTCATAATATCACACCTACGTGTGCTTGACGTTCTCAATCGTTTTTTGCGATTTAAACATTCGCTTGATCATAGCCTCCTTTATACTGATAATGCCTGCCCAATGGTTGGCTTCCCCATGCTTCGTCGTAGTTGCGCCTGCTTCCAAAATTTGCCACTGGAGGCGCCAAAACCCCATACAAAAATGCAGACGACGCTTCTCCGCTGCCCGCTGCTACAGTCCACTGTGACGCCATTTGTGAATTGAATACATTTGTAACCCGTGCTGCATAACTAGCGCAGGGCACCGACAGTATAGTTTTCATATATAAAAGAAGTCTTAACCTTTCTTTTAGCTTTCACTTCTTGGTTTTGTTTCTATGCTGAAATGTTACCAGACCTCTGGTGCTTGTCACAGCGACAACAGTAATAGTCAAACCAAATTAAAAAGGAGACAGAGAGGCTGGCGGACGTTCACGACGTTGCAACAGCAGCCACTTGGCGTTTTTATTGCTTCTGGAGCAGAGCCGGACAACATACGACCCGCGGACCACATGCGGCAGTCAAGGGATTTTTCTCAGGACCGCGAACGAGCCTTCGCTGACCGAAAACCTGCGCACCCGTCGGCAACGCACTGACCGGGGATCTTAAAATACATTTTCAATTTTAAAATACTTTTTTTTTTAAGCTTACAGTTTTTTTTTTTTTTTTTTTTTTTTTTTTTGACCGGTTTCTTCTGGTCTGCTCTGTTTTTCATGGATGCAGTTCTAGAGCCTTTACGATTTCCTAGATAGTGGCTTGTTGAAGAAGATCTCCTTGAGGTCACGCTTGTCAGACACGGATGCAGAGTAGTTTGTGGAAATTGGCCTAAAATACTTAGTAGACAGAATTTGCAGGAAATATTTGTAATGGTTTACATCTTTATCTGCCTTTGCGCATTTCAGAACACCATGGTGCATAAGTGTATCTACGCAAGTCTCATCAGCTACATACAAAGGCGTTTTCAGCATATTTCGTTTTTTTCATTATAACCTCTACGAAGTTCTTCAGCGCATACAGCACCCTCACTATACTCTGTTTCATACTTAGCGTGCAACGCTGTCAAAGCTACTGGCGCGAGCGTGGGGCTTGATCTCGTTGATCATCTGCACGCGTTCTCGCGCAAACAAAACCATAGTTGAAGCCACGCGCTCGCGCCAGTAGCTTTTACAACGTTGCACGCTAAGTATGAAACGGAGTATAGCTTCTCCGATGGATCCTATAGTCGTGCCCTGTCCTGGTGCCTGATGATGGAATCACTGTGAGCCGTAGAAGCCTGCTTAATAACCAGTAGGAAGCAGACACTGCAGTTGAGATGTTCATTCACCACCCGTGCCAAATATCCACCTTCTACTACGTGACGCCACACGCACACCGTGTGGCGTCACGGTGTGCGTGCCGGGAGCTGCAGACAGCCTCGTGCTATTGAGCTATGCCGGCTATGGCTAAGCGCTCTAGAGCTCTGAGAATCAAGCGACAACCGAAAGAAGTTACTCGTGTCACAAAAACATTTCGTGATCACGGGACCTATTTAAACACGTAAGGTCACGTTACCGCGTAACCTAACATGGAAAACTTACGTTATCACATAGCTTAACGTGATAACGTAGCTTACACTAGCTACAGTGAACTGTAGTAGCAGACAGCGGACAAGCGTCGTCTGCTTTTCTGTATGGGGTTTTGGCGCCCCTAGTAGCAAATATGTGAAGTAGGCGCGACGGCGACAAAGAAACCATTGGGAAGGCATTTTCAGTATAAAGGAGGCTATGGCTTGATTGGTTTATTTATGAATTACAAGTAACTGTATGCCGTGTTCGGTCCCATGTTGGCAGTATTTAAAGTGATTTGATGCTTTTTTTTAAAGATAACCAGTTCAATTCACTTTTAAGTTTAGTTCACTTATTCAAATATAGTTACTAGCACGACTGTCTCCACCCTACGATAGAGCAGCACCGTTGTAAGGCCTTTGTCGGTTCTAGAAAATGTCTCTTTCGAGCCGACGACGTCGGTGACAGGGTTCAGGGAAGCTCCTCCCTCTTCTTTCCAGTTGAGCAGAGCGAACGCTGGACAGAAGTTGACCTCCTCTACAGCATTCGCTCCGCTAAAGTGGAAAGAGGTGGCACGAGCTTCCTCTGAACTCTTAACCTGCCACCGACTAAAGCTCAATTTGAGTGAAGGTTTGTTGTCGTTTTTCTTTTTTGGAGGTCATACCTTACTCAATGTTTTCCCATCACGAGTTAGCTCAAGACACTGCAGACGATTAAGGAGAGTTAAAAAAAAAATAAAAGTGGAGTTGTACTTTTTTTTTAACAGTGACGTGGAATTTCGTCGCATTTAGAATAATCAGCTGTGTTTATGCACTTATAACACAACCACAATAATTCCTACGATAATTTGATAATTTGATAATTTTGCCCAATTTTAATATAGTTTGTTGGTAAATAATGTGTTAATGTGTCTCTAAAACCAATAAAGAACACAAAAACTGTCTCTAAAACGTGTTCACTTGTCTTGTTTTGCAGATTTTTTTTTTGCATATAAATATTTTATCGTAATTTTTAATATTCGGTGTGCATGTTGTAAACATTTCATAAATAAAGTGGGAAAAAATATTACTACGTGTAGTACGTGCAAGCTTCTGTGTGAAATTGACGGCTGCTTAAAATACCATGTTGAAACCTTGGCAATATACACTCCACGAGCTTCAAAATTCCATATTTCCAGAAGAAAATTAGCTACAACTGAATGCTCCTCCCAAAAACAAGGCTTTCACACACACACACACACACACACACACACACACACACACACACACACACACACACACACACCACACACACACACACACACACACACACATATATATCTATGTATATATATCTATATATATATATGTGTGTGTGTGTGTGTGTGTGTGTCTATATATATCTATCTATATGTGTGTGTGTGTGTGTGTGTGTGTGTGTGTGTGTGTGTGTGTGTGTGTGTGTGTGTGTGTGTGTGTGTGTGTGTGTGTGTGTGTGTGTGTGTGTGTGTGTGTGTGTGTGTGTGTGTGTGTGTGTGTGTGTGTGTGTGTGTGTGTGTGTGTGTGTGTGTGTGTGTGTGTGTGTGTGTGTGTGTGTGTGTGTGTGTGTGTGTGTGTGTGTGTGTGTGTGTGTGTGTGTGTGTGTGTGTGTGTGTGTGTGTGTGTGTGTGTGTGTGTGTGTGTGTGTGTGTGTGTGTGTGTGTGTGTGTGTGTGTGTTGTGTGTGTTGTGTGTGTGTGTGTGTGTGTGTGTGTGTGTGTGTGTGTGTGTGTGTGTGTGTGTGTGTGTGTGTGTGTGTGTGTGTGTGTGTGTGTGAAAGCCTTGTTTTCACACACACACACACACACACACCCCTCCCGTGCACACCCCTCCCTCGCCCCTCCCGTGCACTGGGCTGTCCGTCTCGGATAGAAGCAGCATGTTCATCGCGCGTTACGTAAAGTTTCAGTTGGCCAACGTGAGCAGTGAGAGTCCGGTGTCTACCTGGTTGAGGCAGCGTCCGAAGCTTCTCGAGGCGATATGTTACCGGACCGAGCTGTTTGAATATTTTAAAGGGTCCTCAGTAGCTTGGCATTAATTTCTCTGATCGCTGTGGGCGTCTGAAATGACTTCGAAGAAGCACTAAGGGCCGGTTCACACTCTTGCGACCGAGTAAGACCGAGAGAGACCAGACCGGTTTTTAAGCCTCTTGCCATATCTTAGGACCAGCTCCGCTGCAGCGCATCCGGTCCTAAGAAATCGCAAAAGGCTTAAAAGCTGGTCTGGACTCTCTCGGTCTTACTCGGTCGCAAGAGTGTGAACGGCGCTTAAGTCTCCCGGGTTGAACGACGGACTCCCATTTACTCTTCTTAGACGCCGTGCATGCAGCGACTGCTTGTGAATAATGGCCAGTCGAGCTCTTTCCCTTGCTTCGATTAATCGGGCGGAAAAGTTGCCATCATAGTCTTCTGCCCTGCGGGTCCATGTCATCTCGATTGCCGTCTCCTCTGGAAGCGTGGGGAGTCTCCCGTAGACTAGCTCAAACGGCGATTGACTCGTCGTTTCTTGTTGAGACGTATTTAGTGCAAACGCGGCTGTGCATACGTATTAGTCCCAGTTCTTGTGGGACGCGTTGACGAATGCTGCCATTACATCGACCAATGTGCGGTTGGTGCGCTCGACAAGACCATTTGTTTGAGGGTGGTAGGGTGAGGCCGCTGCATGTTGAAACCCATAATTTCTTATTGTATCCTTGAAAGAACGCGACATGAACGACGTTCCTCTGTCAGAGATTATCATCCGCGGAGCTCCGTGCCGCAACACTATAGATGGTTATTTACGAAGCTGACAAGGTGCACCGCCGACGTATCGGGAACTGCTTTGACCTCAACCCACTTCGTTTAGTAGCCGGTCGCCACAATAATGTGCCTGTTGCCAGTATCTAATTTCGGGAAGGGACTAAGGTGATCTATTCCTAATACTTCGAATGGACTCCTTGGGGGTGGTATCTGTTGAAGGTCTGGTTTGCCTAGGTTCGGTGGCGTTTTGCGCATTTGACAAACGGTACATGAAGCGACGTACCGCCGAACGTCGTCCCTCAAACCCGTCCACCAGAATCTTCGCAGGATCTTGTCAAGCGTTCGATGCTGTCCGAGATGCCCTGAGGTCGGAGCGTCATGGCACATCTCCAAGATATTTTGCCTAGCTTTCTTGGGGACACCTGGAAGCCACGGCCCTGAACCACGTGAACGATGGCAAAGTAGACCATCTCGTAGCTCGTAATGTTTTTGCAAGCAACGCAGTCGTCGTGTAGAAAGTGAAGATAAATCGTTGCTTCCGACCGTAAGCAACTGAATTATTTCCGATGCTTCGGCGTCTTCCGATTGCATGTTTTGCAGATCTAAGATTGAAGACACAGGAAGAACTTGTAGCTCCTCTATCGGATTACGTGACAGGAAATCATCATCTTGATGGTGCCTTCCACTTCGGTGAACAATAAAGAAGTCGTACTCTTGCAGCTTCATGGCCCATCTTGTTAACTTCGGGGTAAGGTTGCTTTTGGATTGAAGCCACCGTAATGCTACGTTATCCGTGACCACCGTGAAACGCTTGCCATCAATATAAGGGCGAAATTTTTCTACAGCCCAAACCACCGCGAGACATTCCAGTTCGGAAGAGTGGCACCGACTTTCTGGTTCACTCAGCTTCCTGCTTGCATAGGCGACGGGTCGTTCCCGACCATCCCTTTCTCGCTGAAGAAGGACGGCACCTAACCCTTCTCCACTGGCGTCTGTGTGAAGGAACGTTGGGGCGTCCTCCACAAAATGTGCAAGCGTGGGCGGTTCTAGGAGGGATCTTTTCAAATCCTCGAAAGATGCAGCTTCGTCTTCGCCCCATTTCCACTTGGTGTCTTTTTTCAGAAGTTGGTTCAAGGGAGCAGCTTTAGCAGAGAAGTTATTGACGAAGCGACGAAAATAAGATGCGAAACCCAGAAAACTCTTCAGTTGCTTTATGCTGGTGGGTGCGGATATGTTGTCAAAGGCTGATAGCTTCGCCGGGTCTGATCGAATTCCATCTTTGCTGACCACATGACCAAGGTAGGTTACTTCACTGTACCCCAAAAAACATTTGAATGGGTTTAGACGCAGTCGAGCGTTCGTGAGGGCGTCTAAAACAAGACCTAGACGTTGCTGATCTTCGTCGAAACTGTCAGCATAGACGATCACATCGTCGAGATAGACTAATGCCATGGCCCATTTTAGACGGCCGAGAACCCTGTCCATGAGACGCTGGAAGGTCGCCGGCGCATTACACAACCCAAATGGTAAACGCCGGAACTCAAACAGCCCGTCGGGTGTCACAAAGGCTGATTTTTCAGCGTCGTTTGACTCGAGTTCAACTTGCCAGTATCCTGAAATGAGGTCTAATGTCGTGAAGTAGTGGCAACCCTGGAGCCGATCAAGAGCATCATCAAGCCGAGGCAGGGGATACACATCAGGCTTAGTAATACTGTTTAACTTTCTGTAGTCTATACAGAACCTTGTCGAGACGTCCTTCTTTCTGACGAGCACGACGGGTGATGACCATGGGCTGTTGGAGTGTGCCACTACGCCTCTCCTGAGCATATCGTCCACTTGAGCGCTGATCTCCTGTCTTTCAGAGATCGACACTCGTCGGGGTTGGTGATGTATTGGCGCGTGGTCACCGGTGTTGATGGTGTGGCGAATTAAAGGCGTACATCCCAATTCTTGTTTTGTAATGGCTACACAGTGACGGAACTTTTTGAGTAACGACTGTATGGACTCCCTCTGCGTTGCTGTTAGTTAGGTCTGGTCCAAAGTTAAATTCAGTCCACGGAATATTGTCATTTTTGCTGAGTCTGCTCTCCGAGGTGGGTCCCACCGGAGAACACGAAACAGTTGCGATCATGGTCTCTGGCAATATTACAAAAGCTATTCCTAAATTTTCACCTTGCTTAAGGTGAATGTCATCAGTGGCCAAGTTAACTACTAGAATGTTGAGGGCACCTCGTCTCGAAGAGATGAGGCAGCGAGGCGTTGCCAATTTGGTCCCAGGTTGTGAGTGAAGAACTGCTTCGACTAAAAAATCTCCTTAACGCCGATTACCCTGAATTGATGCTTGAACCCAGACCGCTGAAGACTTCGGAATCGTTACGTCTAGCTTGGAGAGGACTAAGAAGGTGGAGGGATCGTGGGTGAACTTCAGAGATAACAGGGGATAGAAAACTTTCACCCATGTTCGACAGAAAACTTCAACCGATGTTCTGGCTACCAGTTGGATGTTACCCGAAAGTATTCGGAAACACTTAGCCAAGTACAGCAGTAGACAGTAGAAGTAGTAGAAAAATGTACTAGGTTGTTTAATGTCCGGCTTGGGATCATCACAATGGATCGAGGGAAACGTGTCCTCCGACGTCATCGGGGACTTAAATGGCTGTGATGATGACAAAGCAGCGTGGCCACGTGCAAAGGATACTAGCAACTCCACTTCGGAACACCAGTCACACCCGAGAATGACCGGTGGGTTTAAATTTTCCACAATAAAAGAACAAAGATTTACAGTCCTGCCCAGAGCTTCGACGGTCAATTCACAACGCCCCAGGTAAGGTATGAGAGTACTGTTTGCTGACACCAGTCGAGTGTCCTTACAGTCAGTGGCCGCTGCCGCGTGGTCCGTCGATCGCAGCAAGGCAGCATCAATGACGCTCACACCAGCCCCCGTGTCTATAATGGCATCGATTGGTTGCGTGACTCCGTGTATTTGAATTGAAAGGTGAGGTGTAAGCGACCTGCTCACCGACGCTGCGGCCAGAGGGACTTCGTGAACTACGCGGGACCCTGCCCCGTCGGGCCCGCGTGGGTGTTTTCCTGATGTTGAGAGGTTGGATTCGGGCACGAGCGAGCAAGGTGACCTGGACGTCCACAGTTGAAGCAGTGGCGCCAGTCAGGCCTACGACGCCTGTACTGCGAGTTGTCGGGTAGAGGATTCTGAAATATGGGTCGGACGGTGGAGGTGGTGGCTCTGTTCGCCGCGTCCATTTCAAGCGCGTTACCCAGTGCAGCGCTGAGTGTGGTAGGACGAGTGAGCCGCAAAAATCGCTGAATTTCGGAGTTGTGGATGGCATCTATGAAAGCTGATGTAGTCATCAGGTGAAGCGTGGCTTCGGAGCACCCTAGAAGTGCTTTTCTTGCCAGTCTATCGAAAGTGTCGGCCAGTTCTTGAAGTGACTCTGTGCCCTGGCGATAGGTTTTGAGTGACGTGAGATGTAGCTGCTGTAGATGGGCATCATTAAAACGAGCTTCTAGTGCTTGCAGGAGGAGCTCATACGTGGTACGACTTGAATCCGGTACACTTTCGAGAAAGTCGGCGGCTTTCCCACGGAGCTGGGCGACCAGGGCTGCAGCCTTGCCATGGGAATGCCACCCATTGTGTTGGGCTACCGTTTCGAATTGGATGATCGACCAGGGCTGCCGCCTTGCCATGGGAATGCCACCCATTGTGTTGGGCTACCGTTTCAAATTGGATGATAAATGCGCGCCAAGATCCAAGTCCATCAAAAGTTGGAGGCTTGAGACGCATACCATCGGAATGTAGATGAGCAAGTCCAGCCTGGGGTCTCTCAGCTTCGTCGGGTGGGCGGCGACGTACGGTAGATGTCTCTTGAACTTGTGGAAGGTCACCTGAGTCTCCTGGTCGCATGGTTGGGAGAGCTTCTTCAAGGTGCTGCAGGCGGTCTTGTACAGACGTGGGGTGGTGGTTAACCTCGGTGAGTCGTTGGTTCACGTTCTCTTCAACGTGAGTGACGCGGGCGGCGAGGCGACTGTCGAACTGTTCAAGCAGAGTTGCGGCATCTGTCGCGCTCTTCTCTGCCAACCGGTTGTAGAGCTGTTCAGTAAGCTCGGCTCACGGTGTCTCCGCTGTTGCTGCGTGGGAGCGGGTATTCATGCTGTTTGGAAAACCGACCATTTGTTACTGGTAAACCAAAAACCGCCGTTCCAGTCTAGTTTCTTCGTCTTCTACTACTACCGTTAGTCCACCTCTTCTACCTTTATATATATATATATATATATATATATATATATATATATATATATATATATATATATATATAGGGTGTTTTTTTTAAGCTTAACAGATTTGTTTAAAAAAAGCCGTGAAAGTTACACTTATGCCGCTTGTGGAGGTGAGCTATACGGCCAGGGGGACACATTATAGGGGGCTAATCGTAACGATCAGTTGGCTAATTAATTAAAATTCGTTAATTAACTTTTTAATTAATGAATATACACATATGGTTCCAATTAGAAATTTGCTCAGTGTCATCGAAAACCCCTAAATCAGTCATTTTCAGAAAGACTTTGAGCGCCTGAGAAGCGTAGTGGTGAACTGAAGTTACCGCTCGTGGAGCAGGTACAAAGCTAGAGGTTGCGATAAGGCGCCCGCGCGATTTTTCCGTCTCTTATCTAGCCCCAGCCTTGTACCTGCTTCACGAGTGGTAACTTTAGTGCACTACTACGCTTCTCACGCGGTCAAAGTCTTTCTGAAAAATACTGATTTAGGGGTTTTTGATGACGCTGAGCAAGTTTCTAATTGGAACCATATGTCTATTTTCATTAATTAAAAAGTTAATTAACAAATTTTAATTAATTAGCCACCTGATCATTACGATTAGCTCCCTAAAATGTGTCCCCCTGGCCGTATAACTCAACTCCACAAGCGGCATAAGTGTAACTTTCACGGCTTTTTTTAAACAAATCTGTTAAGCTTAAAAAAAAACACCCTGTATATATATATATAAAATATGACCCGACCTATCATTGTACGACCTGACGTGGAAACGCCCGTCCGTCTTTTCATTTGAGGGTCTCCAACTCAGCGATCGGGGTCACGTGGTTTTTGGCAGTGTTCGAAACACAAGCTGAAAGGAGGAGACGAAGGCGTCTGTCGTTTGCGAGCGCCATCTAGCTTTGCTCAGCCTTTCCCCCTGCTATCTTCCTCGCCAGGCAGCAACGCACGCATAAGCATGCGCAACCGATCCGGGCAGAAGGAGTCCGACCGGTTTGAGTTGTTTTCTCTCTTAAATCTAGGCTCTCCTGCTCGACAGTGATGATAGTGGCGATAGCGCCGCCATCTTGGAGATACAGTCAAAACTGGCGCACTCCGTCTGCCACTGCTGCCTGACGGCGTCTTCTCGAGTTGGCGAACACAGATCTTCGCCTCAAACTTTTGATTCGGGTAACCGTTCAGCGCTGAAACTTTGGCATCCGGTCCAAACTGCTAGCGCTACATTTGGGCGGAGTCTGGGCTTTCGGCAAAGCGTAGTTTCTTTTTGCGATGAGAAAACCACGGTTTTCTTTCGCAGCAGAAGAGAAAAAAAAATTAATAATAGTTTATATAATGCAGCGATTTCTTGGTTCCGTAAATGCCGAAAGACTAACATATCTTTATTTGCTGAAGAAATCCGGCATTCGGTACAAGTCTTTGGAGGCGAAACTACTCACAAAATTAGTTTTATGTGACTCCCTCACGATATTCCGAAAATTTAATTCTTCGCAGTGAGAACGCTGAGCCGAGCAGTCGGCGGTCCAGCGTTTGGAAGCACTTTGCACAATTCACAAGTTAACATGCAGTTAACCAGTGTTCTAATTTCCTTGTTTCTGCCACCTTCTTGGCGACAACAGAAAGAAGAGGAAGATCGAACTGCTGCGACCCGCACTGCTCGCTCAGACATTCAGAACACAACCTAATCGGCCGCAATACATGTCCGCGAAGAAAACACCACAGCCACGGGGGCCACGGCTGCTCCCGCTGCGACCTGAAAATATTAGGGTAAGCCCCTGTTTCTTCTCGATACGTTTCAGGATTTAGACGAACTAGTCTACGCAATCACCGTCAGCAAGAGCTATGGGTGGTTGAAGGGTAACTGTGCTCAAAGTTTGGTCCCAATCAAAATACATATTGCTTTATGGGGTACGATAGGATCATAACTCAAATATAACGTCAAAATGATGCCGGAATAAACCGGTATCAAAAGTCAGTAGATTAGCTGCTGCTGCTGCTGCCACACTGGGCAAAGTTTCGTCATTTTCATAGAACCCACGCTTATTCCGCTGCTTTCCGCGAGCTCGCGACTGGAATTGCCTCTTAGATGTGCTCATTCACAGCCGGTCGATTTCACCATCAGAGAAATCAAGCGGCCAGTCGTATGCACCTCGGTACGAAAGTGTCATCACCGCCATCTCCACGGCTGATTACCAGTGTTACCGCCGCTCAACTAAAAACAAGAGATGAAGGCTTACCTCGCACGATCTCGAAGTCCTTTGTCGTCAGCAAACAAGTCCTGACAGTCAGTGAGGTGCTCAGGTGAAAGTTCAGAAAGACTATGACGATAACAGGAACTATACCGGGTGACCTCGGCGCTACGCTCTAGCTCTGGACGTCAGTGCATCGCACTTGGCAGCCGTCTATTTCGACTTGGCCACCTCCTGGAGCCGCTGCCTTCACCGAGGTGAGCGACCGCAACATCAACCGCCAGGGCTTTACCATCTACTGGGTTTCTTAGCCTATCGCGCTACGCTTTTGTGCAGCGTTGCCCACAGATGGTGCATTTTTTTGGTAAAATTTGCAAAGAGCAAACTTACCTGAGGAAAAAGTAAAGAAAGAAAAAGGCTTAGCTCCTATGGAAACGCAGCGAAGCCACCGGTCTGCAAACAATACTTTCTTTACTTTTTCCTCAGGTAAGCTTGCTTTTTGCAAATTTTACAAAAAAAAAAAAAAACGCACCGTCTGTTGGCAACGCTGCACAAAATCATAGCGCGGTAGGTTAAGAAACCGAATTTTGCGGTCGATTTAAAGAGCCTGGCCGCTCCTTGGGTCACCCAGTAGAACGTTCATCGAACAGCCCGCCGAAGGTCACCTTGGCTCGCTGGCCTACTCGCCTGAACCACCACCGAACCTCCAAGACTCGCGCGGCGGTTCAGAAGAGCATGTCATCATCATGCATGCCGTCCTCATCAATCGCCAGGGCTTTCCCAGCCAACGCACAGTGAATTCGCCTCCGGACACGACCCTGAAGAGCTTGCCAAGACGTTTATTTATCCGGGTCCAGCCAGCGTCTCATGGCACCCGCCACCACATTTTGTGAGTCGTGAGACGAGCTGCACAGAAGACCGGCCCATACGAGCAGCCCGTTAAAACGGGGCCCTCATCACCCACCGCATCATCCCGCCACCCTCGCCGATAAGCTCCATTTCAACTTCGTCAGCACCTCTCTAGTCATCTGCACTACTATCTCATCACATTATCATTTGATGCGGCTCCTCAGGCCTTCATAGTATGGGGTGCACTTGCCTTTCTGCGGCGCCGCGGTTCTCCTGAACATCGACAACAAAAACAAAAACAGAAACAACAAACAATTTCTTCTACATTTTCATTCACCGGTATGTAAGAGGCGCGTCAGTGAATATAATTTTTCTTCCTCTTCATCTTCATCCTCATCTTCGTCCTCGTCCTCATCCTGATTGTCTTCTTTTTTTTGTCATCATCATCATCATCATCATCTAATCAATATTCACATTTGCATGTGAATGCGAGTATAAAAAATACTGGAGCGATTTTCAAATCATTGCATGAACAGTGGGAGCTACTGTAGACGTTTTTGCTTTGACGGAAATACATGTTCGAGATGAAGTTTTGCTAATGCAATTTTCATTACCGGGTAAGAGGCATTCTTTTCTATCCGCATCAAGTATAGGGGAGAAGGCATAGATGGATAACTGGTCGAGTGTTTCTCTGATGATTAGATTCCAACACGCCGAATGCCTGTCTTTAAAACTTTTTTAATGACTGCTCAACTATATCGCTCTTGGTCTTTTACACACCACCGTCCGAAAATGTTCCTGACTTTTTAGATGAGTTAGATATAACTTTGAAAACAATATCATCCACCGATAAGGTTTGCCTGGTTGGTGATTTTAATATCAATTTATGAACTCCATCAGAACCTATAGTTTGCGATCATTTAAATATCCTCATCAATTACGGTTAAGAAAGTCATATTCAAGCACCGACAAGGGTAGAACACCTCCGACATAAGGTAAATATCTAGCATTGATCATATCGACATAAGAAATTCTGAACTACCTGTTTTTGCCGCAGTAATTCAGCAGAAGCTCAGCGGATCATTCTTTTATAGTTCGCGGACTAAATTTCTTGAACGTCTTCAAAGAAATCATTTGATCATAAAAAAAAAATTGAGGCGGGTCATTTTGATAGATTAATTGTAGGTTATGACTGGGTTTCTTTTGTAAAGAATACAAGCTGCACAGATGCGTATTCAAAATTCGTCGATATTTTTACGGACTTTATATCCATTAGTACAAAGTTTGTTTGAGTAAAAATACGGAGAAAGGATCAACCATTGTAGCCAGAGGAGGTTTTTTCAGTCATAAAAGAAAGATATTTTATGGGCACGTTGTCGCCGTTATTTAGGAAATCAAAGTAAGCGAAACAAAACGCAAACATTTTCAGGGAAAGTTTTCTCAGTCACGATTTGATATGACAAAGACTTGGGCTCTTGTGAACGAGGTTAATGGCTGTGCCTCCAAGTTACCTCTCAAAAAGGGTATCGTGAAAAAAAAAGAAAAAAGAAAAACGTTGGGGCTTTTATCAACGCTGTGAAGGTGGCTGGACATCGAAGCTATGATATCACCTGCAACGATTGCCCACTGCACCATAGACCCACTGCACCATAGACCACTGCACCACTGCACCAAATGGCAGGAGCGTGATGTTTGCATACAATTTTAGTTTACAGGGTTTTACGGCACAATTAATATTGTTTTTAAACAACCATGTCTCACCTGTGACTTCTGGTAGCACGTCCGCTTGGGAGACAGGGGTTGGCAGCCCTGAACACCCTTCTACTGTATAGACGCTTTAAACACGCGCCAAATTGATCCGCCATTGCCGACCTTCTCTTGTGAAAGTGGAAGTGAAAGTGAAAGGTTATTGGGATTTTCACGGGCCAAGCCCGGTAGGGAGGTAGTGGCAAAAGGCATTTCTGCCTGACTGGGCCTCACCCCCCCCCCCCCCCCCCCCCCCCGAAGTTTACAGAAATGCAAAAGGTGGCACGGTATACAGCTTTGTAGCATTCGCTTCTGCTTCAATATACATGCCTGTGTACGCAAAATACATTTCATGCAACACATTAAACAAAACTTTCATTTCATACCGCACAATAAACAAAGAATACTGAGCAGTTTTGGTATTCACATGTCCTGTGGAGGACCCAAGGTAACCATTAAAGAAAAACATTTCTACAACGCGTAACAGATGTCTTTGTCTATAAATATTTATTTAATCTCTTTCTTGTAGTTATAAGATGGCTATGTAAAATCAGTGTAATCTTCCATAGTGTGTCTCACCGAGATGCCGAGCCACTGAACCGGGCGTTGACGAGCCTCCACAAAGGCCTTTGCTAGGGAAAAGGACACAGTAGCACCTAAAGTGGCAAATAACCTGTCCTGCTGTGGCAATGATAAAGTAAAGCGAACGGAATAGGAGGAAAGAAAAACTGAAGGTCGGTTATGGCGGCGCCCATGCTCTGCTGCTGCAAAGCGTCTATACGTTTCGGCGCCGAAATGGCCGATTAAAGCCAAAATTGAATAGTAGCAGGGAACGTTATCGTATGCGATACTCTGGCTACTGCGAGAGGGCGCCACCGGCCCTTACAACGTATACGTGCAGCCTTGGAGTTCGCTAAGTGGTCGCTGCGGGATACATGGCGGCGATGCGATCGCATTTAGTTTGGTTCTCGAGTACTGATCGGTGCCACTTTTTGTATGCAGGCTCCTACGACAGTTTCCCAATCAGTATTCTAGTAACGTTGAGTTAGCCCCAGAAAGGGTGTAAGCTAGTTGATTGTTATTGCTCCCTAGAAGAGGTGAAGTTACACCCTTGAAGCATGTGTTGTCACTTCCAAAAAGGGTGGAACCTTCAACCCAAAAGTGTGCCCTATTACCTCTTAATGTAAGTAAAATTACACCCTTGATATAAAGGCTATTGCTCCCCGTTAGAGATAAGGTTGTCTCTCCAAGGGAGCACAGGTGCACCCTGACATAGGGTGTAAAAGTTGCTCCCAAGCGGAAGGGGTAACTTTGCTAACTAGGGTTGTGCGAATATTCGAAATTTCAAATAGTAGTTCCGAATATTACACTATTCGATATTCGCTTCGAAAAGAACTGCACTATTCGCGTTTTTCGAAGTGTTGATTACGGCGGGTTAGCCCCGTTGAGTGCGCTTCTTACCAAGCACCGGTGCGCTGCGGAGAAGCAAACCCCGCGGAAGTGAGCTCCGCGGGTGTTGCTTCTCCGCATTACATCAGTGCTCGGTAAGAAGCGCACTTAACGGGGTAACCTGCCGCGATAAACAAATTGTTCCCCTTCTCCAGGGATTATTTTCGTCATTCTTGTCCAGCTCGCTTGCACCTTTGCATTTAATTGCATTATAATTATAACCTTAAATTGCAAGCTTCACCCTTGTTGGTGTTAGATTGGTGGCGGCTGATAAAACCCGTTTGCTCTACTGACGTCTAACCCCTGGTTAGCTCAGTTGGTAGAGCACTCCACCTGTAATGGAGAGGTCCCGGGTTCGATACCCGGACCAGGCGGATTTTTTCGGTCGCGCACCAGTCACCTAGCTGTGTTTGGAGATTTGTGTTTGTCCTTTGTCCCTCTTGTTCCCCTTCTGCAGGGATTATTTTCGTCATTTTGTCCAATATCGTGATTGCGTGCTCGGAAGAAAAGCATACATTCAAAGCGGGATGGTGCACCCGTGCCGACTGTATTTGAAAATAAATGGAAACTTTGTGAATGTGTATATCTACATTGTAGTAAAAGTTTCAAAATTAAACTTTTATGTTAGGCAGAGATGCTTTTAAAACCTGTGTTCGTCATGCGCGACTCATTCTTTTTTAACTTGAGATTAAAGAAAGAATATTTTATATATCAAGATTTGTAAATTCACTCAATTGGTATAGTTGGCCATCTATATAGGATTCATTTTATGTTAAATCCGTCGTTTACTTGCCATCCCAAGACACCAGACCTTCTGAGATCACAGTTCATAAATATAGATAGATTAAGCTTAGCTTATGAATGAAAAAGTGGAATAACCTTTACAGGTTTAGCTGGGTTTTCGTCTAAGCATTATGCAATGGTAGTGAAAGGCGTGGAAAAACTATTCGATATTCGAATCGAAAATATTCGGCCAAAACCACTATTCGCTTCGAATTCGCTTCGGACTCAAAATCCACTATTCGCACAAGACTATTGCTAACCTTTTGAGATAAACTCCAGGGACAAGCAAGTTACACCCTAAAAGTTGTGACAACTGTAACCTTTTTTCTAACAGTGTATGACACATTCGATAACAATAAATTTACTTGTGCTCTGTTCTTAGATGTATCAAAAGCATTTTACTCTCTCTGCCACAAAATTCTACTGAAGAGAATATTTGACTACGGTTTTCGAGGACACCTTTTTTTTCAGTTTTCTATCAAACACAATGTAGCAGGTCTTTATTGGCAGTACTAGGATCACACGCGTGACGTTAAAGGCAGGGGTACCGCAAGGTTCTGTTTTAGCGCAACTTTAATTTAATATCTACGTAAATGACTATCTTATCTAGTGTATTTTTAGGTATATAAGCTTCAAAGAATTCTTTGACCATGCAAAATCTGCATCTGGATGTGAATTGTATCGGTACGCTGACGATTCGTTACTTGTGTCGCGTCACAAACATTTGTCCAGTGCCATTATTTCTTTCCAACCAAATGCAAAAGTTGATGAACTTGTTTCGAGCCAACTTCATAAACATTGACGAAAAAAAAACAACACATTGGTTGTTTTATCAACCCGTTGAAATGCAAACGTCTTGATTTGCCTTTTTTTCTACACTCGTCGTATTGCATAGATGTAGTTGTGCTCCCAATGAGTATGTGAACACTACTAAATACTTCGGAATACTATTTGACTAAAAATACTGCGTAGTATATTATGTCTGATGTATTCAAAAATAATGTTTTTGCCTATTCGACTAAGAAAAGTGGTAGCCAATTCTTTAGCATACGGTGTGCTCAGTTACGGAGTTACCTTGCATGCCCATTGTTCAATTTTATGGCAAAACAGGATAGATAATACTATCTTAAAAGGAGTTCTGAAAGTTAAAAGTAATTCTGAAAGGGGTGGCGTACAACACCGTTCATACTGCCAATGAAGATTTTTTTTTTTTGGTCTCCCTAGTTTTTTGGCTTATGTTTGAAAAAAGAAATGTAATTTTATGCATTATTGGACTAGTCTTTTTAAAATTCCTCGTGTTGCCTACCGTCACCTCAGACACTGCGAATATTTTTCAGTACCCAGAGTGTACCAATACAAAAAAAAGTAACCCGTTTTTTTTTGTGTGTTTTTTTTTTTTTTTATGTTCCCGAGATCTTTAACAAACTCCCTGATTCCCTTCGTGATGCAAACACAAAAAGGCAACTGAAAAAGAATTTGAACGGGAGGTGCTAGATTCTATTCCCCTGTAACCTTATTGCTTTAAAAGATTTAGGAAAAGACAGTGATTTATGAAAAGATTTATGATTTATAAAGATACAAAGCAAAAAAAGTTTTCTATATTTTTTTATTTGCTCAGCGTTTTAATTTATACAAATGTTGCTTTTTTTTTTTTTTTACTGTTCTGCAGTGTTTGAGCTTCGTTTTCTCTTTATGTATTAAGTGTTCTTGTTGTTTGTGCGTTGCACATATTTTGGCGTGTCACCTATTTGTGCGTGTCACCTAGCTATTTGAAAGCGCCGGCCAACGGGTCCCCAGGTAGCGGGTTCGAATTCCTGCCGAGGTGCCTGCAATCTGAGATAGGCTTATTGCGGAGAAGGCGCCGTGTAACTGAGCTTTCGGTCGCACGTCAAAAGATCCCAGGTGGTCCAAATGAATCCTCAGTCCTCCGCTGGGGCGTGCATGCCAGATGCCCGTCGTTGGTATGGCACGCAAAGCCCCCAAATTTAACTTTGACTTATTTGGTGCGTGTCACCTATTTTTTTTTTTCAACGGTTCTTTTTGTTGTTGTGTGTCGCGTATGTTTTATTTATGATGATATCCTAAGTGATATGTCAATATTTAATGTTGTATAAATAGTATATTTTCTTTCTTTACGCCATTGCCGGGTCATATCCCACGAACTATTACAGGCTTTGACGGGCCCGTTAAACCTGTTTGTATCACGATGCCTGGCAATGAAATTATTATTATTATTATTATTATTATTATTATTATTATTATTATTATTATTATTATTATTATTATTATTATTATTGTTACCTGTCTTTTCACTAGCTCTAATTAATTAATTGAATGAAACTGCTTATCTACTTTGCTAAATATGTTGACTGAAAGCCCCAGATGTCAATAGACATATTGCTAAATTACCCAAGCATCAAGGAGAATCCTGGGAATGTAGGTCTACGCGCCGGACGTGCTCGCCTACCCCATATAAAAGATTCGAAGTAAATAACCAAAATAAGGCACTGACGAACGCGCGTTCAAGATGCCATTTGTATTGGGCTTTTGCTTTATACTTCGTTTCACCTTATGTGCGAGCGAAGGCAAAACTGGAAGCGCGAGCACGGAAGCTTCGTGCGTTCAGGCTTTGCTCGAGCGCGCGAGCTGGGGAGAAATGCAAAAAGCGCTGGTCTCGCGCTTCGAGCTATGGCTTTGCTCGCAGATAAAGTGAAACCACTGATCTCTATTTTAGTAGGCTTAATCGCGGATCGGGAGCCCGTCGGTGTCGCCACCGGCGGCCATTGCTTGACACCAGGCAATACACGCAAGTCTATGGGAGAAACGCACAAAAGTAAGAATATTGAAGCATGTGCGCTGTGCTCGGAGGCGAGTATTTTATGGTGTGCTGCGATCCTTATGTCGAGTGTTTGGAGATCGAATCGGTGTTTGTCAAACGTCCGGTCGCCGAATAAAACATCGAACGTACCGGAGCACCTACGGCTGAGCGGGCAAGCTTGCTCTCGTAGTGGAGTAAACAAACGAACTTGCCGTGAATAAGGCCGTCCTTAGGGGAGCACAGAAGTTGATGAATGACAAAGAAGTTCCATCTCGACAGCGGCTTTCCGGGAGTGAGCGAATTCCGCGTAGCAAAGCCTTCGAGCTTGTCGTCTGCTAAACCCAACTCAACGAAACCGCCACCGACTCCGCGGTCACTCTAGGTAACTCTCGCCTCATTGAGCTGCACGGCAGCGGAGTCACTCTCGACCACAATATATTTATTTATAAGAACTGCGAGGGTTGTCAGTTTTAATGTTTGTACGCAAGCTATTTGACGGGCTTATCGAAAATCATCCAAAAAGTTTCAGTGCCGACAACAGCTTAGAAACAGGCGAAAACAGCACTTTTTCTCGTTCTTCCCATAGAGCCCCATGCATTGGCTGGTGTCAATCAATGGCCGCCGGTGGCGACACTCGGCCCCAGCTGCCGAGGCCGCGGTCCGCGATCCAGCCTACTACAATAGAGATCAGTGAGTGAAACGAAGTATAGAACGGGTACTGCACGCCAGCACGTGCAGCGCGTAGACCTACATTCTCCGCATTCTCCTTGACGATTGGGTAAATTATCAAGGTCTATGGGGGGTATTCACTGGGCGCTATATTTGAAGGCACTGTTTAGAGCGCAAGCTCAGAACGATCTCAGATTAATAGGCTGTTAAGACCGGCAATCATGATGGTAGAATGCATTTTGCAATAGAAATGTGGAAAATAGCCATCAGCACGCGCTCAGCAGTCGCGCACACTATGGCTACAGTGGCTTAAAGGGGGTAGTGTAACGAACGAAACCGGAGAAGCGGCACAGCGTTGGAAGACGGCCGCGGGTGGCGCTGGCGCTTGCAGCACCGTCGTTTCGGCTATGGCTCCGGCTTGGCCGCTTGGTCAGCTTGGCTCCGGCCAGCTCCGGCCGATTCGCAGCTGTCGACTACATTGTCGTCTGCTAGTTTCAGATTTTTATTCACCTTCAAACACAAATCATGTCGTTGGAAGTTCAATGGAAACAAATAATTGTTTTTGAGGTATTTATAATAGTTATGAAGCGTGTTAGGGTGCCTCTAAATGCCGGCCGATTGAGGCACCCTAACGGAGCTGCGGATCGAAGCGCCACCTACACCGTCTTCCAAGGAACGGCCGTTCCCGAAGCATGGTGGAGGCTACGCGGTAACTACACTACCCCCTTTAAGGCACTGTACTATGGCCGCCAGTGATTACTCCCTATTGGCGGCAAGATGTTTTTGGTGGCGCCCTCGTATGATTCCCTCTCCTGACGTCATTACGAACAAGTTCGATGGTATTTCTAATGAGCATGGTGAAAGCTTGAAGTCATTGCGCTATTAAACGTGTGTTGTTTTTTTTCAGAGCGCAGCTCTTAGGCGCCCGTTTCCGGCTTGAGCGGCGTCGGCGTCGCCGTCGCCGTCGGCGTAACCGCGCGGTGCATTATGGGACGCGTGACGTCACTGATGACGTCATCAGTGACGTCACTGATGACGTCATCGGCATCCGCATCGTCATCATCACTGATGACGTCATCAGTGACGTCACTGAGGACGTCATCGGCACCCGCATCGTCATCATCACTGATGACGTCATCAGTGACGTCACTGATGACGTCATCGGCATCGTCATCGTCACGTGCCCCCCCAAGTCACGTGACCCCCCCCCCAGGTCACTTGACCCACCCCCAGTACCCTTCCCTCCTCCTCCTCAAGAGCTGCGCTCTAATTCGGCGTTACAGGGAGTTGTAAACGGCTTTCACTTTTTTTTGTTTGTTTGCTTTCGATTGTTGAGTTATTTGAACTTATTTCCGAACCCATGAAATTATCTTTTCATTAATTTTAAGATATTCTTGTTGCTTTTCCGGTAACACTACTGTGTGGAACACTATAGAAAGCTTTCAAAAAATCTATGGAAACTGCGTAGATTTGCGAGGATGCATGGATGCTGGTGTGGAGATCAGTTACTAATTCAAATAGTATGGTTTTAGGGTTTCGGATGAAAGACCACGTTGAAAGACGCGCTGGTTAGGAAAACACGCACCTGACGACAGCCCCATGCTCGGCGACCTTTTCTGGCATGTGTTGGAGAAGCTGGAGGCGTCGCCATTGCTTTCTTTAGGTTGTGCCGCTCATCAACAGGAAGTGAGAGTCAGGGTAGTAAAGTTCTACATTCTTATGAGAATGTACTTCTCTTGCAAAAAGAAAAATCACTAAATGGAACTTGCTGAAAAGATTAGGAGTAAGAAAAATGGCAAAGTTGCTTTAATATTTCTACACAGTTCCTCGTGCCATGCAGACTGGAGACTGTGTTAGACGTGTTTCAAGAGTGTAAATGTTGAAGAAATATATTAAAAAAAAATTGTGTTTGGTTTGTTCATTGCCTGCCCTATTTGTGTGCAGCATGGAACCTAAGGTGAGGACTGTATTATTAATCAAATTTTGCCTCTAAGGCAAGAAATTGGTGTCCTAGAGGTAGATAATGCCATTTTAATTTACTACATCACACGGCGCGTTATGCAGGCGCTGCGCACCTCTCCACGGGTTTTTCAACAGCTGGCATAAAATTGAGATGCTAATCGTTTTACAAAGGAGCGCATGATAATGTGACACAGGAAAAACTCTGGGGTCAGCTGAAGGATTATAACTCAGATGCAAATTTGGTTAGGTTTCTCTCAGCAGGTGTACACAGACAACAAGGTAGTTATAACATGGGAAGCAAAAACTACACAACCCGCAGCAATTAAAAGAGGGCTCATGCAGGGCTGTCCACTGTCACCTCTGCTCTTTATGATATATCTCAGAGAAATGAAAAAGAAATTAGAGCAGAGCAACTTAGGTTTTATGTGAGTTATATGGAAGGAGGGGAAAATGTAGTACAGGTAATACCAGGATTGATGTGTGCAGACGACATAGTACTTATGGCAGATGACCAGGATACGTTGCAGAAACTAGCCGAAATATGTCGAGAGGAAGTGAACACCTTGGGCATGAGTTTTAGTAGTGACACGTCTGGAGTAATGGTGTTTAACGACGAAAAAAGGGAACCCCTGAGTATACAAGACATTCTAATAGACAATCTAGGAAAATACAAATATCTGGGAGTCGGGCTCAATGAGGGAAAGAAATATCTAGAGGAACACGAGGAGAATATAAATCATAAAACGGAAAAGAAATTCATCTATTATGAAGCTCAAGGCACTATGGATCTATAATAGATATGAAGTGGTCAGAGGTATATGGAAAAGAGCAATGGTACCAGGACTGTCTTTAGGATTAGAAATTCGACAGAGAAGCGTAGGCAGATTGGCAGTGGGAGCATATGGAAAGACACCAAATGAGGGAGTACAGGGGGACATGGGCTGTTCGTCTTTTGAGAGCAGGGAGTGAATAAGTAAGTTGAAATTTGAACAAGGGTTGACCGAAATGGATGATACGTGGTGGGCACGGAAGGTATTCAAGTATTTATACATGAAAAGTTTAAACACAAAAAAGCCTACACATTAAATACCTACACATTAGTGATGGGCCTGAGCAGACTACTTCAGTGGAGAGGGAGTGAAAGAGGCAGAAAGAAAAATGTGGGAGGGAAGAATGCAGGAAAAATCAGCTCTAACAATGTACAGGTCACAAAAACAGGACATAAGAAAGGAAAAGGTGTTTGACAATTCACTGGGAAGTTCTTTACTGTTTGAGGTGAGAACGGGAGTTTTCAGGACGAGTACGTATAGGGCTAAATTTCAGGAGACAGACCTATTATGTGATGCCTGCCATAATGAGAGCGAGACACTAGAGAACTTGGTTTTGAAGTGCACGGGGCTTCGCCCTGTACTCCCTGAAAGGGTAACAGATCTGGCCGGGGACCTGGGTTTCGCTGGCAACGATGGAGGGACGGAAGAGAAAAGGATTGCAGTAACAAAGAGGCGATTAGAAGATTGGTGGAAATTATCTAGGGAAAATTGAATGATGCACAATTAACCAGCACAGCTGGGGACAGGCGGGACAGAGAAAAGGCTCCGGCCCAAAGTCTCAACCCTGTCCCCCAATGGGTCCGGGGCAGGGGTAACGCCGACAAGGTCTGACCAGAGGAAAATTGGTGACTCCCTCGCCGGGAAGAAAAGGCGAACGGTGATGGGGTTTTTTTTTTTTGTTTTTGTTTTTTGCCCGATCCCCTGAAGGTCATTTTGGTGATATCCCACATTTCCCGGTGGGGAGAAAATTGGCTTAAGCGCCGTTCACATGATATATGCGACCGAGTACGACCGGGTGAGACCAGACCGGTTTTTAAGCCTCTTGCGACGTCTTAGGACCGGATGCGCTGCAGCGGAGCTGGTCCTAAGAGATCGCAAGAGGCTTAAAAACCGGTCTGGTATCTCTCGGTCTGGTATCTCTCGGTCTTACTCGATCGCAAGAGTGTGAACGGGCCTTGAGAAGGGCGGGAGCAACGTTACTAGAACACTCAGTTGGGAAACTCGCAGTTGAAACCCGGGCCGCTGACGTCCGCCGAAACCGAGCTAAATTAAAAAGAAAATATGATCTAGTGCTTTAAGCTAAATACAATAACAGCGCCACCGTTTAGCGACGAGTTGAAACATGAAAGTTGCTTTATATGGCATGGCTACTGCCAGAGTAACTGGATGTTCCTGGATTACCGAAACTCCCAGGCTTGAGGTGCCAAAGATGACAAATTAAGCGATTAAAAAAGAAGTCGGCGCCTGTTGCAGACTTGAATGACAAACTGAAATGCATGATATCAAACGAAAAAGATAAATTTTTCAGCGTTACTTTGCACAACTTCCTCAAGTCATCACCAGCCAAATTTTGGAGATACCTATCACCGAAGAAACACTCTGTCAGCTGTCTTTCCATATCTGATATTACCGTCAATGATCCCGGCGTAATCGCGGAATGCTTTAATGATTCTCGACGGTTTTTACCATTGACAATGGTGACTCGCCCTGTATAACAGATACCGTCAGCTTTGATCCCCTGCCAGATATTAACATTTCTTACGAAGGCGTCTTATCCTATCTTCTAAACCTTGATACTAAGAAGGGTCCTGGGGTCGACAGCATTCCCAATGCTTTTTTTGTCCGCTATGCTGAGTGGTGCGCAAAGTTTTTACATAAACTTTTTGAAGAATCATTGTCCTCAGGAAAGTTGCCACATGACTGGAAGTCAGCCAAGGTCATTTCCATTCATAAAGATGGACCCCGCCAACTAGTTAGCAATTACAGGCCAATTTCTATTTTATGTTCGTGTTCGAAGCTAATGGAACACATTATTTTTAAACACATCATAAGCCACTTAGAGCTCAACGTTTTTTTTTTGTTTTTTTTTTATCCCAATTAACATGGCTTTCGTAAAGGTCTCTCCACCACGACCCAGCTTATCGAAACGATTCATGAATTTAGTACCTCTCTTAACCGTACCGGGCAAATTGATGTAATATTTCTTGATCTATCTAAAGCTTTTGACAAGGTGTCTCACATTAAGTTGTTTGTAAAATTACAGTCCATCTTGAGAAATGATCATATAATTAACTGGCTACGAGGCTACCTAGAATCACGATCCCAGTTTGTTGAAATTGGCGGTTCCCGATCTTCAGATGCCTCGGTAATATCAGGCGTTCCGCAACGTTCCGTCCTTGGACCTCTTTTATTCTTGATTTTCATTAATGACATTACTCGTAACATTCCTGCGAAATTACGCTTGTTTGCCGATGACGCCATATTGTACAATGAAGTCCGTGATGTAAGTGACCAAGTTCAACTTAATACTTGCCTTCGCAAAATTCAGGCTTGGTGCACGACCTGGCAAATGTCATTAAACCCCATAAAAAGTGTCTACATGCACGTTACTCGCAAACGCAAACTTCTAACTTATCAATACACATTGGAGAGTCATATTCTTTCAGAAGTCTCGTCTTATAAGTACCTTGGAGTCCTAATTAGTAACGATTTACGTTGGAAGACTAATGTTAACTACATAGTGCGTAAGGCACTGTCGAAACTATGGTACTTGCGTCGAAATTTCAAACAAGCTAGCGTGGATATTAAACTGACCGCTTATAAGACATGTATTCGTTCTACTCTCGAATATGCTGCGGTCGTATGGGATCCCTACACTGCACAGAATATTTCCTTACTTGAAAATGTACAAAAAAGAGCACTCCGTTTTATTTTTAACAAATATGGTCGTCTTGACTCAGTCTCATCCCTTTATGAGCAGGCAGGGTTGCCTACATTGCAGCATAGACGTAAGGTAGACAGATTGAAGTTTATGTTCAGTCTAAGTTCCGGTCTTGTAAACCTGAATCAATCTTTGTACATAACACCACTTGGGGTCCCAAGATATCCTTCCAGAAATCGAAATAGCAGAGCCTTTGCCGAGTTTAGCTGCAGAATAGATGCTTTTAAGTACTCATTTTTTCCGCGAACAGTCAATGAGTGGAACAAGTTACCCGAGGAGATTGTTCATTCTTGCAGCTTGCCAGAATTTGTTAATCGCTTAAACAACTTCCTGTAATTTTTTCCTTTGCTCAGTGTGTATTATTTTTGTGAGCTGGGACTGTGGTATGTAGGGCGTATTCTTTTGTTTCTTTCTTGAGTACCTTTTTGTTCTATTGGCGTGGTTGAACTTTGTATTTATGCTTCGAGGTGTATTTACATGAGAGCCCATTGTTCATTTTTAGGCACTGTCGGCTGTTGGACTGTTGTTTTCTGTGTATTTGAAGTGCTTTTCACTCCTACCAAGTCTCCAAATTGGAGTATGTAGTATTTATAAATAAAATAAATAAAAATAAATGACGGCTAAATCTTTTTTCTTTACTGTCGTTACCTTTTCTTTACTGTGGTTACCGTGAGCTTTCAGAAGGCATATTTTTGTTTAAAAACAAACGGAAAAAACTCTTTTTGTAGGAACGTTTATTGGAGATTAGTACATCCCCTGTGACTATATTTCAGAACGTGAAAGGGCACTTTTTAAACCTGTAGCAGACGATACCGTTGATACACCCTTAGCAGACAAAATACTTGGCGAGCGCGGGCGGCGCGGACGACCAGCGGAGCGAGATTGCGCCTTACCGGCGTGTGTTTGGCTCCGGCCACACGTAGCTTTGGCTGCGCTCGGACAGAAGCTGATAGTATCGTGGTATGGGCGCGGTTGGGCGGAAGGAATCATGAGTTGGCCTTTTTAGATTTAGGCTAGGTGGCGCAAGCTACCGCCCGTTACAAAGGGAAATAGCCAGTAACATCCATCCATTCATTTATTCAGAGAGCTACATAAAAAAAAAGGTGACGCTAGTTAAGTTGACATTTATAATTTAAGTTAACGATGTGCACCTATCCCACCTATCCTCCCAATCCCCCTCCCCCAATCGGTTGTGACATGCAGGCTTCCTGCCAGCAAAAACACTCCGTTTTCTGAAAAAAAAACAAAGCAGTCAACCCAACTTCGGTTCAGTTGTCACCACCTAAGTTAACAATTTGGATTAAATACAGCACACACCACAACCAAACCAGACTTTTCTTAATCATATAATAAAATACAAATAGCAAGTCTAACTGTCATGCAAGTTTGGTGTGCCTGTGGTTGCCGCTTGAGCCCGCCACCTATTACCCATTTTCTTGGAGACTGTTGTATATGTTTCTGTCCTTTCTGTCGCACCCACTCCATCGACACCAACAGCTACGACAACATGGCGGTAGGGCGTCTGCAGTTATTCCAATCTTCGCTGAAAACGTTGCATAACTTGTATTTCAGTTGATTTCAGAGTCAAATATGGCTGCGTCACACGTGAATAGGCTTTTCAATACGAGCTTCAGTGGTTTTTTTTTTGTTTTTTTTGTTTTATAATTACAATAGCAACCTTCACACTACTGCTGCCGCAGTGCCAACTCGTGAAAAACGAGACGGCATTCATTTCAACCGCAACAAAATTTTCAACAAATATACATTCGTGTACAGTTACGTTTACCTAACTCCGATGTTCCTAGGTCGAGCAGCGTAAAGCAGAAAGAAAGAGCGCTAAGTTGTTGACTCACTCTCAACTTTAAAAAAATAACTACCCTTTACTTGCAGTCTGAAGTCGAAGAGATCTTCAAGAAGCTCCAGTGTCAGAAGGGAGTGCTGGGAGTCGTGGTGGCCAACAATGAAGGCAAGTCAAACAATCCCACAGCTCTACAGATATCACGAGTAGTGTTTAAGTAGCTCATTCTCAGACTGGATCAGGTATCCACGATCACTTGGTTTTGATTGCGGTGTATTGGGCTACTTCCTCCTGTTGCTGTAGATATTTATTACGTATTTATTTGCCTGTCACACAAACTCGTGATTCTCGGGACACCGTTTTCGACATACCCGGATCTAACGTGTGGCCACTCAGCGTGCCTTACCACCCTGAAGTTGTCAGAAGACAGTAGCACTATTCGCCTCGAAAGTTTGCACTTTGTGTCGTACGACTCGCCAAATTCCTGCAGGGGTACCAATCAAGACAACGCTCGACAGTGCTACTACATCCCAGTATGCCAGTCTGATCACTCAGCTGTGTGACCAGGCACGGACCACCCTGCGCGACCTCGACCCTGGCAATGACCTCACATTCCTGCGGATGCGAACCAAAAAGCACGAAATCATGATCTCGCCAGGTAAGCCCTGTGTCGCAGTGAGCTTGCACTCTAGTGTGCAGGCGCAGTTGCCGAGCGACTTCCAACGAATGACTTCATTTTTGGTGTGCCTTTTTTTATGATGCGGAGAGAATTGTAGGTAGAAAGGGGACGGGTCAGGCATTCTGAAGTGGTGGGCCACTATTACTTTGCGTGCTTCTTGTTTTCTTCTTTTTTTTTCCCGCACTTGGAGTAGTTTGGAGTATGGCATCTCGAAATAAAATGGAACATTTTGCTGAAAAAGGCCAGAGTTGTTTAGCTTGGAACTGCTCCGAGGGAGTTGGGCAAGACATTGCGAGCAGTTTGATGTTTTAACTGCTTGTCCAACCTGTTTACGAGTGCCGACTCTGCTGTCGAGAAAAAGGCATTAAGGAGGATCATCCATGCGGGAAGTGCCATTACAGAAGAGTGCGTGAAGGTTTTTTAATTATTTCTGAAGATGCACCTTGACTGTAGGCATGCTATCAAATGATCTGGATCACTCAGACTGTGTGCCAGGCATCCAAGTTCCAGAATTGTGACCTCGAAGCTGTGTGGAGAGATACGAGCAGGCAAAATATTGCTTGATGGGCTCTGCTTCTACCGCAACATTGCCCCAAACGTCACTTTGAAAGATAGAGCCCAATATCAACTTGTATCACTCAGCCCACGCTTGGGCTCTAAATTGCACTCATCGCACCAGTTGGCCTGCACTGGTGACGTTATTTGCATTCCAATTTCTATACATCTGTCTGGAGTGCATGAATGCAGCGTAATGGGGAGATGCAAACCAAAATCACCATTGCCACCTGTGAATGCCACAGACTTTGCAGTAGTTTGTTCTGCGGGGTCCACTCCGTGCTGGTCACCAGGCTATTAATGCAAAGTTTTACCGTTTAGAGGGTCATCCATTTCACAGTGGGCCAGCGAGAAGTAGACAGTCAAGCGACAAGAAGCACTAAAACAAAATACACATTCAAAAGATAACACTCTGACTTAAGTCCATGGAAAGTGTCACCCAATCTGAAAGAGCCATATCTATTCACACACACTAGTGTCTAAGAAATTCCCTTACCTGGAAATTCATCTTACAAACTGAACTGGAGAGAGTGGGTGTAGATCAGTGGTTCCCAGACTTTGCAATGCCCAACAGAGATGGGAAGACTCTCCAATACATTGCTACTCTGCAAGAGCTAGTATGTTTAGGAGTTGAAAAAGTCTTCCGTATATGAATGTTTCCATCAGGTAGTGGATGAAGCCACCAGTTTTAGGTACCACTCAATCTCTTCCTTTTTGTTTTTTTTTTCCTTTTTTTTTTTAGAAGTTGGCAAGTTGCATGGCATTACTAGAGAAGTTTGTCCGCATGAGACAAGGGCAGCTGTAAATATTAGTGTGCGAGGTGGAATTAGGCAGCACACGTGACTTCAATGTAGAGGCATGAGGTTCGAACCAGGGTGTCAAGCCGGTGATTATTTCAGTTCGGTTCCGGTTCAGTGATGCATTTGAAACGAGTTTGGTTACCGGTTCCACCAAGCCCAAACAGGTTCAAACCTGGTTCTTAACTCTACCTTAGACCGCGGCCACCTGTGCATTTCTTGTGCTAAACAAAAAAATGTGCACAGCTCTCGGTCGTAAAGAAAAACTGTGTCCAACTTAGTGCCATTCGCGATAAAAATACAATAGAAATTGTTGACCAGGAGCCAATTTGTTTTGCAATCTTGAATTTTTATTGCAAACATGATTGTATGCAAATTATGTGGCCATACAGGTGCTCAGAGAAAGTACCAGATTGTACTCATATATGTGAAGTTAAAGGGGCGATGCAACGATTTTTGTATTTTGCGCAAATACCGCTTAGAACGGATCCCTGACGTTAATGACTTGTGAAATACCCGTTCGTTTTTCACCACACGCAATCGAAGTCTCAGAAAAAAATAAAGAAAAACGAGCAGAGTTCACCCCCTCAACTCGCAGCCAGAACAAGCGGCCACGTGATCTGGAGCCGATTATGTGCCGCCAAAGTTGATCATAGCCACGCGCTGGGGTTGGCAAGGCACAGGACACGCGCTGAGTTCCAGACATTGTTAAGGTTCGGCTGTTGTCGTCATTGCAGCGGGCCACAACCCGAATGCTTCTCGAGCTATCGATTATCACGAGCCCAAATTGAGTGTCCACGCCATGCTCGGGTCCAATCTTTGAGCCGCATTCAAATATCGTCACTGGACGGTACTGCTACCGCCCAGCTGCGTCATCAGGTTTTGTGAAGGAGAGATTGAATGGAAACGCTCGGTTTTGTCCTCGAAATTACAGCGCAACAAAGGAGTTTCTTGGTCAGGGGCGTTGCGTGCGAGTATCCTTGAGTCCCACTAGTGCCAGTAAGCTCGTGTAAAGTGAAAAACATTCCAATGGAATATCGTTGCACCGCCCCTTTAATCAGCCGGCATGCAGAATGACACCGTGACAGTAGCATGTTCTGAACTTGCAAACGACCCGCATTGAATGACTGACCAGAAGACGAGAAAAACAGCAAAAAAATAATTGAAAAAAAAAAGGACCAGGCGGCATGTTGCACTTGAAAAAAAAGCGAAAGAAAACAAAAATACTTTCTTTGGGCAGCATCCAGAGTCCGGGTGACTGGCGTCCCGGTGACGGGCTCCTCATTGCTTTGCCTCTTCAGTGGTGGCTCCAGTTTTTGCCATTGCAAAACACACCTGCCGACGGTTGTCAATTTGTTTTTGTTTTTTTTATTGTAATTTTTACATTTGTTTAATCATTCCTTAGTATTGTACGAAAAAAGAGATACACAAAGAATAGCTTTCTAGCCGTTTGGCATAGTAAGATACACTCCTTTCACCTGACGGACCGTGGCAGGCACTACGAATCATCCCAGCGATTCCAGCGCTGCAATCGTTTCACGTAACTATGCGCCCCGCGTGGATCTACGCCCCTCCCGAAGGTCGCATGGCGATCACGCAGTATCAGTCTGACTCCGATAACTCATAGCGTTTGCTGCAGTCCATCGTAAGGGAAAACGAATCGTAGAAGTGTTTGCCTCTGCAGCGACGCCAAGTCATGCTGCACACAGGCGTTAAACTTATTTGTTTCATTGTTATTGAGCTCTCTCTCCATTGTTATAGTTTAGTCAACGCTGCACCGTCGACACCACCGTCGTGAATATTTAATTGACTTCGCATCACCACCTGCAAAAACAGGTGCGAATCACATTTTATTACGCCAAACTGTTTTCCAACGAACTCTTAACCGCCACACGAGATTATGCTTCCGTTTTGGTTCGGGGTCACTATCAGATGTTCGGTTTTGGTTCGGGGTCACTATCAGATGTTCGGTTTTGGTTACGGTCTTGTTCCGGTTCGGTCAAAATAATGTTTTTGCTCCGATTTTTGGTTCAGGTTCCGGTTCAGTTCAACACCCTGGTTTGAAGCCTGCCAAAGTAGTTTTTGCTTTTACGATTCCTGGTACATCTGGAAAGTCCCAGTTCATTCTCGGCAATTATTGTGTTCTAGCTTAGAACCTTCCTGAACCTAGAGCATGTACAGGGTATAGAGATCTGTGCAGGCTTTGGCAAGCCCAAGAACCTGAACCCAACCTGACTGTCAGGTCCGCGGGCCAATATATGAGCACCCTGTTCGGGTCGGGTTTGGGCCTATTTATATAGAGCTGCGTGGGATGCGGGACTCGGGTCGGGTCGGTTGGGATTGAGATGTCAGGACCAGACAACCCGACCTTGCAAAGCCTAGAAAATAAATTTTAGGAATTGCGGTAATTCCCTACATCTTTGAACATGCGAAAATTGGCAGAAAGCGAGTGCAAGTTATAGTGCAGGACATACCAAAGTAAGTTAATTATTTTGGCATGTAGATGCCACCATAAATAACATTCTATAATAAGTTTTAGCACCATCTATTTTCTTCTTCTTCATCCTCCTGGATGTAGACTACTGTAAAACCCTTAATGTTCGCAAGCCCTTAATTTTCGCGAATTCCGCAAATTGAAGAATTCGCGAAATTTAAGGGCACGCGAAAAATTCGAACCTTAAGAGTTTCAATGCAGGCGCCTGGATTTCGTGAAATTTAGTGGCCGCGATTATGTCCTCTGTGACCGATTCGCGAAAAATAGGGGCCGCGAAAATAAAGGGTTCTACAGTATCACCGTTCTCTCAGTCACAGCTTGGTTTGCGCAGCCGACGGGTCAACGGCCACTCCGTGGCGATTGCTTGTTGAGAGCTGGTTCTTGTTTCCTATCAAGATAACTCTTGTTCTAGATTTCATTCGCAGGAATTACCAAATGATGCCAACTCAGCTCTTCGGCAAGCTTCCCATTCAGAAACTTTTCTTTCCGTAAATTTTCACTCGCACGTAAAATTAATTGCTGTGCATGTTTCATTCACTACAGTGTGTTGCCGATCCATATTTGGATGTAAAAGAATTTGTATCTGTAAGCCAATAAACTGAGTGTAATGAAACTTGTAACAAAGGTGTCAGTGGTGAATTACCATACTCAAATTTCGTGTGTCTGGGTTTCTTGGGGAAAATGCAAAAAAAGAAACTTGTCATTTCCTATGCGCGGGAGGAAAACAGAAGCAAACTGTCAGGTTGACGCTGCTACTTCTATATGGCACCACATGGTACAAAAGCTCGAGTTTCTCGGAGATCAACACCCTAAAGCAGATCGGACTATGTGCGATAGGATATGCGAGTAGCAGCGTTAAAAGTGGTTTATTTTCTTTTATTTCGTGGGCGTAAGAAATAACAAATTCTTCTCCAATTATTTTTTTCTTTTTTGCAAAAACCCACATTTATAAAATTTGAGTATAACATAAATGCATCAGATAAAAACATTTGTGTAAAGTTTCATTGCACTCCATTTGTTGGCTTATTTGCAAGATTTGTTTACACCCAAATAGCGCTCGGAAACATCCAACAGAAGTAAAATTTTGTAAATCGGTCCAGTCTTCTAATGTCCCCGCAATGATTATAGACACAGTTCCTGGGCGCGAATAAAGTATGGTGGCGTCTACATTATTTTTTAATTGGGTATAATTCTAGCAAAAAGTATGCACCGCACAGAAGAAAAAAGAAGTTGATGCTGTATTGGTCAGAGATAATATAGTAGGGGTGCAGGCGAGCTGTTGAATGTTGACCCTGTTGAATAAACCTAAGACTGGGGCAGAAATTAACATATAAGTCGAAGGAACAGAAAAGGACAGGACGACGTCTCAAACTCAGCTGAGCCAAGTTTGAGACGTTGTCCTGTCCTTTTCTGTTCCTTCAACTTGTATGTTCAGTTCTGCCCAGTCTCAGGTTTATTCAGCATGGCTGTATTGGCCTCTGCCAAAGATCCTATTTAGGAAAATTAATAATGTTTGGTATTACTAGGTTCTTAATTTAGTTATCAGTGAGGTTAAGGATATGGTTTCAATTAGAAAATTTCTGGGCATCATTGAAAACCACTAAATCGGTGTACTTTAGAAAAATATAAGGCATGTGCAGCATTTCACGACATTCCAAAAACTAAAGCTATTAAATTTGGACGCGTTTTTAAGTTTGCTTTCTATCAAAACCTCATCCCTGCGCCAGCAGTCCTGCTTCCCCATGGCCAAAGCGCACAATATGTGTTGCCACGCATTCTTCGCATGAAAAAGGTGCACCAAAGAATCGAAGCTTATTTTTGCAATGTCATTCGAACAGCATAGCGTTCCACTTCACCGGTTGGCTCGCACCAGACTTACTTCTCATTTATGAGGGAGGCAGTGTGACAATTGCAAGCTACGACCATGGGAAGCAGAACCGCTGGTGCAGAGATGTTTTAGTAGGGAATCGGAACTTAAAAACTCGTTAAAATTGTTTTTTTTTTTTTTTTTTTGGAATGCCGTGATAAGCTACGTTTGCATTCTATTTTTTTAAAGTGTGCCTATCTAGTGGTTTTCAGTGATGCCCAGGAAGTTTCTAATTGAAACCATACCTTTAAATTTAATTACCGTAAAATCCCAAAAGATAGCCCATCTAAAGTTGAGAGAAAATTGTGTGAAAATAAAAATTGCTATTTTTAGGTCATGTGTCTCTGTCAAAAGTTATTATCGCAGCGAGGGGCAATGAAGCAAAGATGACTACCTACTTCCCAGTCAGTAATGTTCGCTTATATCCCACCATAGCTATCTAGACGCATTTACGCCAAGGTCACCATTGATCCGAACACTACAATTACTAGGAGTGGGCTATCGTTTGGTGTTTAAAAGAAAATAATGAATGAAGCCGAAAATAGGGGTGGGTTACCTTTAGGGGGTGGGGCATCTCTCGAGATTTTATGGTAGTTAATTACTCAAAAGTAATTAGGAACCCAATTATACCAAACATTATTAATTTTCCTAAATAGGACCTTCGGCAGAGACCAATGCGACATTAACCTTTTTTCTGTGTAGTGTGTACTTTTCACAGCAGTGATTTTGGCCAGTGTTCTGTGAAACACTCAGCATAAAAGCAGTCTACACTTCGTTTCACCTTATGTGCGAGCGAAGGCAAAGCTGGAAGCGCGAGCACGAAAACTATGTGTGTTCAGGCTTTGCTCGAAGCGCGAGCTGGGGAGAAACGCAAAAAGCGCTGGTCTCGCGCTTCTAGCTTTGGCTTCGCTCGCAGATAAAGTGAAACGAAGTATAGTATGCTGCATCAAGTCAGTGTTACGTTAGCGCTGGATCCTGCAGTTAAGCCAACATCTGCACCATGACTCAGTTATTGTATTTTGTTTTGGCAGGAGCTTGCCTTCTTAAACATTTATTTATTTTTTACATTTGTCCTCCTTTTCTTATTTGTGACATTATCTTGCAAAGTGTACTTACCACTACCTACCACTATAAAATTGTTAAGGGAGTTAAAAACCAAGTCCTATATTTGAGAAGGAAGACTCATCTGCATTGAAATTCAGGAAGGCACGCGAGAACATAAATATTATTACGGCAAATTTAGTATTTTAAAGCTTCATTAATTTTGTAGACGACATTCGTATTGTTTCTAAGTTACACCCCCAAAATGCCACTTCCTGAAGAGGCACAAGGGACATAAAAACTACTTCCCATGCCGTGAAAGACTATTTGGATAAAAACTAAAATAGCACCAAACAAACAAGGAAAATGTGAAAGTGGAGAAAGCAAGTGCATACACTTTTGCACATTGCCATTTTAGTGCTTTTTTTAATGCATTAGCATTACAATGCTCATTTTGACAAAATCCTGGTGGTGTCTTGTTTGTCAGCTACACTACAGGGAGAGGAAGAAGGTGACGTGTACGACGCTCCCGTTGGTTCGAAGCACCGACGTCAGTACGCATCAACTTCTCCCCATCTCCCCGTAGCTGAGAAATTGACAGACACCACCAGGTTTCTGTCAAAACGAGCCCTTTGGTTTCAGTCAGTCACGTGCACAGCTGGTGCAAAGCCAGAGAGGAGGAGGCGCTGCGCAACGCCCCCTGGAAAACAAAGCCTTAGTGCTGAATGAGCTCGCATCATCAGAGAAGGCCAACGCTGGACACAGATTGGAAACGAATGAAGCGTCAGCGCTCGGCTTAGGGTCAAGTTTTAACCTTGAGCCGAACGTTTGACGTAATCGTTGTGTCCAATCTGAGCCCAGCATTGGCCTTATCTGATGACGCCATCTCATTCAACACTATGGCTTTGTTATCTAGGAGGTGTTGCGCCATGGCGCGATGGAATGCAAGCGTGCTCAGTTGTCGCTCTGCCGTTTGTTCTTTGCTCTGGGGTTCAAGTAGCGGTGTGTGGGATATGATGTGTGTGGAGTTAAAACGATTGATGTGGTTCCTTCCACAAGTGGTATGGATGTGGTTCTTTCCACGAGTGATATAGACGACTGTATCCAAAGGCATCGACATACTCTGACAGGCAGAGAGTACAGAAACGGGGTGAAAAAAATTACAGGAAGATCCATTGGTGGATTTTTAGGGAATGCGTTAGCATGACCCTTGGGGAACGCCAGCATGTTCCCCTTTGGGGAACGCTAACACTGACCCCGTAACGAGGCCAAAAAGAGGCAGCAAAAGAGAAAGAATCCACCAATGGATCTTCCTGTAATTTTTTTGTCATTAACTAGTTTGTTTAAATTTCTAGTTTAATTAATTACAAAAGAAAGCCTACTGCAGGATAAAGCTAGCAAGTCAACTATTCATTCTAAGAATTTGCAACAAAGCGCTGGAACTGTTCCTACACACCTTAATTTTCTAGCATTCACATGCACAGCTGATCGCTTTATATTCTGGTCTTTGCATGCACACCGACTTTTCAGATGTAGCGACTGTATCAAGAACTTACTTGGCTACTGACATCTTTGGGATATGCGCTGAGAAACCGAGGAAGAGGAGGTGATGAGAGCGCGCGGGGACGTCAGAACGCCCAGTTCTGGTTGGTACGATTGGTGGGCAGACCTGAAGCTAGCTGCCTTTGTTTCCACTGCACTCATTGAACACTTTGAATTCGAAAACCAAACGCTGGATGCCAATGTTTCGCATTCTAGCACGTTCGACGAGTGCAGTGGTGACAAAGGCAGCTAGCTTTAGGTCTACCCACTAATTATACCAACCAGAGCTCAGCGTTCCGACGGCCCTGCGAGCTCTCGTCCCTCTGTTTCTCTACAAATAGCTCACGGCTTTATGATTAAACCTACACATAGCGTGCAAGTTTGATGTCCAAAGCATCATCAAGTTCGCAACAATGCAACAATAGACCCTTTCAGGAATTCAGTCTGGCCACTTTGATCACTATCATCATCTGAAAAATGGCATATGTGCTATACTAATGGCGGTCTTCTGTTTGCTGATGAAGGAAAAAGTTGAAGATGCTTCTAAGCAGATGATTCGAGGCCTATATAATCTAGACGTTAGCGAGACGTGAAGCAGGAATTGGATGCAAGATCTGCGTAAGCGTTCATTTCTAACTCAGGCCCGATCAATCTGTTCGCGCACACTCGGCTTCAAAGCCCCTGGATGTATAGAACTTTATCCAGGCGTCTATGTGGGTTGGCGCTTCGTTCTGGCTGGTTGCATCTTTTTTGTCATTGACACAGAAAGAGATCGAAAAAGAACTGTACAGTGAAGCGCACATCCTCGTTTACCGTTGACTTGCGAAGGTGACGGTGCCCCATAAAATACTGCAGACCACAGGTTCATTGCCGCCATTAGTACGGTAAAAGTTAAACTGCCATTTGAGTCACCAGATGGCACTGAATTCCGGAAAGGGTCTATTGCTCATATATTTTAAGTAATTGGATTAGGAGTGCAAGTCTACATTTTTCCATGTTAGCGTCAAAATGAATTCCGGAGCTGACAATCCTATGGCTCTGGTTAGCTAGATTTTTCACTTAGTGTTGCCTTGAAAGGAAGATAAAAGGCTGGTTACTCCAATTCTCATTGTGCCTGGCAGCAACATATCCATCACAATCACTTTTCCATTACACTCCCCTGTATTGTGGTAAACATTATTTGTGCGTTGTGTGTTCATACTGACCTCGAGAGGTTTCAGAGTCGGTGGATGTGCAAGTATAGGAGTATTGAAACACCACCATGGAAAAAGAGCATGCATATTCGTTGAAATCGTTGAAGCCCCACATTGCACGGGCCAGACCATGCAATGTGGCCCACAGCGAAAATTGGCTGGCTACTGGTGAAGGTGGCAAGTTTCTGTCACAACCTTGATCTTCCGCTTCTTTTTCTGTTTGCAGATAAAAACTACATTCTGATTGTGCTTCACAACCCCACAGGATGAAAGTACTCATTTCACCCAAGCAGAGCACGATGGTTTTTATCAAATTTATTTTATGGACGCTTTTTTTTAGTGAGGCACTCTTGGTAAGGACGATACACAACCAGAACAGGAATAAAATGTAAAAAAACTTGAGCAGTGTATTCCTACTTTTACTTTGTCTTGCTGTATCTTCTTGCTACACTGTGGCCTGTGACGGTACATGACTAGCCTGTATATTCCATTACAATGGATTGCGACATAGCTTGGCACGTCGTGTTGGTCAGCTCAGTGACCACTGGATTTCAGGAACTCTTCGTAGGCCTTTTCATCCATGAGAGACTTCAGCTCATCAGGATTTTTTAGCTCCAGTTTGAAGATCCAACCTGAAACATTTGTTTGAAATGCTCACTAAACATCCCGGAACACTGAAATGGTACTAACGCAGAGCTCTGGATTTCCCTAATTCTGTATTTACAACTAGAGGGCAATAACAAGGACAAGGCTGAACAAAGTATTCATCAGGGATGGGAATCAAGTTGATATTGGAATGCAATTATAATCATTTGTAAGTTTTAGCAGATTGTGCATAAGATGCTTCATTCCTTTTTTTTTTTCAATAATTGTTTTTTTTTATACAACACCCTGTCAAGTTGCCTTGAGGTACAGTGGACTCGCGATAATTCAAACTTGAATATTTCATACTTCCGGTTAGTTCAAACGAATTTTAAAATTTTGGTTGTCCGGCCATGTTTTCAATGCATTTATAGACCCTTTCAGGCAGCTGTGCATGGCCGCTGCCATAACAGACCTTCAGTTTTGGTTGCCTCTTATTCCGTTCGCTTCACATCATTACCACAGCAGGAGAGGTTATTGCCATTTCAGGTGTTACTGTGTCCTCCTCCCCAGCATAGGCCCTTGTGGAGACCCGTCAACGCCCGCGTCAGTGGCTCGGCATCTCGATAAGACAACAGAAGGTCGGCTATGGCGGCTCAATCTGGCGTGCGCTGAAAGCGTCTATAAGTTGCTTAATTCAAACAGTGTTTTCGCTTGAATCATACTATTTGTTCATCGCAGTGGGTTAGCCTTGCTGAGAGCGCTTCTCACCGAGCACCTGTGTACTGCAGGAAAGCAATACCCACAAAGCTCACGGGCAGTGCTTTTCCGCAGTATGCGGGTGCTCGGTAAGAAGCGCACTCGATGAGACTAACCCACTGCGAATATGCAAGCTGTACTGTCCTGACAATCTGCTTTCATTATTCATGCTTGTTTTTTTTTATTTTTCTGAAGGGGTTAAATTCGAGATTAAAGAAAGAATATTTGCGTATAGCAAGCAGATTTATAAATTCCCTCGATTAAGATAGCTGGACATCTCTCTAGGTTTAATTTTATGTCAAATCTCGTCTAACCCCAATGTAGGCATTGGACTTTCCGAGGCCATGGTTCATAGATATAGTTACATTAAAACTAACTGAGCTTAGAAGCGGACAAGTGGAAGGTTGGGAACAACCTTCACGAGTTCAGCTAAACTTCTGTTTAAACATGGTACAAAAGTAGTATAAGGCTTGGAGAAACTGTTCAATATTGTCACGAATGACAAATGATGAGGCGAAGAATACTGGAAGTTCACGTCGTCCTTCGTCAGATGCGTGAGCGGTGCAGAAATCTTGGCAAAATCGCAAACGAAACGTTTGTAGTAAGCGCACAGTCCAAGAAATCTTCTTACGGCTTTCTTGTCTGATGGCTTCGGAAATTCGGCAACAGCGGACGTCTTGGCAAGATCAGGGCTTACACCCCGAGCACTCGCGACATGGCCCAGGAATTTGAGCTCGCCGTAAGCGAACAGACATTGTGACGGCTTTAGTGTCAGTCCAGCATTCTGGATAGCCTGCAGCACGGCTCGCAAACGTCTCAGGTGCTCGTCGAAGTCGCTTGCGAATACCACGACGTCGTCGAGATAGACGAGGCAGCTTTGCCATTTCAAGCCGGAAAGAATGGTGTCCATTATGCGCTGGAACATCGCCGGTGCTGTGCACAGTCCGAACGGCATCACTTTAAATTCGTACAGTCCGTACGGCGTGACGAAGGCAGTCTTCTCAGGATCCCGTTCGTCGACCTCGATCTACCAGTACCCACTCTTCAGGTCCATCGACGAAAAGTATCGGGCATGGCGCAGCCGGTCCAGAGTGTCGTCGATGCGTGGCAGCGGGTAGACGTCCTTTTTCGTTACGGCGTTTAGTGTCTTTTTTCTTCACTAGGACTACTGGGGAAGCCCACTGACTGTTTGAGGGCTGGACGATGTCGTCGTCGAGCATTTCTTGGACCTGTTTCTGGATGACTTCTCTCTCTTTCACAGATACATGATACGGCGACCGATGGACAGGAAGCGCGTCGTCATCAGTTATAATTCAATGTTTCGCAACAGTCGTTTGGCGAACCTTTGACGACGTGGAGAAGCACTCACTGAACTCGGCGAGAAGGTCACTGAGTTGTCGTCGTTGTGGGGCAGGCAGGGTTGGATCGATGTCGAAATGCGAATGCGGCGTTGTCTTGTGTGGCCACGAAGAGAGGTCCTCTGCTATTCCGGCGATTGCGGCTGGGTCCGCGAGTTCCTCGGCGTGACCCACGGCGGTGCCTTTCGTAAGGTGCTGAGCCTCCTGTCGGAAGTTTGTTACGAGTGCAACAGTGTGTCCGTCTTGGAGCTTCGCGATGCCTCTTGCGACGCCGATCTCTCTTTCAAGAAGCAGCTGGAGGCTCCCCTCGAGCAGATTGTCGCCGCAGAAAGCCTCATTGATCCCGACGGGTACGAAAACACTCGACCGCGGCGGTAAGTTCACGTGGTCTGCGAGGACTCGGACTGCGGATGACGTCGTTTTGGGTACCTCCCGTGGTGGAGCAGGTTTTCGTAGCGTCGGCCGGTTTGCTCCGAGGTCGATGACGGCGCCATACTCGCAAACAAAGTCCATTCCGAGGATAACAGCCCTTGAACAATTTTGCAGAACGACGAACTTCACAGGGCACGCCTCACCGTGGATCTCGACGCGAGCAGTGTATCTCCCGACAGGTGTGATGAGGTGCCCACCGGCGGTTCGTATTTGAGGGCCTTCCCACGGCGTTGTCACTTTTCGAAGGCGGCGAGAGAGCCTTCCTCTTAAGACTGAGTAGTCTGCTCCGGTGTCCACGAGTGCCGATGCGTCAAGGCCGTTGATAACAACGTTTAGGTTATTGGACACAGTTGCAGGGGAGTCATTTCGGTCTCTGGTGGCGTTCGAGTGGGGGCCCTCCGACGTTCGTGGAGGACCTTGGCGTCGGTCGTCTTCGGCAACTCCACCTCAAAAGCTGCCTCGATTGGCAGCTTTTGAGTTGCGAAAGGGAATCGACAGATGAAAGGAGGAAAGAAAAAGCAGAATTGACATGAATCACTTGCTAGCACCCGTATTAACACTAGTTGCAGAATCCTGCGCATACTTGATCATGAGTGCCAACGTTACATGCATGGCAAATGCATAAATGGCTCATCATTTGAACAGCATTTGTTCCCATTACAAGGAGTTTGTAGTGGGTTCCTGCGTTTCTGCTGCATCCGCAACCAGCAGAATCCTTTCCCATAACACAGGAGTTTGTAGCGAATTCCCGCGTTTATCGCATCGTGAAACACATTGTGTCCGCAACATCAGTTCCCGTGCATGAGGTTTGTAGCAGGTGCCTTGGTGTTTATCACTAATTTTTGTAAATTTACTTGTCACATCCCTAAAGATAGACCACCCCATGTTTTTCACCATTTATCTCTTCACTTTGGGTATGCATTTACTTTGGATTTTATGATACATGCCTACTGAGCTGCACCTAGTTTTATTGGTGCTAACTGTAGTATTGAAAAATTTTCGTTAAAAGATTTACAGTAACCAGATGGTGCCACTTGCCATCACATTCACCCTCTCCCCAGGGTGTGCAGCTTCATGCTTATTGACCGTTATTAAATGAGTGCGGTGGGAACTTCCAATGGTGTCGGACGTCTCTTTCTTGCCGGCGTTGTCGCGCCGGCCCCGCCCCTCGGCTACCTCCGTCTGTGTCATGCGAGACCCTCTTTATATCCGCAGGCCTGCATGGGCTCTGTGCCTTCTTTTTTACGGGTTTCTCCGTTTTTTCTAATTACTACACTAACCATTTTTATTCTACTGGAATAATGCTGTTGGAGTCTACAAGCTGTGCATGGATTGTAATGAAAGCATTTGCAGCCCTAATTCAGCCTGGCTGAGACACTGCTGATTGCACTTTGAGCCTAGTAGCACAATGCAGCCTCACGAAAATGGCGACTACAGCAAGAAACAGCTACCTTCATCATAGCAAGAGCTGTTTACGAGAGCAGGTTTGTCCTCCAATGCCTTGTTGACCTCGGTAACCTTGCCAGACACAGGTGTGTAGATCTCGCTGGCTGCCTTCACACTCTCAATGGCACCGCACTCATCTGAAGAACCACAAAAGCAACCAAATCATTCGGAGCAGATCTGGCACCAAGCAAGAAAAAAATAAAGCAGGCACATCTAGTCACTGGCCCTCAACGGGCTCTAAACCCATGAAATACAGCAGCTAACACGGAACTGGGGTGAACTGGCATGTTTTACCAGAATGACATTTCATATTGGAGTAAAAAAAAAACAGTTTACTCCATTCAATCAAGCACTTGAGAATTGCAGCAAATGTTTTTTTTTGCAGGGAACTAGACACACATGCCCTCCTCTGAGTATCCAACTATTCTAACACCTGGTTAAGTCTCCGAAAGTCTTTAATCCGTTAGCTGCATAGTCATCCAAAGAATAAAATTGTGCACACATTTGTGCTTGTCGCCTAGCATTTGAATAACTAAGCCTGCATAAATTCTCATTTTCTAACAATCGTTTGGCAAAGCATGCTGAAATTATTCTACCCGCACAACCAAGTCGCCGCCGATACTTCGGGCCTCACACAAAAAATATTCGTCAGCTGTGCGACAGAGGACACATGTAGTGCCAACATGACATCGGTGCTTGTTCGCATTTTACTCGGACAAGGACGGGCACTGAATTTTATCACTTAAGTTTGTGCTGCTATTGAGTAGTGCTTTCCACCATACTACAGTCGGTGAAAGGTTAAGAGTTGAGGGGAAGCTCCTCCCACCCTTTCCAATTTAGCAAAGCGAACGCTAGAGAGGTCGCCCCCTCTCCAGCATTCGCTCTGCTAAAGTGGAAAGGGGTGGCAGTTTTTCGATCCTCCGAGGCAAGCAGAAAAAGCTGGCGATTGCTTGTTTATGTTGCTTTCATACAAGGTACCTGTCAACCTAGGAGGCATTGGTGTTACTTCCCAGTGATACTTCACAATCACTGGTTTGTCCAAGGTCTTCGGGACCCATAATCGTCACTATTTAGCTCAAAGCAGCGGCAGCAGAGTCTCCATCAAAACGCAAGAAATTCCTCGACTTCCCAAACCCTACACATTCTAAAGCAGCCAATCAGGCATCGCTTAGTGCACCCCCACATCTACTATTCTTAGACGTTTGTCAAAGGCAAGTATTGCCATAGGTTCAAGCCCAACCAGCCTGAACTTCCGAGACATCCCCCCGTTTGGAAGCCACCGACTTTTCGAGAGACAAAGAAAGGTACCAAGTAAGGGAAATGCCCACGAGTTAACTGGGCATTATTGGAGCATATAAGCTTCACAAGCATTTAGATTAAACAAGTACTGCTGCGCAACTCGCACCAATGCCCTTAAATGCAGTTTTGCAGTATCATCTCTACCTATGGGATGTGCCAAAATCTAGAGCATGGACAAGCTTCACAGTGCTATGCTACGGGCACCTCCAATATTGCCGCATGTGTAGCGGTGTTGGCTTTGCACATGGCTGCCACGCAAAGGTATGGGGTGCGAACCCTGCCGGTTCAGTTCTTTGTTTTAATTGTTGCTCTTCTGGAAAGTTCCAGTTCGTTCTTGTCTTTCATGGTGCGTTCCAATTTAGGATATTACTTCGCACCGCACATGCATAAAAAGAAGCGGTAGCGCACTGCTTTGAGTCAGTCCCCCTTATTAATCGCAAAATATGTTTGTTTGTCTGTTGTTTTTTTTTGCTCTTAAATTCTAAAGTTCTAAATTTATCTTCACATTTTTATTTGTGACAATATAGTTTTTGAAACATACCATGTTGGTTCAGATCAAGGTCAACATCTGGTGGCTGGACGTAGACCACATCACCGAGGGCTTCCTAAAATGGCAAATACAATGCCACTTCATCGGACACTGTAACATGGACACGAAGTCGGCGCACTCTTTCGCATTTTACTTCAAAAGGATATGCAGACACCAAAATTGACTGCTCAAGTCAAAGCCCCGAATGAGCACTTCCCACTACAGTTGTAGTTTCGATGACAGCATTTCAATTCTAAGAGAAAAACAGAAAAAAATAGCAATTGCTTGTTTGCACTAGCAATGTCGCACTACGCCCAGCCAGGCAAGAAGTTAAGAGACCCCTTTCGAAAGTCTGCCCTCTGATGGAAGCTGTAGAATCCCTGCACAATGGCGGACACAGATGACACAGCACAGCAGACGCTAGGAGAGGGTGGGTGTAAAACGCAGCGCCAAAAGTGCAACGTCACGGCGCTGGTTGTCTGCCACAGAGTTATTATAATGTATGCTAGAGTTTAAGATGGCACTAGTGTCTATGCGACTTCCGGGATGCAAATTGAAGCAGACAGCAACCAGTCCACTTTGGCGGTGCTCCTGTGCATTCCTAGGAGAAAACGCGCATGCATTTTGTCTCTTTGCCGGAAAATAACATGGATCACATTTGTTATTTCGGTTGTACCGAATAGTGTGTACCTTTATTATCATTGTAAAAGTATATGCTTTAGTTACAGTATTTTTCTTCACCAGTTAACAATGTTAAACTTGCTATTTTTAAGGCCCAAAGCTCTGTTCCATAGCAGGTGTGTAAAAACTAGCGACAATTCTAAGCAAAATAGCGATCAAAAGGAATGTAGAGAGTGTTCAAGGTTTGCCAGCATTCCGGTGGTGCTTATATATTGCTAATATGCCCGTCCTGTCACCATATGAAAATAACCCTGTCGTGCATCTTTACTAGCGGTTAAACACATTCGTAACGAAAATAATAAAGTATGTGGGCTATGAAAGGTATTTCTCTTTATTATTTCCTATGCTGGGCAGCTTTTATTGGACACTTGTTCTATGGCGCCTCCTTATTTTCAAAGGTTTCGAGTGTGTAGGTGATACATGATGGGGAAAACAGCTGGGTGATGTTTTGAACGCAGAACAAGCATCTTTGCACATATTCATGAGCAGAAAGAATAAAGCAATACTTATTTATTGCAAATCGGACTATATTATGTGGCCTTCAATTTATTTTGATTGTCTAAATACACAGGGAGAATTACTTATCCGGTGTTGCTGCATAGTTCTTGCCTTCTCTCTTGGTTTTCCAGATGTCCTTCAATCATCCCCCATGCTGAAAAACACTGACGCCGTGTTCGCATTAGCAGTGTCCGACGGTGCACATAAATACATGTATGAAGCAGTTTTATTATTTTTTTAATGCCATGAATTTGAAAGAAAAACGCCGTAACTGGCCACTTATTTCGTCTGTGCGACTGAGAAATGTACCAAGCTACCCAGTATGTACAAATTATTTGTGATATTTGCTCTCATAATCGAGCACAGGGAGAAAATGCACTCACTTTTTCCCATAGAAATGCGTTACCAGAAATCAATTTTTGACTGGTTGATGTCTGCTTCAATTTGCAACAGCACACTAGCGCCAGTTGAACCTCTAGCGTAGATTATAATACTCTATGGTCTGGTTATCATCGGCTAAACCAATCAAGCGCATGCCTGCACCATAACCTTACGGTTTTAGTCTGTGCATTTGTGCTTGTTACTTCTAGTTTTAGATTCGCACGTACAGCACTGTCGGTTACTTCGCCATTGTGCAGTAGTTCTGACCTTCGAACAGTCGACATGTTACTTTCGAAAGGGGTCTATAGCTCCACGCAAGCAGGTGTTTTCTTCCGAGGAGCGTACGACTGGTGGCTTGTGCTTAAACTAATGCTGATCCCACAGGTTCGCCCATGTGAACCAGCAAGGGAGGTGCCTATCGATGCAAACAAACTGACATTATCTGTGTCTGGGACACTTCTCTAGGTGAAAGGAGGGAGGGATTTGCAAGGTCATGAACAGTAGGTACTCTCCAAAAGAAGGAATCAACATTGAGTAAATAAAAAAAAAGCTGCAAAGTACTGTCAAGAAAGAAAAAAAAAGCTCTTATTTTCATCTCTTTCCAACCCACCCTCACATGAGTGATCAAGTGATCGCTGCACTTGCCTTCTCCAAAATCATCTCCCTTCTTTCACTCAGACCACCCAGACACAGATGATGAAGGCAGTTTGTTTGCACTGATAGGCTTCCCCTTGCTGCTTCACATGGGTGAGCCCACGTGAACACTACCGTAAAGGAACGGGGAAGTTCCCACTCCACTTTCACTGAAAACTTGGTTAGACATGGGTGCTTGTTCGGTCAAATCAGGAAAAACCAAGATGGCGGTCAATATAGAGCCTTAAAAGCAGGGTGAACGGAATTGGAGAGAAAGCATTTATCTTACATGATAAATGATGGTGTGACTAGTATCTATTCATTGTCACTGAACCCAGGAAACAACTCTTTTGAGTCAGTGCAGGATAGAAGGTCAATGCTCCAATCACAAGTAGTTTTCCCCTTTCCATCGCAAGAAAGCGCATATCCCCATCATCGCCGCTGACGGTCTCGTGGCCGCTGCAACGGGGTGAATATTTTCAGCTGATGCCAGCACTTTGGAGGGGGTGGGCGCTTAACGTTTAACTTTCAGAATTCCCAAGTTTGCGAAATGTTAATAGTGGGCACTTATATGAAGTGCACGCTTCCGCGGTATTTTACGGTAGTTTGAGCGCAAGCCACCATGGTCATGCACTCTTCAGAAGAAACAAATGACCACTCCAATGGAGCTATTAACTTCCTGCCTATTGTACATGTGGCAGATGCTGCAGGTGAACTATGCTAGTAAATAATCTAAAGGTATGTTTATACTCCAACGTAACGTCGACGGGCGCGGCGTACCACAGCGCGCACAGACACTGATTGGTCGCAGATATCGAGTTCCTGGTTGCCGGCCAATGAAAGGCGCGCGTTCTGCGCTACGCTGCGTTCACTGCGCTCGACGTCGGAGTATAAACAGCCCTTTTGGGTCGTCACACCATGAGCTCACCACAGGGACACAAAACCAAAATGCAAGGTTCGTACCTGAGCATGCTGGGAAATGCCAACGGTTCCTATCTTTCCCTCCACGGTGACCCACTCATGTTTTTCCGAGAATCTCCTTTCTGCATGAAGAAACAAGGTGAGATGAAGTTGGCAAATGATAAAACATGCACAGACCTTACCAAGCAACAAGATAGGTCTCGTAGAGGATCAAGAGCCAGTTAGTGCTGGCCCTGTGGATGCTGTTTCGGTGGCAAATTTGGACAGTTGAACCTTGTACCGTCTTACACCATAGTACTGCAAATTTTGTATTTCATAATGGGTTGATTGACTTAATAGGGAAATCTATAGTGCCACAGCGATTAAGGCTACAATTACGAGGCAACCATTGCAGAAAAGGGTATAGGAAGAAAGATATTCTAGTAGCTAATGACAGAATAAAAGAATCGACAAGCACAAATCCAGTGTGACAAAGACTCCGGCAAGGCAGTCATAGAAACTTTTGGCTCACGGCCACTCGGGTCACGTTTTGCTGCAACAGTCGGCAGCAATATGCCTGTCCCTGCCTTTGCATATTCCTCGGGGTAGAACTATACCCTATTTACCCCCAAGTTGACAGTGTGGTGGGAGATAGGCACTCGTTGGACCACTCGTACCTCTATTATCAACATGATCATGCTCTCGCCCATACCCAAGTGCAGAGAGAGGAGTCGGGTGATGAAAGGAAGGCGGTTAATACGTAGCTTGCAAGCGTCGCCATTGCTGGGTACTGACTTATTTCTACTTACTGGTTTCTTCGAACTGCAACTTCTGCGGTGTGCAACTAACACGGCCGAACCAAACGCTCGCGGCGCATAAAATACTGGCATGGCCGCAAATTATGTCACACGCAAGCTATGTACTGGTCCTGCAAGCCCGTAGCTCCCACTGTAATATCAGCCTAGAGACGAACGGAGTATAGGAAGAAGCAGGATCAAGATGATGACAATAGTTAAATTTTATAGTGCATAGTACAAAGCAGATGGTGCTATTTCTGGGTCAATTCAATGAGCTTGATATTGCACGCCTTTGCTTCTATCCCCCTGTATGAAACGTGGCTGAACAGGAGAGTAGCATGGGGATTGGAGCCGACACCCGTCACCAGCGTAAAAGGAGGGGATAGCTATTCTCTTCTACACTGTCCGCTTACTTTGTCCAGCCATTCGTTCGGCCTTTGAACCTTGCTAAATGTAAATATGAAACAAACAAAAAAAAGCACTATGTATAGCAGCTCGAAATTGTATTAATTGGCTAGATCACACGGTAGTGGTGACACCAATAAATGTCACAAGCACAGGGAGGTTACGTCCCTTCATATCCTTCGCTCAGTTAGACTGGCACACTTTGGCAGTTCATTCTTTTGGATGTGGAATGTCTACACCTGTTAACATGCATATGAGGGCCGAATATTCGCAGAGTCACGCCACAGGGCGATAACGCTCGAAATTTCTGGCACACTAGCATCTCTGCCGAGATAAGTGGTCTCCAAGGGCTGAGGACGACTGCTGATAAAGGCTGATTCGCTCGTTCCACCAAACGATTGGGCATTCAAGGACAGCCGGACTGCACTCGCTAAGCTTCATCGAGTTGTCTCAATGGTTTCATACACAGCTCATTTATTCGTGGAAAAAGAAGAGAAGAAAAAGAAAAAGAAGAAGAAAAAAAAAAGCCGCGTGCAGCAAGAAACGCTGGTTCGAAACCGCGGTTGTTGTTGTGTTTTTTTTTTTTTTTTTTTTTTTCAGGATATTGAGAATTAACAAGAGAGTTACCCACCTAAAAAAAAAAACATTATATTCTTTTTTTCTTTTCTTTTTTTTAGATAAGCTTTGCTCAGTGATCTTTTTTTTTTTTTTTTTTTTTTTTTTTCCGCAGCGTGCACGTGTTATACGGCGGCCGGCTAGTAGGCGCACCTGCAGGAACCTTTTCTGCCTAGCTTCGTACGCCTTCGTATACGCACCAACCCCTTGTAAAAATAAATTATAAATTATACATTACTCTAGCGCCAGCAAAGAGGTGGCAGAGCGTGTATGTCGCTACTGCACGATCGAACAAGCCAGAGATAGAAGAAATGCAGCAGTCAACGGAATGGCACGAAGGATGTGTTTGGAAGCTTGAATATCGCACTCACCAGTGTGATTCGCTGCACTGACTCCGAAAGATCGCGAAAATTCCAAACTGCGATGAAGGCACGACTTGGAAACCCCGCGGCTGAAGCAAGCTGCACCTCGCACTGCACTCTGCACGACGTACCTCAGAGCTGCCATGACTGCGACTAGATGGAGTTGAAAAAAAAAAAACTAGACAGTCCGGAAGCTTGCGCAAATTTCAGACTACGAGTAGGGCGAACAAGGTCGCCCGAAATGAAGAGGGGGGCTTTTAAACACGGGCGATAAGGGAATTGAAACGAAACCAGACGACGCTTGTTTTTTTAGATCACGTGACAAGAGCCCGTCGCGCCGCCGTCGCCGCGAGAGGACAGGACCAGTCTAGGGTCACTAAGGGTCACTGGTCGCGACAGAGTACGTGCAACTCGACGACCGCTCGGCTCTGATGTCACGTGGGCCATGGACGCCATGTCGTGATGGATGTTTGCTCGTTTTTGGACCTTTTCCCGATTTTAGGACTTGAAAACGCTTAAAGGACACATGCAAAGAAAAAAAACATTTTTTTTAAACAGCTTAGATGGAAAAGGGATATTATAAAACGATTTTACAACGAAGAAAAACAATTTTTAGAGCTATATTTACGGCGCTATACGAATTTGTAGTTGGCGCCCGCTGGAGCCGCCGCTAGTCACGTGGTAGGCCCGCGCGCCGCCGCCCAGCGTCGCCGGAGCCGTAAAGCGACACCGCCACCGCACGCTGAGCGTTGTGCGAACGCCGCTTCAACGCGTTTCTCCACGCCGCCGTCGCCGCCGCCGCACAAGTTCGTCTGGTTCGGGCAGAGTTGCGCGTTTGATTCCACGTGCCGCGTACCGCCTTCGCCGCTATTCGCCGAGATCCGATCACGTGAGGAGCCGTATCAAGTGTTGTGCAGCAAAGTAGACGTTGCACGCGCCCCGGCAACGTTCCCCGGCTTTTGAGCGCGGCGCTGCTATTCGCCGAATTCAGTCACGTGAGGAGCTGAATCCACATGCCATGCATGAACGCGCAACTCTGGCTCCCGTAGGGAGCCTATACAGGAACTCTAGGTTCGGGGGATTCGGGGCGCCGCCGCCGTCACCTGACCGGCGCACAGGTCGATCACGTCTGCGTGCGCTTTTTCAGGAGTTTCCTTTGGGCTCTAAAAGTTACTTATTCATCTTAGTTTTTTGTTATACTTCAAACAAAGATGAATAAGTTACTTTTAGAGGCCATAGGAAGCTTCCGAAAGAGCGCGAGCACCACGTGACAAATATGGGCCCGTCACGTGATAAATAAGGGCCACTTTTCCGCGGCGCCCGCGGGCGCCAACTACAAATTCGTATAGCGCCGTAAATATAGCTCTAAATTTTTTTTTCTTCGTTGTAAAATCGTTTTATGATATCCTTTTTCCATCTAAGCTGTTTAAAAAAATGTTTTTTTTTTTCTTTGCATGTGTCCTTTAAATATTTTACGGAGTTAATAAAATAGTATCTGTATCTTTCATTGCTCATCAATTTTGTTTCGATACGGGAAGTATTTTTAAACGCAAATATAAGTTAATTTCGCCATTTTTAACGTTCAGGAGAAAAAAAGAAAGGATCAAGGCTGGTTCACACATCTGCGTTGGTTGCATTCGCATGCAACCGAAACGACCGTAACGACAAAGTCACCGGGACAAGCGTTCGCCGAACACAGCATGGCAAGTGATGCAAGGGGTAGCTTCGCGAAGCAATCCATGAGCCCCGGTTGTTGCGGTGTTTTTGTCGTTACGGTCGTTTTGGTTGCATGCGAACGTAATCGTTGCAAGTGTGTGAACCAGCCTTCAGTGTGTAGGAGTAGCAACGTTACTAAAGCCCTCAGTTGGGAAACTCACACTTGAAATCTGGGCCGCTGGCATCCACCGAGACCGAGCTAAATACGATAACAGCGCCACCCTTTAGCGACGAGTTGAAACATGAAAGTTGCCTTACATAGCTACTGCGAGATGACCCTGCTAGATGGCGCCACCGGCCCTTGCCCGACTCGACCTGCAGCTGTGCAGTTCCAGCAGTGGACGCTAGGGGTGTCGCGAACTTTTGTCGAACTGGATTTTTAGGTCGAACTTTCGGGGTTCGACTGGGTCGAACCGGTTCGACGAACCTTCGAAACTTTTCACCAGGTTCGACCGGTTCGACTTTTTTTTAATGCAAAGGGTTATTTTAATTTTGTGAACAGCTGCAATTAAAAGAAACTGATTATAACAACGGAAGCAGTTAATAACTTAATTTTTTGTAGTGTATTAACTAAAATAATCAATCAGCGCTGCCCTTAGTTCCTCCCTTAGCCATCGCCATCCAATCCGAAGCCAACTGGCCAGCCTGTCGCGCATGCGCACACGAGTCGAACCTCAATACAAGGTTCGTCGAATTTTCCACTAAAAGTTCGAAAAAGTCGAACCTGGTCGAATTCGACCCTCGGCCGGTTCGCGACACCCCTAGTGGACGCTGCGGGAGAAATGGCGGCGTTGCAATCGTCATTAGCTCGGTTCTTGAGTACGGATCGGAGCCACTTTTTTGAAGCAGGCTCTATGGCAGTTTCCCAACTGAGTGGTTCTAGTAACGTTGGGTAGGAGTAATAGAAAAGATCACTGATCTCTATTGTAGTAGGCTGGATCGCGGATCGGGAGCCCGTCGGTGTCGCCACCGGCGGCCATTGCTTGACACCAGGCAATACACGCAAGTCTATGGGACAAACGCACAAAAGAAAGAAAATTGGAGCATGTACTTTGTGCTCGGAGGCAACTATTTTATGGTGTGCTGCGATCCTTATGTCGGGTATTTGGAGATCGAATCGGTATTTGTCGAACGTTCGAACGCCGATTTAAAAAATCAAACGTATCAAAGCACCTACGGCTGAGCTGGCAAGCTTGCTCTCGTAGTGGAGTAAACAAATGAACTTGCCGTCAATGAGACCGCCCTCGGAGAAGCCCAGAAGTTGATGAATGATAAAGAAGTTCCATCTCGACAGCGGCTTTCCGGGAGTGAGCGAATTCCGCGTAGCAAAGCCTTCGAGCTTGTCGTCTGCTAAACCCAGCTCAACGAAACCGCCACCGACTCCGCGGTAACTCTAGGTAACTCTCTCCTTATTCAGCTGCACTACATTTTTTGCCCAGCGGAGTCACTCTCGGCCACAAAATAATTATTTTTCAAAACTGCGAGGGCTGTCAGTTTTAATTTTTGTACGCAAGCTATTTCACGGGCTTATCGAAAAGCAGCCAAAAAGTTTCAGTGCCGACAACAGCTTAGAAACGGGGAAAACGGCACTTTTTCTTGTTCTTCCCATAGAGTCCCATGCATTGGCTGGTGTCAATCAATGGCCGCCGGTGGCGACACTCGGCCCCAGCTGCCGAGGCCGCAGTCCGCGATCCAGCCAACTACAATAGAGATTAGTGGAAAAGATAGGAATGCGGCAAAAGGGTTTTGGGGGGAAGAACCAACGTTATTAGATTAGCTCAGTTACGGAACTGCTCATAGACGCTGCAAGCACGAGCAGTAACCCCCTCCTCGCTCACCACGACTCGCCTCATAACCTCTCGCCTCTCACAAAAAGTACTGCCTCCCGTCGTTTGACGCGCCGGACGGCTGCTTTGGTTAATAGAGCTTTGGTAACTGCAGTGTATTCTATGGGATACATACATTTCGAAGCGCAGCATCTAGATGCCGTTCCACCGCACTCTGCGGTAACTCTATGGAACACACAGTTCGTAAACTAAAGTCTAGATGGCGCTTCGAACGACGGGAGGCAGATTGAAGTGAGTGAGGGGAGTAACCCCTTCCACGGGAGTTCCACAACAGAGGTAATAGGGAGTTTTAGAATAACGTACGCAATTTTAGCGCACGCTAGCGCTAAATTTAGTGCTTGTATTAGCGCACGCGACGCGAGAGAGTTTTAGAGTTTCTCCGTCGCGACGCAAAAGCCCAAGCATCTCGCGCTTGCGACGGCACCACGATATAGTCACAATTTTTATTTCACACACGAAATGCTGTAACATTAGAAAAAAAAAACAAGTTTTTTGGTCCAGAGTATTATTTTAGATTTGTTTAAACATGAGAAAGCGACGCGAGCGGTTTTCCGGTCGTATCCGCTTGCGTCGCCTCGTCAAGAGAGGTCTCGTGTACTGACCTTCGCACATCGTACCTTAGCCGAGAAATGTTCGCGCGTCACAAGCATCAAGTTGCCGGTGATCGTTGCCAAACAGAGTACAATGTCGTCCCGTATTGAAAATCGCAGTCGCGAGGATGCCGCCGACGTCGCACTTACGACGCCGCCAAAGCAGCCGCCGACATAATCCTGGAAGCCGCCATTTTTTTTTAACTCTGCTCGTCTTGGCTTTAGCCAACTTCTCATCACGAATCCTCCTTCGAGAAGCGCAAAGACTCATTGCGTACGCACGCTATTTCCGAGAAATAGCGCACGCTAAAATTGCGCACGCAAAGCGCAAAACCTGGTTTGAGTTCGGAGCATGCGCAGTGGCGACGACGCTATTCTTTGCGTATGCAAAGCTTTAGCGTGCGCTATTCTAAAACTCCCTAATCTAGTAACGTTGGGTAGAGCCAGAGCTCCCTAAACTCTCTAATCTAGTAAAGTTGGGTAGAGAGTTTGGCCATTCGTTGGAAAGTATAGAAGACAAATGAGGAGGCGCCATTGGCCGAAAGCGGTTTGGCGTGTTCCAGGGCGTCTTCACAAATTCAAATGTAGCCAACCAGAAGCCGGAAATAATACCCTGGTAATGGTCGCGAGAAACAAACTTAATAAGTGCGTTGGAGTAATTCTTGGCGACTGGAAATATGGTGCATGTGATGTTTCAATCACGGTCATCCAAAATCATTGTGGAAGAGTGACTAGCGAAACGATCGACACAATCCGTACGCCAAGCGCTGAGGGCCGGGAATCTGCCGTCCAAGCGGTCACATTCTGTCCGAGCAAAACAGAGGTGAGCGGCCCATTCGTTTCTTACATCTTTCTGCTGATCATGATTGAAACATAACGTGCACCCTATTTTCAACCATGAAGGGTTACTACACTTCACTCTTAGGCGCCTATTAAAACCATATACCAACATACCGTATTTTCCGGACTATAGTCCGCACCCGGCGTATAGTCCGCAGGGACAAATTTGGGGTCAAAAATGAATGTTTTTGCATAGATAGTCCGCACCCGGTGCATAGTCTGCACCTGGTGCTTAGTCGACAAGAAAATCTTCTCATACACGGCACACCTTGACAGATGTTTGCTTTCTTAGCTCACAAAGAAGCCTATAATATACATAAATCATCATTTTCCGCTAAATTTAGCGGAAACAATTCCCCGTTAAATTTAGAAGAAAAAATTCCCCGCTAAATTTAGTGTAAAAAATTCCCCGCTAAATTTAGCGGAAAAAATTCCCCGCTAAATTTAGCGGAAAAAATTCCCCGCTAAATTTAGTGTAAAAATTTCCCCTCTAAATTTAGCAGAAAAATTTCCCCGCTAAATTTAGCGGAAAAAATTCCTCGCTAAATTAAGCGGGGAAATTTACCAATAATGCAACGCGCGGTGACATCACTCGTGACATCATGTGTGACGTCATTGTGGGAAAAGTCCCATAATGCAACGCGCGGTTATGCCGATGGCGACGGCGACGCCACTCAAGCCGAAAACGGGCGCCTAAGAGCTGCGCTCTAAAAATATTTAGTCCTAATATGAGTGCATGACGAGAATTCCTCATATGAGATGCCCTGTGACGAGTTGGCTTAAGGGGTGTCCAAACAGGACACTACAAAACGCACGACTCCGACAAATCGTGAAAATTGAAGCATGAGGCGTCCGCTTCAATTTTCACGATTTGTCGGAGTCGTGCGTTTTGTAGTGTCCTGTTTGGATACCCCTTTACTGGACGAGTTCACCTATGACCAGCTGGCTTGTGACGAGTTCTCCTAGACCCCACCAATGTGACCCCGGAGGGAAAAAAACAAACAAAAAGAACCGAGTACCTAAGCATTAGTTTTTGCAGCCCCGAGTACGTCCTTGGTCCAACACCAAAAACAACACCAGTAACCATGCGTTTGACATTCAAACTTATGGGGAGAGTGGCGGACGCTGTTTATCAACGCGACGTAACGCGGCTTACTCGAAGTTAAAAAGTGTTTTTGTGAAAGTGCGTGTTTGAGTACGATGGACTGCGTTGCAGCCGCTGCGACCGTTGACGATGAAAGAACGCACCAGCACACTGGCACCGTCCATCAGATGGTCTTGGAACACCTGCCCAGCAGAAAAAGTGAGCCGAGCCAGTTCTCTAGATCTCCGCATGCGGCGCTTATAACCAAACCAGAAATGGAAACACCTCAAAGCACGCTGTCAAGTGAGCCCCCAGCATGAAGCTTGCATTTTTATTGTTCTCATCACCAGAATATAGAAAGGAAAGTCAATCTCTGTTGATTCGTAACTTTCATTCCCTGCTCCGTTCTTTGCGCTACTTCGCTGGATGATACCTCAGAATGCAAGAATTAGTGCGAATCTATATTTTTCCTCTGCGGAAAACTGTCTGGGCCGGCAGAACAGGCATGGAAATGCCTGTTCTGACTTACATTATCAAGGTGTCGCAGAAACTGGATTTCTGCAACGGCTTGGGAATGTGACTAAAACACTAAAAAAGTATAATCCTTTGCAGAAGCTTTTTTTTTTTTTTATGCAAGTTGCACCAATGCTGACTTTGTCTTTTGTCCACTTAGTGTTGGTGTGAAAGCATGCTTAGATGGCAAGGCTGATGCTTGAGCTTGATTTGCTAGTCACTTTGAGTGGAAAAGAAACCTGAAGCTATAGTAAGCTTTGTTTTGTGAAAGCACAAAACAAGCAAATATACTATGCAGTTGTCATTTGCTGGCTTCTCAGTTTTAGCTGTGGTGTTTGACTTAAACTGCTGTTCACATCAGTGAGCAGTACAAAAACGACTGCGAGCATTGTTGTATTTTTACATCTCTATTGCCATAAATGTGATGCATTTCCACACTTGAAACGAGTACACTTTTAATAAAAAATGTTAAAAACTTGGGGGACGCTTAAGCTTCGCCTTCAAAGAGACACTAACAATCCCCAAATTATTTTTTGGTCCTTTTTTGCCAGGCAATTTATTATGGTATCAGAAGACTGCCCAATCAATATTTTGCTACATATTTTTAATAAAGTAAAAAAACGAAACTGCTCGAAACAGATACCGAAATGGGACTGGGGAGGAAGAAGAAATATAGAGGAGGAGAATGTTACTGGGAGTCACGTAGCTGTGCAACTTTTTTTTTTTTTTTTTTTTTTCAATTAACGTATTTGCAGCTTTTTAGAAGCCACAAAAAAATGGGTATCATATTTTCTGTCTATTTTTAGTATTGAGTGTGTCCCTTCAATGATCCACGACTTTGATTTTATTATCTTTGGTAGTTGTGTCTAAACCATAGAAAACGGCACATAACCATGGAGAAGAGAGTGAGCGTGACTCAAACCGACCAGTTCTCAATCGGCAGTTTTCGTGCGGAAAGAAAACAAATTTTGAGCTGCAAATTGTGTTGTGGGTAGTTGGGCTCTCGTATGTCATGTACATATAAAAACCTTGGCGAGCATAAATAACCTTTCAGTGTCCCTTTAAAAAGATACTTCCAACAAAATTCGAAACATACAGCCTAAGCTCATAACAACAGACCTGGTTACAACATATATTTGGATATAACATACCGATTTGTTGAAGTTCGGTTGGTTTCCCTCTACATACCATTGACTGAACTTCCTATCTGCATACAACATACTCCTCTTACAACAGACTGAAACCTTGGTCAAAATCAAGGTCTGTTATAACGAGCTTAGATTTACCAGTCATGTTCAGAAATAGGCTTCATATATGATCCACAATATCCGTAAATGACAATCGCACGTTTGCATTTTGAGCCTGATGGCTGTATTTTTCGTTATAAACGGCCCATGCTGGCAAGCGCTGCGAGAGCAGCCAGCGGAGAGCACGTCACAACCGGCGCAATCGTGACATAGTTTGTATCAAGATGAGCAAAGCTACGGCGAGGCTGATGTCGTCAGGGTTCCCTAGCCGTTCCAGCCACCGAAGCGGTGGAAGCACGCCAGCGATCGAACCACCGCAACTAACCGCAAAGCTGCTTTTGTGTGAATTTTGAGTGATGGGTTAATCCCCTATAATCTTGAAGAGGGAAGATAGCGACGTCTGGGACACACAAAAGAGAGTGCCGTTGAGTGGGGACTGGGAGTTCCTCCCTCCTCTCTTCTCTTCTGCTGGCCGTAGAGCTGTCGGGATGACGTCATGTTCAAAGATGTATAGTTCTAGGCGAGACAGTTATCGTCACTACCTGTCAAGGTTGCTAGACGGGCATTACAAACAAGGCTTTAGCGACATCCACCAGGTGCTCTTTGCTGATCGTTTAATTTGTTTTAAAATTCCTTTTTGTTTCTTTTTTTAACAACTTCAACTTCAAGATATTGGTGTGTCTGATGTCGTACTGCTCCTTTGAACACGTATACACCAAAAAATAAGCGCCAAAATTTCGTTGTAGTATTTCTTTAAAGGGACACTGACAGGGTATTTATGCTCGCCGAGGTTTTTAGTTGTACGTGACATATGAGAGCCCAACTACCCAGAACAGAATTTGCGGCTCGATATTCGGTTTCTTTCCGCCCGAAAACCGCCGATCAAGAACTGGCCGGTTCGAGTCTCGCTCACTCTCTTTTCCGTGGTCACGGGCCGTTTTTGTAAGGTATCGATGCGACCACCAAATTTAATCAAAGTCGTGGGTCATTAAAGGCACACAGTCAATATTAAAAATAGAAAAAAAATATGAAACCCATTTTTTTGTGGCTTCAAAAAAGCTGCAAATACGTTGATTGAAAAAAAAAGGTAGCACAGACAACCGGAAGCTTTCTGTGCGTTCACTGCATAATTCTCGACATGGCGTCGTTTCGCGTATCGTGGGATTAGCACTAGCGGATGGCAGCGGACGACGGGCGTTGGACCTCTACTTCAGAACTGTCGTTCACGGTACTGGCGAATTCTGTCTTTCTTCGAAAGAGAAATTTTGGACCGATCAAAAGAACTGATATTCATCCCGTACGACACGCCCGACCAGCAAGCCGATTGCACGAAGACGTCGCCGAGCCGTCGTCCCTTCTCGTGGCTGAAGACATCGCTCGCTCAAACGTCAAGCACGAAGTGCGTACTTCGAGTTGAATAGACCGGCACGCTGTTTACAAACAAGCGCGCGTTTGCCCACACGGGGTGTGGGCACTGCGCGTGCGCAGAAACCGAATTCGCATGAAGTGAAGCGTCTGCGCATGCGCAATGCTGTCGACAGCGCCACCGCAGCTGCGTGACGTCAGGGCCGCGTGTGGGTCTTACGGTTACTTTACGAGGTGCGAATGTGCCCTATGCTCGGTGCTGCTCGACTTCAAGCCGGGAGTGCATGTATTGAAGGGAAACCGGGAAATCGGCAGCAAACTTCCGACATACAGTCTACCCGCTGCATAACTACACATGATAGAGTTCCTTCAGTAGCTCAGTGGCAAGACGTCGAGTTGTCCTGCAGAGCGCGTGGGGAACGGACGTGCCCTTCCGTCTTCCCCGGGACAGGAGCCATGTTCAACGGAGCGGCTGCCCTCGCCAAGGCGGCCGACCCGGCCTCCGCGGACTACCGAATGATCATGCCTATGCTACCGAGTGGAAAGAGGCTGGCGGAGACGGTGTTTCTACACGGGGACCCTCAAGGTAGGCCTTATCGCACGCAGGACTTCGCCGACGCGCTTGAGGAAACTGTCGGCATGAAGCACGTGGTTGGACTGGGAGCCTTCCAGTTCAACCACGTGTGGGTCCGCACGCTGGACTCCACTGACAATAAGGAACGCCTCGTCGCTCTGAAGGAGATTACGGTGAAAGGAAAACGATGCATTGTCATTGACCCCAACTTAAAAGAAGCCGTGGTACGAGTCAACTGGCTCCCCACGTTCGTAACCGATGAAGAGGTGTGCAAGGCCTTCGTGGAGTATGGAAACGTGACGAAAATTTGCAGGGAAAAATGGAAGTCTCCAAGTGGAGAATACGAAGTCGAAATGTCGACAAGGTTTGTCACAATCACGATGAAGGAGGGAAAAGGAAAGGAAGACCTACCACATCAGTGCAAAGTGGCTGGATATCCTATCCTTCTATATGTCCCAGGCCGACCGCCGATGTGTCTCCGCTGCGGCCAACTGGGGCACATGCGAAGGCAATGCCGGGCGTCCTGGTGCCGTCATTGCAGAAGTTATGGCCACTTGGAATCGGAGTGTGTGCCCACGTACGCCGCCAAGACCAAGTGCCAGGCGAACATGCCGCTAGACAGCGACCTCCTGGATGACGGGGAATGTACCGGAAGCGGATCGAACGGCACGGACGAGGCGGGAGGAGCGGATGCACCCGTCTCTAACCAAACGGAGGCGGCAACACCCAAAGAAAGCAGTGAAGAGGGATCGGAGCCCGTAGAGGAAGAACAGGCCATGGACGTTGCACGCGCCCCAAAGGACGCAGCCACACCGCAGCGGCTGACCAACCCGCCACCGCCAGCGCCGGCAGCCGCTCCGGTGAAAACGCGCCCACCAGAACAAGGGGCAAGCTCCAAGGAGACAAGCAAGGTCACACGCCAAAGTGCGCGACAAAAGCCAAAAAGGGCCGAGCAGTTTCCCCCGCTAGATGCACATCCCGGGGGGAGGGGTGAATCATCGGAGAACGCCGCTCCCCTGCACGGGGATTAGGAGAGCATCCCGGGAGCCGTTTCGGCGCCAACTTGACTGATTAGCGCCGCCGTTTTTTAACCTCTCAAACCTTTCAAGTGTGGAAAACAATGGGTGCTGAATCTGCTCCTAAGGGAGAAAGTAGACGCTGTATTTCTACAGGAAACCAAACTATGCACAGACCAACAACTGGAAGCCATGTCTCGCTTTGTAGAAAGGCACTTCGAAATCTTTTTTTCTAAGGCGATGAGTCTCGTTTCAACCTCCGGCGAGAGCAGTCGACTTCCCCGAGCTCCGCACGAGAACGTGATCCTAACCTAAACATCGAGCCGGCGCTCGGCGCGGCAGGCCCACCACCTAGCCTGGCGCGAGGCACGCCCTGGCCCCCGATTCTGCCTCGCCATGGAGCCTGAAAACTCCGAAGCAGCCACCCCATCCCGGCGTCGGAGGTCGTAATTTTGCCTGAGGACCGCCGCCGTGCCCGCGGGCTACCAGAGCTGCTGCCAGGATGCCATACGCCGTGGAAGGCGAGACGATCACCCCCGCTGTCCTCTCCGAAGAGGGATGGAGTGTCATCAGCGGTAAATATGAAAGAGCACGCCAAACCCGGATCCGGAAAAAAGAAGAACGGCTATGCTTAACGCAGCCGGAGGCCGGATCGACCACCCCCGGGCCCGCCCAACAGACAGGCAAGTCTTCACTTGTCACCAACCACAACAAACCGTCAACCAGACGTAGAAGACCACCCCTCCCACGCCTACCGGAAGACGACCGCAAGGTCGTAGTCAGGCCGAGTAACCTAAACCTCCGCATGACTACCCCGGGACAGTTACTCAAGGCGATCTGCGAGCAGCTCGACCTCCCACCTCAAGAAATCTTCGTGAAGGACAGGTTGCGGATCAACCCCTACAACAACACTTTCACGATCAGCACTCCCGTGAAAGAACGAGCAGATGCCTATCGGAGCCTGCCAGGGTTCGCAATGAACAATCAAGAGTACCCAGTCACGGCGTACTTCCCCACGCCCGAACAATCCGAAAGAGTGGTGATTTACGGAGCCCTCGGCAACGAGACGCCCGACGAAATTCTCCATTACTGCATCACGGAAAATCCAGAACTTCCTATCGTCAACGCACGCCGCATGGGACGCTCCAGAGCGGCCGTCATCACTTTCGAGGGCACCAAACCGCCGAAAGAAATGATTTTCCAAGCAGGCCTCTTCACCTGCCATCCGTTTAAAGAACGGGTCGAAACATGTCTCAACTGTCGCAGGGTTGGACACCGAGCCGACGTGTGCTACCGACCGAAAAGCCAACGCTGCCATCGCTGCGGAGAGGAGCACCCGCCACCGGAGGAGGGTGAGCCCCCCAACTGCGAGGCCAAGTGCATAATTTGCGAACGTCCGCACGTTACGGGAAGCCGTAACTGCAAGCACCGTTTCGTCGAGAAACGCAAGAAACTCCAGGCCAAGGGGCCTCCGACTGGAGATCGGTACTCCCTGCTCTCGTCGGAAGACGACGACCCCGGGCGGCGCTCAAGATCCAGAACACCGTCGTCGCGCCGACGCCGCAGCGAAAGTCGGTCGAGGGACAGGTCTATCTCCTACCCACCCCTGGACGACCGCGGAAGAAACAGCTCGAGAAGCAAGAGCAACGAGCGCAAGAAACCTCCCTCCTCAAGAGGCAACAGCACCTTCCAGAACGCCGACAAACAGGTGAGCTGGGCATCCAGGGTCTCCCAGGCGAACGCTGGGAAGCGCGAGTTTCTGGAGCAAACTAGAAGACTGAAAGAGGAAAATGCTGCACTCCGTAGGCGACTAGATGAGCTTGAAAAGCTCGTTAAAACAGGTCCCAATTCTACCCCCCTCAACACACCGGCAGCCGCGAGATCGGCTCCACCTACTCCTACCCAAATCGCAACCAACAATGCGATGGATGCGGACGCTAACCGCGGAACGCTAAAGAGACAGGCCTCGACAGACCTAGACGCTAACGCTAAGAGAGTAGCCGAGGCATCCCCAGACGGTGAGCCGCAGCCCAAACCAAAAACCACCGTCACCTCTCAGGCACCTATGCGCAAAGACGAAAGGTTCGATCAACTTGAAAAAGACAACCAAGAAACCAAAGACAGTCTCAGACTAGTCGGAGATACCCTCCGACAAATATTACAACGCCTCACGGCACTCGACCGCCTCGCGGCCCTAGAAGCGACCGTGCAAATGCTCGTGCAGCAACATCCATGTAACCTTCCTCAAACAATTCAATATGGCCCCTGCAGCTCCATATTCAGCAACTATCCGAAAAACCAGATGTCATAGCCTTACAAGAAGCCAGTCACCCGATCAAATTAACGGGTTACACGCCTTTCATTCCCCTGAACACAGACCCGAAAAAAACAATCTCGGTTACCGCGACTTTCGTTCAACGCAACATCGCGGCCATACAACACGAAATCGAGGACACAAAGGTCCAACACACGCTAGTGGAAATCCCGCCGCGTAAGAAGGGAGATGGAAACGTCTACATTCTTAACGTCTACAGTTCACCCAAGGACAGAACAAAAGCAACCTCTGATATTATCCGTAAGGCCGTAAAACTTGCAGGGAAATCTCAACTCGTAGTGGTAGGCGATTTCAACGCGCACCACCCTGCCTGGGGCTACCGGAAAGCGCATATCAAAGGAACGGCGCTATGGCAGTCTATACAAGACGTGGGTATGACGATCCTTAACGACGTCAAAGAGCCTACTAGGATCGGCAATAGCGTCAGCACGGACACGGCCCCCGATCTTGCCCCGAGTAAAAACATTATCTCAGCCATATGGACAAATACGGGCCTCACGTTGGGAAGTGACCACTATATAGTGGAAACGACCTTCCAGACGGCCCCGTTTAAACATCCTCCGTTAAAAACGAGATTAACGAATTGGGACAACTTCCGTAAAATTAGGGACAAAACCGCTCCAAAGGAAATCGGCAACCTGAACGAGTGGACCCGCGCCCTGAAAGAAGACGTAAAAGCCACCACAGAAGAAACAGAAGCGATAACCTCGCAACACACGACCGACCCTAAATTGAAACACATGTGGGAAGCCCACCTTAGCTTACAACTAAGGTGGAAAAATCAAAAACACAATCGCACCCTCAGAAAGAGGATAACACAGCTAGAAAGGAAAATTGAAGCGTACGCGTTCGAGCTTGAAAGACAGCAGTGGGGACAGGTATGCGACAGCGTGAACGGGCATCTTGGTAAGAAAAATACGTGGCTTCTGCTACGACACTTACTCGACCCCACACAGACCAAAACGGCTCAACGCAATAGACTCGCTCAAATAGTACACCAACATGAAGGCGACACAGAAGACTTAATCAAAGAACTCAAGGATAGATACCTAAACACCACGGAGTCCACGGACCCACTTCCCTGGTACGAGGGTGAGCCAAACCCAGAATTAGACCAGGAATTTAGCACAGCGGAAGTATGGCAAGCCATCAGCCAACTCAAAACAACATCAGCCGCGGGGCCCGACGGCGTCACAAACAAGATGCTGAGAAATCTAGACCTTACGTCAGTGATGGCCCTAACTGACCTAATCAACAAGTACTGGCAGGATGGTGAAATCCCCCAAGAATGGAAACACGCCAGAATCATCTTTATACCTAAACCAGGCAAGAAGCTAATAACCGAAAACCTAAGACCTATCTCTCTTACATCTTGCCTAGGGAAGCTCATGGAGCACGTGGTTCTAAACAGACTCCAAGGATATGAGGAGGATAACAACCTCCTACCCCCCTCCATGCTGGGATTTAGAGCCCACCTGTCCACGCAGGATGTCATGCTCCAACTTAGCGAAGAAGTGATCCCCAAAAGCTCGAACACGAGAGCCATCCTTGGATTGGACTTAAACAAGGCCTTTGACAACGTGTCACATGAGGCCATCCTCACTAACCTATCGAGGTTAAATCCAGGATCCCGAACCTTCAACTACGTAAGATCGTTTCTGGACGAGAGGACGGCAGAAATATCGATCGGCGGTACAATCTCGGATCCCTTTCGCATGGGGTGTCGGGGAACCCCACAGGGATCGGTACTCTCGCCGTTCCTATTTAATATTGCACTCGTAGAATTGCCGAAGCAACTCGAGGCCATCTCAAATCTCAGACACACTTTATATGCAGACGATATCACCCTCTGGATCACTACAGGAAATGATGGGGAGATAGAAGAGACCCTACAAAGGGCAGTCGATACCATAGAAGCCTACGTCAAAGCGGTAGGGTTGGAATGTTCTCATCCCAAATCGGAGCTCCTAATTAAAAGAGACATTCCAAGGGGACAAAAATCCAGCCCTTCGCCAGCCAACATAAACGTACACGTGCAAGGCAAAGTCATTAAACAAGTCACCTCCATCCGGATCCTTGGAATGATCATCCAAGAGAACCGAAATAACACCCAAGTCATCGAAAAGCTAAACGTCTCGGTCCACCAGACCATTAGACTGATCCGACGCATAGCGAACAGGAGAAGAGGCGTTAAGGAAAACGATCTATGCCGATTGGTGCAGGCCTTTGTCATCAGTAGAATGACCTACGCCCTCCCCTATCTACAATTATACAACGCCGAGAAACTCAAAATCGAAGGACTCATCAGGCAGGCCTACAAGGCAGCCCTAGGTCTACCCATCAATACCTCCACCAACAAGCTACTGCAGCTCGGCCTACATAACACGCTAGACGAGCTGACTGAGGCCCATCGGAGAATGCAAGAGCTCAGGCTCGCTCGCACCAATGCGGGTAGAGCGGTCCTGAGAAGACTGGGAATAAACGCGGCACCACTCAACGCGGGCACCCGCAAAATCCCGTCCAACGTCAGAAAGACAATCACGGTAAAACCATTACCGAAAAACATGCACCCTGCCCACCACGAAGGCAGACGCAGGGCCCGGGCGCAAGCCCTAGCCAAGAAATTCGAAGGCCGAACGGACGTCGTCTACGTGGACGCGGCCGCTTACGTAACCCCCAAAAAGGCGTACGCGATCGCCGCGGTGACCGAGGAGGGCCAACTCGTAGCAAACGCGACTGTAACTACAAACTCTTCCGAAATAGCCGAAGAAGCGGCAATCGCCTTGACGCTAACGAACTCGCAAGCGAGGGTGATTGTCAGTGATTCAAAAGCGGCCATTGGCAATTTCGCCAAGGGCCGCATATCTCCCATCTCCTTCGGAATTCTCAAGAATTACCCGAAAAACAGGCAAGACGTGGAATTGGTCTGGGTGCCGGCTCACACGTCAAACCCGGGGAACGAGGCTGCCCACGATAAAGCTCGAGGATCTATCGGCCGAGCTGTGGATGATAACTCGGACGTCGGATTGACAGGAGACGGCCTTAACACCTACCACGAGATCACTCAACACTACAGGCTCGAAAGGCTAACTTTCCCACCTCCGCATAAGAACTTAACCAAAGAACAGGAGCTACTATGGAGACAACTCCAAACTAAAACTCTCCCTAACCCCGCGGTCTTAAGCCATGCATACCCAGATAGATTTAAACCCGATTGCAGCAAATGCGGTGGCAAAGCTACCGTAGACCACATCTTCTGGGACTGTCCTGCAGATCCCCCACCATTATCGCTCCAGAGGCTCGCGCACCCGGGCCCGTGGGAGAACTTGCTGCTCAGCTCCGACTTGGAAACCCAAATCCAGGCCGTGACTAGAGCCCAAGAGGTCGCCGCCAGTCTCCAATGACGGCCACCTAGCAAGATCAGCATACCCACCTGAAACTCTAGCCAACAATAAAGGTTTTCCAATCCAATCCAATCCAATCTAAGGCGATCGCACACAGCGGGGGCACGGCTATTATGATTAGAAAAGACGAAGACATCACGATCTGCCCAGAGTGGGAGACGGATAGGAATGGGCGCATTTGTGGAATAGAAGTGGTTTACCGCGAAGAACTGCACAAGCTGGTGTCCGTTTACGCGCCGAACGAGGCGGCCGACAGAAGAGAATTCTTCAAAACTCTCCGCCAATATCTCGATACTCCCTGCAAGACTATTCTGGCAGGTGATTTCAATTGTGTGCCTCACGCGACAGATTGCTCCAAGCGCTTACGTTCGGATGCGAGCCGCGCAGAACTAGAGAGGCTTTTAAGAGACTTTGACTTACAAGATGTCAAACAATTGGCGGGAGACCTAAGTGAGGGATATACCCACTGGCAGGGAGACTGCCACGTCCGGCTGGACAGGATGTACGTATCAAGCGAATTCCTTCTGTCGAACCCAAAATACCTAGTTCAACCTTTGTCCTTTTCAGACCACGCTTTCGTGGCAGTCCAGTTCGGGAAACCGTCTTCAAGACAAAAGAGGTCAGAGGGGAGCGGGTGGAAGCTGAATGAGAGCCTTCTCGAGGACGAGGAGCTTAAAACAAAAATAGCCACTATCATAGAAAATAAATTTAAAGGGAGACCAGCAGATGCGGTAACATGGGGAGAATTCAAAGAAGATGTGAAGGCGGAAGCATATCGCTACAGTAAAATGAGGGCGGATAAAGCCAAAGAAGAAAAACGCCTACTCACAAAGAATCTATGCTTGCTGATTGCGGAAGAAAACTTGACGCCAGGCGTCTTCACACAAGACATACGAGAATGGGTCGCATTCTCGTTATCTTAGAGCGAGAATACCGAGGTGCTATAATCCGCAGTAGAACCACGGCCCTGGAGAGAGAAGAGGAACCGGCCAAAATATTCAAAACGAGGGAACGGCAGCTCGAAATAGGATAACTACCCTGCGGATAGGAGACTCCGTGGTCAGCGAGCAGGAAGCCATCGAGGAGGCTTTTGTAAATTCGTACACGGACCTTTTCTCGGAGAAGAAAGGAGCACAGCCCCCTCGGCGGTTCGGAGAGCCGCTGCAAGGACTGTCGGACCCCATCAAACGACAGATCAACCGTCCCATTGCCACGTCTGAAGTGGAAGATGCTATAAAAAACTTGGCACCACGTAAATCTCCTGGAATCGATGGACTGGGCAGTCTTTTTTACAAGACCTTCTCGGCTCGACTGGGACCAATTCTTCGCGACGTATACGAGGACATACTCCGCAGGGACCTCCTTCCGCCATCCATGCGACAAGCGGTCACTGTTCTCATACCGAAGAAGAATTCAGAGAAGACCCCAACTGTTGAGCAGTTCAGACCCATTAGCCTGTTGTCAAGCGACTACAAGATATTGGCCAAGATTCTAGCAAACCGGCTAGAAATGGGCTTGGAAGACGTAATTGGCAAGCATCAGACGTACGGCATTGCAGGAAGGACGATAGGAACGAACCTCCACGCAATGCGAATAGTGTGTGAGGCGGCGGAGGTGCTGGGGTGTCCTTTGGCGGTGTTGCAGGTGGATCTGAGCAAGGCCTTCGACAGAGTGTGCCACGCGTTTTTGTTCGGACTTTTGGAGCAGTGCGGGATTGGTGAGCGACTTTTGCGCTTTGTACGGTTGTGCTATCGTGACGTTACTACCCGACTGCGCGTGAACGGGAACAGAACGGCATCCATCCCTGTGTCGGGGTCAGTGCGACAGGGCTGCCCAATGTCGCCCATTCTATTTGCGCTGTATCTGGAACCTCTGTGCAAAGCGATAGCTAACGAAGCGAACATTCAGGGGCTCTCCCTATCATCTAGCTCCATCAAGGTCCTGGCATACGCGGACGATGTGGCGGTGATTTGCTCAAAGAACTCAAGTGCAGGCGGCAGTGCGGCACATTTTGGACTTCTGTGATATATCCGGAGCGGAAATGAACTGCGCTAAGTCCGTGGGAGCTTGGCTTGTCCCTTGGGAATCCAAACCGGAGCTCTTTCTTGGTGTCACCTGAGGTCCCAGCATACCCAACTATCTGGGTATTAGCCTGACGACAAATCAACTGAATGCGGGGCGGGAGGGAGTGAATATGTCGCGTCTCAACTTCAAGGCGCTGGAGTGGCGGGGCAGATATTTGTCTTTATTCAACCGCGCTGTTTTTTTCCCAGCGGTTTGGTACACGGCAAAAGCGATACCTTGCTCGCCAAGTGAAATAGCCAAAGTGCATCGTTTTTTTGCTACATTCGTGTGGGATTCACGTTTCGAGCGCATTGCGGCGAAACAACCTTTTTCTGTGTCAGGGAAAGGGGGTCTGGGACTTGTAAACGTGGAACTCAAGCTTAGGGTGCAATTATACCTGTTTTTTAGAGATGAACAAAGCCCGCTCATTACAGCCTCTTTTCGAGAGCTAGGCGGCAGCTTCCTTCGCGATTGGCTCGCAGGGGCGAAAGAAACCTCTCGGGCACGCGTGCCGAGATATTATAAGGAGACAGCAGCAGCCATCAGGTATTTTGAGGCAAGATTCTCAGGGGAGTACTTGCAAAAGGTCAAGAGGAAAACACTGTACTGGGACACCCTGGACATGTTATATCCACCTCCAATTTACCGATCATGCGTGGGAGACAGCAGTTTCGACGGACGTGTTTCACCGGGTCCGCAGATATCCCGTGAAAATCGCGATGAAAAATTTCTTTGTGCGTTTTCATTTTGAGGTGCTGCCCGTAAAGACGTGGCTGGTGAAAAAGGGCTTTTTTGAGCCATGGTCAACGAACTGTGCTCTCTGCCCGTTCCCTGAAACTTTGGAGCATATTTTCCTATACTGCACGAACGCAGAGTTGTTTTGGGCTGAGCTGAGAGCGGAACTTTGCATTGATTTATATGTGGGTTGGAAACAGGCGAAGTTCCTAAAGTTCGAGACGTGTCCTTCAGGTCAGGGCGTGGGAGATCATTACTCTATTGGGAGGTCAAGGACGGACCACCTGCACGTGGTAGAGGGTGACAAACCAGCCTGGCGTCATTTTGTGGAGGGTTTTGACTATGTGGCCTCGCTGACAAAGGAGGCAGCACAGCCGGGACTGGAATGCTGGGAAGAGCTGTCCACACGACTGCAAAGACGAACGCGGAAACAGCAAATGGCACCTGGTTAGGGCGGCCTGAAATGCGAAGGCGTTGAACAGGACACGGCCGGGTGTGCTAGTGTGCAGTATAGGCCGATCTCTCGAACTTTAAGTGATGGTTTAGAGAATTTTGCAATATGGTATAGATATTCCTTCTGTGATGCTATTCTGTAAAATTTTGTAAATAAATGTTCTTGTTTAAAAAAAAAAAAAAAAAAAAAAAGCTCAGTGGCAAGACGTTCGCTTCTCACGCAGAGGGCACGGGTTCGATACCTGGTGTAAATGTACCTTGTTTTTTTTTTTTTTTTTTTTTCTTTTTTTTTTTTGTCAAGCATTTTGCGTTGTTTACATTTCTTTTTTTACAATTATCACAGAAAAACAAAATTTTTGTGGACGATACGTCGCTTCACTAAATGGTATGGATTCCATTTTTGACACCTGCGAACTCAATGTATATCACTTTCCACAGAATGCAAGGAGCATATGAATCGGGTAGCGTCCGCTTTCCGAGCTTCGCGTAATGGTTCTACAGGAATTGCAGCCAGCCATTGATCCCGACCCGTTGATCTTTCGGAAACTTGTGCACTCTGGCATAACTCTGGCCACTTTCAGATGCAGGACATGTGAGGCGCGCAACATCTTGGGAGTATTCTTTTCGGAGCTGATCACGGGAATTCACCACGGCACTCGGGAACTCACTACTAATTGTCAATTAAATGTACAAAACAACACATCTTGAAATACAGAACAGCGAGCGGAACAAACATAACTGCAAAGGAATACCACGGCGAGCGAACGCATTTCGTCTGCTACGGTGCTACGTGCGGAAAGAGCACGAGGAAAAAAAAATACAAAAAAAAAAAAAAAAACGCACGGTCGGGTGTAGCCACGTGACTTCCGCCACTCACGCTATCTTCTCCACTTCTGCGTTTCGGTTTCGGTTTCGCGCAGTTGCGTTTTTTGGCAAAATGTTAATTGCAAAATAGCAAAATATTAATTGGGTAGTATTTCGACACCATAATGAATCGCCTGCCAAAAAAGGAAAAAAATTTTTTGGGGGGTGTCAGTGTCCATTTAAAGACCGACCTACAGAATTGTCTTCTGCCGGGCAGAAAATCGGCTCCCAGTTTCCTTCTCTTCATTCCCTCTCGCTCTCTTCTCTCCTCCTCTCCCCACAGGAGCAGGTCTCCGAGCTACTCTCCACAGAAAGGAGGAAGGTCTCTCCCTTTCTCTAATGGAAAGAAGGAATGGAAGGAGAGTTTCCTCCTTTCTACTTGTTCGTCGGCCTTTAAGAGTGGAACGTAATAGCGTTATCGTGTCCCGTTTGCAAAGCCTTCTCATATAAACGCACGCTCCTTGCCAAGCCATGCAAGCGTGTGTGCATGATCTAGAGTCGGTAGCATCACGTGTCATATGACGTCACACGTGGCTGTGACGTCATGACCCTATCGACCCGCCAAATGTGGCGGGAAAACGTCATGCTAAATTTGGCGAGAAAATTACCCGCTAAATTTGGCAGGAAAATTTTCCGCTCAATTTGGTGGGTTCTGCTAAATTTGGCGGGAAACGTTTTCCGCCAAATTTAGCCAGTAAGTCCCATGATGCAAACGCGCGCGCCACGTGTGACACACGTTACTGCGCGCGTTGCATTATGGGATTTTTCGGTCCCGTCAACACTGACACCAGATTTTCTGTGACACAAGCTCCTAAACGCTATTGCGTTAAAGAGCTTTAATACAAGTCAATTCCGCTGCACTGTACAGTCTCCAGAGAAATAAGCTGAGGGTTGGCTAGTTTTAACACCAAAAACTTGCTCAGGCCAATGCAGTAAGTGAAAGCAATCAAACAAACATAAAATCTGTTTAAAAATGAAACAAGATTTGAAATCGGCACTCTTTGCCTTAAACTTCTGCACCAAAGTGTTCAGATAAAAAGTTGCTATATTCCGGTTCACCTTATGTCCAGGCGCGGCAGATGCTACAAGCCATCGGAGCCAATCCAAGGCCGTATGAGTGTCACGTGACCTAAGAGAGGGGGCACAGCGACGTGAGGAAAGCGTATCACGGACTACCTCCACAGGACGAGATTGGCTGGAATAGCCCGTAGCATACGGTGCGTACAGATGTAAGGTGAAACGGAGTATAGTTAACAAGATCAAGGCGGCATCACTTTGCATCCTAGCACTTGCATGCAACCCCCTTATTTGTGCAAGGTAAGGCACTTTTCCAGCAATGGTTTCAATGCCTGCAAAACATTTCCATGTCTCTTGACCACAACATGGGAATAACCTGCCTGCAAGAGGAACCTGTCGTCAACTATTGACGAATGCACCGAAAAATACCCTACAAATATAGCATGTTTTCTATATAACGTGCAGTAGATCCGCTAAGTGCTGGCCACGTTGGTATTGTGCAGGGCAAGACGGACTTTTTGTAGGCAAGTGATACAGTAGGTGTATCACTGGGTTGCGTGTTAACCCCCATGCCCCCCCCCCCCCCTCCCCCCGTTTACGCCGCATCGCGGCGACAGTCTGTGGATGTTTCAATAAAAAATATTAACCCACCTGGCCCTCCCGCACACGCCGCTTCGCAGTGCACCGCCGGCGGCTCAAGCCCTGCTGTCCCCAATTGCACCTCCGAAAACTCAATTCCGTGCAGGGCAGACGCCCCATAAATCCGGCTCTTTTGTTTTGTGTTGTTTCCTCGCTTCTTCCTCCTCCTCTTTTTTCGTGACAGATTGCTCCATGATCTGAGTTGCGTGTACCCTCATTTTAGTGACCCTAGATCAGACAGGACCTTCCTTTCGAGAGCCTAGATTGAACAGAGGGTCCATCTCGGACCATGGGGAGCATTCGCAATTTAATGGCGGACGCCTCCTGCACCGATTGGTCGCAAGTGCGCGTGCGCTATATTGTCACGTGGTGAAGAGAAAAGCAGGCGGAAAGGTGGGTACACTCGAGGGAGCACTGGCCGATTCGGGTTCTTTTGCGGGATTGTCTGCTATCGTAACCCAAATCGGCCGCCGCTCCCTCGACGCAGCATATGCCATCTGTCGGCTGCACTTCTCACTATGCGTGCATCGTCCACGAAGTGGTGGCGTAGATTGCCCAAAACAATTTTTGTTTTCTTTGTTTTAATGAGGCAAGTTTACTTCTTGATTTTTGCACCTCTGTAGTAAACCGTAGCGCGATAGACTGAGAAACCGATTTTTGCGGGCCGTCTGAAGTGCCTTAAAAGCGTTAGTTAGTCAGCTCAGTCTCCACTCGAATGTAGCTCCAACGGTTTGGATCAGATGCCAAGTTTCAGAACTGGGTGTTATATGACATGAGCAAGGTCAGGAAATCTGCCTGATAAATGAAACTGACTGATCCACCAAAATTTATTTTAGTGTCACATTCTTTACTGGCAGAATGGCTTGCAAGTTGAAGACAGAAATTCAAGCTATGCCTGGTTTCTTTTTCTTTAGATGCCTACTGTTCATAAATACAAAAGGTGCTGAACGTTTGTGTTCTTAAATTCTTGGTATTCCATTGATCTGTAGTCGTAATTCCCCATGAAAATACTTTGTTTTGTTGCAGTAAGAAAAGCAACAACCAATTCCAGTGTGCTTTGACATAATTGTACCACAAGGAATGGAGAATAAAAATCAAGATGATTTAAATTCCTGTTTAAATTGCACCGATTTTGCTTTAATGATTTAAATCAAACGCCTTTCCCCCAAACTAATACAGAAAATATTTTCTATTTACCATTTGTCTATCAGTGTTTGCTTTCCCATGGCTTTAATTTTGTATTTGAAGCAAAGAATGATCAAACAGGGAAGATTTATATCAGGCAGTCATTAGGAACACTAGCTATTGATAAAAAAAGTCACTAATTTCTAGATGAAGTGATTTAAAGCATAGATACCTTTGTGGGCATATCTGGTATGGGCGACAAAAAAATATAGCATTTCAACCTGCAAATAGAAAAAAAAAAATGAGGGGAGACAAAACGAGAATGGGCGATAGTTGCGCTTACCGTATTTACTCGCACAATGAACGCACTCGCGTAATAAACGCACCCCCCAAGTCGGCCCTCAAAATTTTGACTTTTTTTTTTTTTTTTTTACTCGCGTAATAAACGCACCCCCAACTCGGAGGTCAAAATTTTGACCCCCTCCCCCCACGCGCGCGAAATGAAGGCACTTTTCTATCCTGGTGCTGCGACGTCGCGAAGGCATGGGCGAACAAAGCGCCTCGCAAAAGGCGCTAAAAAATAAAAAAAAAAAGATCCAACGGAAGCAAGAGAAAAAAAAAAAACATGGAGAGGGGCTTTTTTTTCTTTTTGCACAGCGCAGTTTGGACTTTGGGTCGCGCGCCGCACGCAAGGAGATAAGAAAGAGAAAAAGAAGCCCTCGCTTAAGCAAAGCGCGCATAATGAAGGCATCCTGCCCTCGCCCCCTCCTCGCACTTTGGAAAGAGAAGCGAGAAGCCCTCGAAGTGAACGCACTTTTCTATCAGTGAGCGGGGTCGCGAATGCATGGGCGTGGGCAAACGAAAGAGCTCGCGAAAAGTGGCAAAGAGAAAAAAAAAAAAAAAAACCCACGGAACCAAGAGAAAAGAAAAAAAACATAAAGAGGAGCTTTTTTTTTCCTTTTTTTTTTGCACAGCGCAGTTTGGTCCGGAGGTCACGCGTCGCGCGCAAGGAGATAAGAAAAGCGGAGAAGCGTAGGCAAACAAAACAACTTGCGAAAGGCGGGGGGAAAAAACAAAAAACACGGAAGCAAAAAAAAAAAAACAGGAGCATTTTTTTTTTTTTGCGCGTTTCAGTTTGGTTTTGGAGTCGCGCGCTGCGCGCAAAGAATAAGAAGTTACGTGGATTTTTCCGGATTTAGAGGTCCGTTGATTATGCGAGTAAATACGGACGCAAAAATTTTACTTCGCGTAATGAACGCCCCCCCTAACTTTGCATCGATTTTTCGGGGAAAAAAGTGCGTTCGTTCTGCGAGTAAATACGGTATATCCTAAATGTACTCTACTGGCGTGGCGACTACAAAACAATGTTTTCGCCCATACTAGAAGTGACAATTCAAGATGGCGGCACCCTTGAGAGAAAAGTCTACAAGTTTGATTCATAACCAATAAATCCGATTTATTTGATAAAAAAATTCGGACTTGTTTAAACCCTGACCGGAAATAACATTTATTCCAACTTAGAAATGAATGCTGCTAAGAACATGACCAGATAAATGGGGGGCAAAAGTTCCGCCACTTTCTAATGGCTCAAAAAAATGGCTCAATTATATAGGGCGTCCCAAGTCACCAGGCTCGATCTAAAATGGACCGTAGAAATCGACGCCTGCACGTAGCAATCTAAGCTTTTCATCAAAGGTGTATTTCACAGGTCGGTTTTTTTTCTTGTAAAATTACAAAGCGTAGCTCTCTTTCTGTAAAAAGTAGCGCCAAGAAACTTGTCAGGAACAGCAGCGAACGGCGACACAGACGACCAAGTCGAGTAGAGGGGCAGGTTCGGCGCTCGTATTGATGGCGCTACCTCCTTATCGAGACTAGAGTTCCTGTACAGGCTTCCTACGGGAGCCAGAGTTGCAAGTCTGTTTTCCACTTACCGCAGCGCCGCTATTCGCCGAGATCCGATCACGTGAGGAGCCAGATCAAATGCCGTGCAGGAAAGTAGACACTGCACGTGCCCCGGCGTATGTTCCCCTGCTTTTGAGCTCGGCGCCGCTATTCGCCGAATTCAGTCACGTGAGGAGCAGGATTAATATGCCATACAGGAAAGACGGCGCTACCGTGTACTGTGGTTTATTTAAATGAACATAATCTTTTTGTAATATACCTTTGGTTAAAAACTAAATGTGGACAATATAAGCAAAACTTTAAGAAAAAATTAAAGACGTTTACAATTTTCTGTAAGGCCAAATTAGAGTGCAACTCTTGAGGAGGAGGAGGGGAGGGTACAGAGGAGGAGGCATAGCTTTGTCATGACCTTCAGGAGTGACCGGGACGTCATTATGGGAAGCGTCCCATGATGCAACGCGCGGGTGACCTGCGTGTTGCATCATGGCACGTTCCCCATAATGCAACGTGCGAGACCCTTGTGACATCACGTGTGACATCATTATGGGAGACGTCCCATAATGCAATACGCGGGTCACGAGTGAGACCAGCACGTTGTAGCATGGGATGTTTCCCATAATGCAACATGCGAGACTCTCGCGACGTCATCATGGGACACGTCCCATAATGCAACGCGCGAGACCCTCGTCACGTCATTATGGGAAATGGCCCATGATGCAACGCACGGGTCTCACTCGTGACCCGCGCATTGCATTATGGGATGCTTCCCATAATGACGTCACAAGTGACGTCACGAGGGTCCCGCGCATTGCATTATGGGAAACGTCCCATGATGCAACGCGTGGGACCCTCGTTTCTCGCAAGAAATTATAAGTAGGACAAGTCTCAATGTGAATTTAAATACACTATACTCGGCGACAGCTTTTCTATGGCATTGCAGTGGAGGAGGAGAGCCCGCGCACAGCTTTATTCAGCGCTCAAAATGGGGGAGGGAACGCATGCCTGTACCCTCCACTGCATTGCCAAGAAAAGTTGTTGCCGAGTGTAGAGCAAGTTTATTTCTATGTTATTGTTTCCTAAGTTATATGCATATATTGCATAAATGAACAAAAATGAAAATGCAAGAGTTTCAGGGACTTTTGGCTTCTGTAATGAAAGTCCCCCAGCTGAATCCAAAGAGTGCTCTTTAAGCTTCACACAAACATTGTGGCATTTGCTCCACACCAACTTACTCAAGAAGCATATAAAAAAAATATTAACGATCAGGACTGCTGCTGTATGATTTGTTCAAAGAATGAGATATGATTGTTTTATTGAATATAATACACTACAGGCAAAATGAATAAGAAGGATGCCTATCATACGATAGACTTCTGCAGAGATGCCTAAATAGTGGAGTCCCACATTTACGCAATCCCTTCGAGTCAGTCCTGCAATTCACTTCTAATAAATAACTTTCTTTGATCAGTAAATAAATACAAGTACCGTAAATTACCGAGCATGCGCCCCCCTCGTGTAAGCGCCCCCTCCGATTTGATAAAAATTTAATATTTTGGTGGTCGCCATCTTGAATGTTATTTCCGGACCAAGTAAGGGCCCCCTCCCTATTTTTATTGGATAATCTCTAAATTTGGAGAGGGCACTTGCTCGTTATTTTACGGTAGTCACAAACAAATAAATGCACGTGCTGAAAAATTTTCTAAAATAAAATAAACAAATTTTATCCTCTGTAACATTAAAATATGGTGTCAGTTGATTTTTAGGGGCTATATGAATCCTAGACCCTGGCAATAGGAAATTAGGACTTCATAAATTTCAGTTCCCTTCTGCACTGCATTTTAGAAAAGCAGCAGCGGTGAGGATAGTATCATGAGCATGCAGCTTTTGTACAACTGGCTCTCATTTGTATCAACACTCATTCAATCAGACCATGTAATTGTCCACCATCCACGAAAATGACTGTGGTGGCAACCGGTCATCCTCAATCTTGGAACCGTAGTAAAACTGAACCCACCTGAGGGGCCCTTAGGATCAGGGGCAACGTACAACAAATTCGCTGCTTCCTAATGAGAGCAGGACAATGATGGTAGCACGCTCGTGCAAGTAAGAAACAGGGGCCTTCCTTTTGCCCTTGCCTGGCTGCTTGCCAGACAGATGAGGCACATACTCATTGCCAATCTGCCAGCTGTCAAAGAGCCCCACAAGCGGCACCCCCGGGAAAACCCGCGCAAATGCGTCCGCCTCCACGTTGGGCCTGTGGTGGAGCCTGCTACCCCTCTTGACGGAGGCAAACATGAAGGCCACGGTGGACCCACGCTTCCAGCCCTCAAACCCGCTGTCCCTCTTCAGCCGGCTCAGTTCCCGCTCAACGGCCTCGGCGCCGCAGGTCCCCTGGACGAGCAGCACCGAGGCCGACCGCACCGCATCCCCCGAGAAGCAGAAGCCTGTGCAGATGACGCGACCCTTGATGGGGCTCCTGCCCTTGGCAAGCAGCCGGTTCAGGACAGCGCCCCCGAGAGTGAAGCTGCACGCCCCGCAACTGTCCACGAAGCCGTTGACCATGTCGGACAAGTCGCTCTTGATGTTGTCCAGCTCGTCGATGGTGAACATGAGGATGCACTTGGTGTCCCGCGCCTCTTCGTCCACGGGGAGCCCCACAAGGCTCTTGAACGCCATGCTCGAGTACCAGTCCTCGCCCCGCTTGCCCTTCCGGATGTGGTCCTCTGTCACCAGGAAGGGCCGGATGCACACCCCATCCGGCGGATGGGCCGGCAGCAGCAGGCACGAGAAGGCCTGGGCGTACTCCAGTTCCACGGGGTCCCCGTACTTGTAGGCGTCCCGCTCCGGCCCTTCCCAGGGAGACCCCACCACGCCTCGGGCACCACCCAGGAGCAGGAGGCAGGACTTGGGCAGGCAGGAGCCGATGCGGTCCATCACTTCGAGAGCAGGGCCACAGGTTAACAACCACAGGCAGACATTCCTAGGATAAACAGGACTTGAACCGTACAAGATTAGAGCTGAACCCGAGAATAAATTGATTTCCAGCCGGAATGGAGTGCAACTCGTGCCTTTTAGGCGACTGGCGGCCGCTGAAAGAAATCCGTCTGGTCTGGGATGTGATCTTGGGACCTCTCCAAACTAGCAGAGGGCTCTACAAACTGAGCTAACCAAGAGCTAGCCGTCGGTAGACTAAACAAATGTTAACAGTTGCCATCAGTCTTGGTCGTAACCACCACGTGGGTGAGGTCAGACGTCTGATCTCACATAGTAACTATGAAATCGGTTTCGTTTAGTTCTTTTGGTGTTCTGGTTTTCAAAGTATCAGTTACCAGTAAAGTTATTCACTAAAACTATTTTATTTCGGATCGAGACTAACAACAAATATTTACAAAATATATGCGTCTTTTTCTGTGTTTTGCCTACAATGAAAGTAGGCAGTCATATTTTGCTCTAGTAACCAAAATAATCCTCGTTAAAAGGATAGAAACTGCACTTGTTTCCTCAATATCTTTTACTCAGAAACAACCATTTTCATAGAGTAGAAGACCTATCTAGCGCCGCATCTGAAATTGTAAACCAGACACTCCACCCACACTCTACACCACGAGATGAATAAAATAAATTGCAAAAGCTGTTTTGTTTATGTTCAGAAATTCTAAACAAAAAAACAGTTTGACAAGACTGTAATATAAAGCCAGAGAAAAGAGCCCATATACACCTGCAGGACTGTAAGGCAGGTATGTTCCAAAGGTGCCTGTTGTGTCGTTGATGTAGCGATTCGCTCTGCTCGTAGCGAACACCAGTGCATTGCCAGGCTCGGACCACGAGTCCCTCAGCCGGTTGAGGAACAGGTTTGCGGTGTCTTCCGAAACGTCACTGCCAGTCTTGCTGTCGCGAAGTCCACAGGACTTGTCCTCTAGGACCTGCACCCACCGGAATTCTCAGAGTCAGCAACAGCTTTCACAGAACTTGACCCATTGTGGAGTTGTACCACCAAGGAATCACCGAGCAATCAAACACCTCAAACCAGCAGCATTTTTTAATCAAGCTGTTTCAATGGTCCTGCTGCTTTGCAAACAGGTTTCAGTTCCCTTCTTTCACAATAGATTGAGCCCAGGCACAGTGTAGTTACAGTATTCTATAGTTTTTTCATCCCTAAGTTGACAATGCATTGGAAGCTATATGCTTGTTGGACCACTCAGACGTCTCCCTTTGGCCGCCTGAACATGCTTCCGCATATACCCAAGTGCAGCGGGGTCAGCTGATGAAAAGAAGATGGCTGATCGGTCTGGCGAGCACATACTTAGCTCCAACCACACCGTCAGCTTCGCCCTTCACCGAACTGACGCCCCTCACCGAACTCATAAACCCACGCCCCTCACCGAACTCGCGCCCCTCATCGAACTCCTGAACTCACTCACTCAGAAGTAGTTCCCACCCTCACCGTAGTCGCGACGCTCGTGTTGCGCGCGGGTTGCACAGCTTTTACAACCCCGCCACGGTCACTGCATTCTTCCGCTGCTCCGGCACCAACCATCACGTCGCCAAGTAAGGAAATGTTTTGTCCTTTTGTTTGTTTTGCTTCAACTCCTTCCGCGCGCCAGCCGACCGCTTGAGGAAGGCACGCTTTGTTGGGATACAAGGGTGCATCATCGCGAGTATCGTGAAGAAGTATTCTTTACAGTGTGTACCGTTTGGTTTAAGCATTCGCAACAACTTCATGCAAGTATGAAGTAAGTGTCTGCATCGTTGTTTATTGAGGTGTGAATTATTATTATTCAAACATGTACCACCGTGGGGTATATTTTGTTTCTGCATAGAATATTGCGAACTTCTCCTCAACGGTTGAACGGTGGGCTCGACAATTCGTTGTCGAGCAGAACTATTCCGAAACAGTGTCTTTATATTTATCGTCGGTCACACAAATTATTTCACCTAAAATAACTATTATTTCACCTAAAATAACTGCCTGGTGGATATTTTTTTCTGGAAGAATGAACGATTGAAGAACCTCATGCGTACCATATTATTGCATACTAATTTTTTTGTTATTGCTTCTTTGCATACTATATTATTGCATACTAATTTTTTTTATTGTTTTATTTTCTGTTGCTTCCGTGCACGTACACACATGTACGCATGTAGAATATTTTTTTTCATTACTTAGGTGCTGAATCTTATCCCCTCCCCGTTAGTACACATAAATATATTGTTGCCAAAAAGAAAAAGAGTGAGCGTCGTAAATAACTGGGATGTGCACCGGCGTGAGCTGTACCGGTTCAGTAAATCAATCAGTTTACTTTTTCTTTCATGGGGTACATACTCCTTGAAATGGTACCTTGGTGCAATAGGCGATCGTGTCGCCTGACTGGGCACCAAGGTCCAACGGGGGAAGGGAGGGGGGGGGGGGCCAAAGTCTAACAGCAACAGCACTTAGGGTAAACTTCGTTCAGCACAAAACTAGCAAAATTACGGATAATGGATACAAGATATAATAAATACACACACGAAATAATGGATGCACACACACTCATTATAAAATTGTAAAGAAGGAATAATAGCATATATAATATATATATATATGCAACAGAAAATAAAAGACAAAAAATAGTATGCAATAATACAGATATATAATAATATGAGGACTAATAGCTAAACACTATAGGAGCTAGTAAGAAAACCCTTTCTCTGGCACGCAAATCATTTATGGGTGCAGCCAGTATTCTTAGTATCCTCAATGGCACCCTCTTGAACAACTAAAGGGTTGTCGGATAGCAGGTTAGGAACGTCAAGAATTTGCTATCACCAATGTTAAGCGGAAGTAAAAAGTTTGTTTCATATCCCTTTGAATGTAATCTAGAAACTTATTGTCTGATATTATTTCATGACAATCAACAATCGAATTAACTTTCATGCTACCAAATAAATGTAGCAGTCCGGAGTTTCGGGCATACTCAAGCATGAAGATGTGCATGCATACTTTTTTGTACAGAACTCCAGTCTACAAATCAGGGTGTCTAGCAAATTATTATTTTGAAATTCCCTGACTTTTCCAGGTTTTCCCTGACAATTTCAGGTGAAATTCCCTGACCACTGTAGAGGTGGTTAGATATATAAGACCGTTACCAGAGCCGTGTATAGAGAGAGTTTGGTCAATGGGAGGTGCCAGCAGAGCCAGGGCGTGCGCCAGACTCGGAAAGAGGGCTTGGCGCATGCTCTCTTGACCAACCAGAAGCCGAAAAGAATCCCTAGCGGTGGTAGCAAGAAACAGTTCTGATCAAAGGTATATGTTCGTATATGGTTTTAATAAGCACGTAAGAGCGAACTATAGTAACTCTCCGTGGTTGAAAATAGAGTGCTTGTGAGGTTTCGATCATGATCATGCAGAAATGTAAGAAACGAATGCGCCGCTCAACTCTGTTTTGCTCGAACAGAGTGTGACTGCTCGGACGGCAGAGTCCCGGCCCTCGGCACTTGGCGTAAGGATTATGCCGATCGTTCTGCTAGTTGCACTCTTCCACCATCATTTTGGATGAGCGTGATTGAAACATCACGTGTACCTTATTTTCAGTCCGCCAAGAGTTACTCCGATGCACTTATCAGGTTTGTTTGTGGCGACCACCGCCAGGGTATTATTTCCGGCTTCTGGTTGGTCACATTTGAATTTCTGAAGACGCCCTGGAACACGCCCAGCCCGCTTTCGGCCAATGGTGCCTCCTCATTTGTCTCCTATACTTCCCAACGAATGGCCAAACTCTCTACATATATGGCTCTGACCGTTACAACACAAGGCATTGAGCATTGAGCACTGTGAGCATCAATTTCCACAGGCTTAACCCAACTTCCATATTCCGAAATATTCGGGTTCGTCCAGTCAGGATTAAACGAGCACTTTCTTGCCGCCGACATTGTCAGTGAAGAGGCCACTTCCGGAAACACAATGAAAACACGACGCTCAACCACACACGTCAATAACCGAATGGCAGCATGGAGCATGGCCGCCAGATGCGCAGTTTCGGATACTTTCGGCTTAATGCTTGTATTGGATTGGAGTCTGGATTTTCCATTTGTTACTACTAAATCTAGTAGCTCTAACTGGATTAAGCCTAGTGTCATGCCCTCAATCCAATCCAAGGCTTGGACTGCCTTTGTCGACTGTTCCCTTTGCATTGGGTAGCACACTCTACATCGGGTAAGCAGAGCCCGTGCTCCGGTCTAAGCAGAATTGATTGGCTATTTTTTTACACCCAAGTCCTCAAGTCTTTGCTCAGGGCACTCGATGGCGTTTCCACCCATTTTCCCTGACTGGGCTCGCTTTTTGACAATATCCCCGACAATTCCCTGATTTTTCCCCGTAATTAAAATTTCCCTGACAATTCCCGGTTTTCCCGGTCGCTAGACACCCTGACAAATTGAACAAACAAGTGTACAGGCGAATCGTGACAGTTCCCAGCTGGCTTTTATTTTAATATTCGCTTCGGGATTAGCAACTGTACCTAAGACAAGCGCACTCGAAATAGCAACTTTTGCCTTCAGGCGTACGGGTGTAGAACCCATTTTCCTCCCTCACAAAACAACAAAACTCCGCTCGTATATCGGTGCCTTGCACTTTTCACGGCAGCGGCCGAGGCGAGCGGGAGAGCCCTGCCCCCTCTCCTGTCACCCCGCCACAAAGCAGCGACCAGCGGCAAAAGACCACGCCAAGCTGCCGTGAAGCAAGCCCGAGCCAAAGAGCAAGAGATAAATCCATCGGAGCTCTTTTTTCCTTTCCCATCACTCTTAGAGAACCAGCCGTACGAGTTAACAGTGCCATTGCAAAGCGAGAGTCGACTCAACTTTCCCGAATTGTAGGGAGAAGTCACATGGCCCACCCTTCCTCGACGTCACCTTGCAAACCATCATCCAACCCATGTCCCTTCGGGACCTCATGCCTCGCCGAACTCATGAACTCATCGACCTCATGAACTCACGCCCCTCACCGAACTCGTGAACTGACCCAACTCATGAACTCACTGAACTCGTGCCCCTAACTCAACCTCAAACTCACAAATTTTCGAGGCTTACGAACTCAATCACCCTCACCTCACGCCTGATTGGTGAGTGTGGGTACACTCATGAGTGAGTTTTGCTGAGGTGTGGTAGCAGTAGTGTTTTTGCATATTTTGGAAAACATGCGCATATATGGGTGCCCAGCAATAACCAGGTGGTGCTGCCACCCTTTGCATAACAGCACCGTCTCCCGCTACATTTTCGCGCTCTTGGGCAGTAAGCAACCCACTGCCCCACGGTGCCACCAGTCTCATGAAGGCACCAGGGTACAATTGGTATAGTTTAGCCCCATGTTGCCGTAAAAGAAATGACTCAATATTCTGAATGAAAAACATGCTTTTGACGTAAGGCTCATCAAAATGAAGAAATCAGCCATCTGCATTAAATCCTTATTTCCAACTCTGTTTGTTCACGTTTAGCCCATTAAAGAGCAAGGCGAGAGGGCCCCAGCATGCACCTGACTTTGCCACACCACCATTTCCTAGCTTCCACAGAATAAAATCCGTCTGCTATGGTCACCTTTACTAGGGCAACGAAGCGTCTCCTGGATAAACACTTACGCAAATGCAGAGTCTCGAGCCAGCAACAGCCGACGCCATTTTCCGAATACTATCTGCTAAAGTTGATGTGGCAACGCTAGCCAAAGCTGGAAGCACCGGCACGAGGGTTAACGGCGAGAGCAGGGGTGCTATGTTGCGCTTTTTGGACTCCCAGGAGACTTGGAAGAAGGAAGTGACGTCAACAACTAGAGCAAACACAGATTGGATGTTGACAGAAGAAAACAAAATCAACATCCAATCTGCATTTGCTGCGTTGTTGACGTCACTTCCTTCTCCCTAGTCTCCTGGGAGTCCAAAAAGCGCAACATAGCCCCCCAGGAAGCGATCGCCTGGCAAACCCTCGGCGGTTCCGACGAGGCTTGGTGCAAGCTCGGACCCGAGATCATAATTCATTTTCCTCGAGCGGAGCAAAGGGAAGTGAGGGGCGACCACGCACGTTATAAGCTGTTTGAAAGCCTAACTTGGAGCCTAAAACGTGGGTATGGGCAAAGGCGTTATCATGTGGTGAAAGAAAGGCATATGACTGGTCCGAGGACATAGCTTCCACCGCAGTCTCAGCCTAGGGGTAAACGGAGTATAGTAATCATGCTTTTCGCCTATTCCGCTTACCTCTTCACCGTCTTCCCCTCTGGCCCAGATGACTCTAGTCAAAAGAACTGGAGTGTATCCCCTTCTATGTAAATAAACAATGGTTCCAAAGACAGGGAGAGAGGGTGTGCTGGAGGCCCATTAGGGTTGTAACACATTCTTGCAAAAGTTCTGCTTCTGCATAAAAACAGTACAGAAACCAGCATCAATATGGCCATGTTATGATGTCGTATTGAGAAACCTTCAGACAAAGGTATGATGTCAACTACTGTGAGACGGCCAAGTGGTTTTTACTTTTACAGACAAGTCCGCATAAGCACTTAGTGAATGTTGGAATGCAATCAAATTTCTTGAGGCTACCGGTCTTTAAACACTCAGTGCCTGCAGTCAAGAAATGAAAGAGGTTCAATAGTAACAAAATGTGCACTGGAAGTTCATCGACATTTGAAAATGGTAGGCGACACCACTCATGTTCCCGGAGCCCAATATCGCACTACGAAAGGAAAGGCAATTAAAAGCATCGTTCCAGTCATTAAATTTACTATAATAATGTGGCAAGCCGTTAGCTCGATCTATTCATTCGCGGCATCCGAAGTTATCGAATTTTTAAGTAGAAGTGTTTTCAGTCCAGAGTGCATTTGCTGCCTGCACGTCTAACAATTAAAACTTCAACGATCGATTGAGCATAGACGTGACTAACGGCGAAAACAATTTGCGAAAAAAATATAATAAACAAAAAAACCCAAACACCTTACCTGGAAAGTGTGGAGAAACATCCTTCGTTGACGCTTCAGACGCTTGGCAATCGAACTCCAAAGGGAGCAGACTTTTGCGCAACTGCTCAACTGACGGCTGTTCATACCACATAATATGAGTTCGGCGATCTCCGCCGAATTGCATAGCAAATTTCCTATTTTTGAGTCGCTTTCCATACTCATTTAATCTCAGACTTCGCTAGTTTGTAAACTTCAAAACCACGCACGAAGCCGGATAGTGATGGCTTTGGCTCGACCAGCTTGGCTTTAACTATGTGCGAAAAAAATTCTGAACCGAAACCAACAAAACTTTAGCTAATATCAACGTTACTAAAACACTCAGTTGGGAAACTGCCATAGAGACTGCCCTGAAAAAGTGTCCCCGATCTGTCCCCGCGAACCGAGCTAATGGCGAACACGACGCCGCCATTTCTCCCGCAGCGGCCACTCGAGGAACCGCACGTTACTTCCATTTTAAATATAATCGGCCAGAACAGATACAGTGGAAGAGGTTACAGGGGTGCCACCCCCATCTCCCCAGCGGACGCGCCGCGTCTTAATAACCGAAGTTAAAATGCACCTAGGTCGGGACGTGCTACCTGAAAGCGCCGCTGAGGCATGGTCGTATAAAAACAATATTAAATATGCCGCAAAACCTTGCAAACTAAAGATTTTAAAAACATCACGCGCCCTTCATTTTGTACTAATCTCTAATAAATATCATACAAAAAAAGTATTTTTCGTTTGTTTTTACACAAAAACATGCTTTATAAAAGCTCAAAGTGACCACAGTACAGACAAATGATAAAGAGTGGCGCTGTTATCGCATTTAGCTCGGTCTTGGTGGACGCCAGCGGCCCAGGTTTCGACGGCGAAATTCCCAACTGAGTATTCTAGTAACGTTGGCTAATATTTAGCGCTTCGTGTTTCGTTCTTCGATGCAGTCACATAACTAGCCGCTCAGAAGTCAATAATGCACTTTCTGTGTCTATGCAATCAAAGGTACAGGAGCGCGTGCATGAGCGCCGCTTAGACATAGTTTTCACGTGACGTCACTTCCCATATTCCCGCCGGCCGGCCGCCATTACCAGGTACTGAGAAGCAGACGCAAACGGTGCCGCCGCTCGGGCGCTCCTCGATTACGACGTCGCTACGGCTAATGTGTCGTGCCTATGTTACAGCATCCACGTGCATGACTACAACACAAAATTTCCATCAGAAATACAGGATCACTATACTGAACATTTTAACTCAAGATTTATGAAACGCCCTTCGCAAACCAGCAAGTCTTGTAAAGGGCGAAGGTTGTTCACCGCGTTTGTAGCCCAAACGCCAGGTGGTTACTCAGTTGCGGTTTGTATCGTCCATGAGAGTCATAGGTTCGCCCATTAAAAGACGTGCCTGTACTCGAGGCTTTTAAAGTTGCAGTATCTGGGCTGTACAAACTTGCACCGCCGCCAAAACGCTATCAACAGGAGTGGGCTACAAGCACCACAGAGAGGAAGCTCAGTGATAGAGGTAAACGCAGCAGCGGCTGAGTGTCTGTAATCTAACAGGAGCAGCAGCATGACACTACCAAGTACTGTAAAGCTATCCTTAGCCGCTGTGGCAAGGCGCACGGAGTATGAATGCAAAGCCGGGGCCTGCTTATAAATCATACAAAAGACAGACTGCAAACAGGTTCAAACACAAGTCACCACAAGATCCGTGCTTCGAATGCCGCATGCCGCAAGGAGAAACTTGCACGGCATTCGTACTACGGATATTGCGGTGACTGATGTCTGCCAGACTGTCTTTTTTGCGATGTATAAGCAGTATGACCCCAGCTTATAGGGTTTCAACATTCCATGTATTACAAATGGCACGTCTATTTTTTACCGGCAATGAAACAACAGCCACAGACAAGGTCATTGTCGAGGTTCTTCAAATCTTTCCGGCATACGTGAGCAAGCGAGCAGCTCCAGTGTTTCTCGGACAGAAGTTTTGTATGCTGAAACTCTCGGTTATCATTTTTGGCAAAAAAATACAGCCTTATATTTGGTGTAGTGTCACTGACCTTTGCGGAGGACTTGCTTTGCTGCGGCAAATGAACATGGCATTACTGCACCACTGACCGCAAGTTCACACAACACGAAAGAAAGAAATGCGCACGGAAAACGATGCAACAGCGGCCGGCGTTGCCGGCGGAGGTGTGAAACCGCAACTACGTCAGTACCTGGTGATGGCACCAACATATCCTACAAGTCCCGTCAAAGACGTCCATGAAAGCTATGTAGAGCTCTGGACGCACTCTTCCTCCCTCCGGAAATGCAAACAAGCACAGAAAACCGACGCCAACACCTAGCAATCTCAAATTTGCACGAAACATGTATTTAAGTGGTGGATTTTACCTTGTGAAATTTCGAAGAGTAGCCTTAGCAGCAGGGGACACGAGCGATGAAAACGGGCGCCGTGCGGCAGTATCCATAGCAACCGGTGCTGGCGTCGAAACAATGTGGTCGTCTGCTCACTGCGCACATCAATAGATTGGTGCCACACGCACAACCCTCTAACCCTCCAATTCGGTCGTCTGTGTTGCCGTCTACCAATACTGTGGCAAGTTTGCTGGTCTGATTTGTGACAGGAAGGAAGCTAGCCTCAAAATTTCACGAAATAATATTCACCACTAAAATGCACCTTTCATGAAAATTTGTGATCGCTATGTGCAGGTATGCAGGTACCTATTTTAGAGCAAGCCTGAATATTTGGAGGCACTTTAGAGTATCAACTCACTGAATTGAGAACTCTATGAGCAAACTATAAGCTCCTATTAACTTGTAAATACCTACACACTGTATACAAACAAGCCCACATTTTCCCACACCCGATGTGGGCACTGCACGTGCACAAAAAACAGATTCATGCGAGATGAAGCGCTCCTGTTCGCACATACAGTGCGAACAGCAGCGCCACCATAGTGGCGAGACGTTGGAGAGTTGAGCTGGTGTATACATCAAGGTTTTAAGTTTACATACTCTACTGCTCGAGCACTCGGTTGGCTCTGTTCACATACATGTGCATGCACCAGCTCACACCCAAAGTTGCACAGCACTAAGTGGAGTGGTAGAGGGCTCTGGTCAAAGCTACAAATCTTTCTTATAGTGATAAAAGAGTTCTACATCAGACATTTAATCCACTAACATTGTAAACCAAAAATATTTCTGCATTTGTGCACTCTGCACGTTACTACTCCCCGCAGAAAAGCTCCCCACCCACTGGCCGCGACTTGCACCCTACTGCCGTTTTCAAGGATGGATCACCATGAGCCAGGGTGCGGTGAACCATCATTTCCCCATCAGCAATTGATTGAGTGCAACAATACTAATATTACAATTAAACACATGCAAAACCTTGCAAGAAGTTGCACCAATTACGGTTTCAAGGTATTCTTCGCAAAAATGATAGTTTGCTTTTCAAGGCACTTAATATATTGTCTCGTGGTTGCAAAAAAGTTTGCGACTACCGGTGCAGAAAACAGGATGAGTGAAAACTGTTGCTGCGGACACCTCTGCTGCATGTTATCTGCTGTTCTCTAATGATCCTATACTATATTCCGTTTCAGTTTAGTGCAAGCATAGCAGGAGCTACAAGAGCATGCTCCAGGCTTTCAGCACCCCCACCAAGCATGCACACAGTACAAGCATCGTTCAGGACGACGTGCCTGTGCTCGTAGCTTCGGCTTCGCTTGTACATCAAATGAAGAGAGCTATAGTAGACCCTACCCAGGTTGTACTGTTGTGAAGCTGATTGCGACACCAAAAAAAGTTTCAAAGGCAGCTGTAGTTGGGGTTTATTATTATCAACAATGCAACATTAAACAACCACAACATGGATTAGTCATTCATTCGCACATAAAAGGTATTGGAACTCTGGAATAAATATGTGCTCAAAAGAAGAAAAACAAACTGCAAAAATTTAAAAAAACGTTTGCAAAGCAATAGCCAGCACACGTTAAAGCGAAGTAAAAATAGACATTATTTTAACCCTTGCTTTAACTTCAAAAGGTAAAAATTATTGGCCAATTTTTTTTTTTTCATGATCATGCCACTGACTACCATTTTTTTCCCCTCTCGCACAATCAGCAGCTAACCAGACAGACACTCTAGCTGAAGAATTTTGAGAAGTATATATATATATATATATATATTACACCGACAAACTACCGAATTGGCCCATTTCTTTTCCTCGAGCGACTAGAAGATTGGAATGTAGTTATCGATCTTGGACCGATGACGCTGAGCAACGCATTCGGCAATCCAGACAATGTTGCGGCACTCTTGTTCCTTCAGCTTCACGTAGGCATAAAAAACACCGGAATGGAACTGCTGCATGAACGCATTCACATTCAGCATCACCTGCACAGGTATGAGTAAAATAAGATTACAACAGTCTTGCAATTTCAAACCCAAATGAAATCTGCACAAAGAACAGAAGCCAAGACATGGTATTGGTGAGCTCATCTTTGAATCAAGCCCAACATAGTAAGAAGAACAAAGGAAGGTAATCTCACTTTTGGAGACTCTAAATTGATGGAAGAGCAATACAAATAAATGCTAACTTCAGTTGGAAAGGCTTCACCACACCGCAAGGTACTGGTGCAGTGAAGCACCACTTGCATCGAAAACAGGTTTCAACAAAAATGAAGCCGTAACACTTCACTTGGCAGGACTAAAATTCCGATAAATGGTGATACATCTATAATGATTAAGACCAGAAGTGGCTCCATTATCTCCAGATTTGGGTACCATGTCAGTTGGGATTTTATGTTTCCTGGGAGCCAGAAAATGAGTGCCACATTATCAAACTTATTTAAAATGGCAGCGTTTGGTTTCCAAGGTGCTTAATATGTCGCAAACATTTCTACAAGTTTCAGGCAAATATTTTCCAACAAAATATAACATACAGAAACCACTGAGCAAAACCTGAACATCTACAAAAAATCCAGGAGGAAAAGGAAGAGAGAGAACATGTGGTGTCAGTTCGATGCAGATGACTACCGTATTTACTCGAGTAATAGGTGCACTATTTATGAACAAGGCCTTCGCCTTGTTCATATACAGCCAATCATCTCGTTACGCATAAATAACATAGCGAATAACTAGATTGAGAACACAATGAATTTGTAGAAATACGCGGTGCACATGCGCGGAGTATTTCATGCGCCTGGGTTCGAGAGTATCTAGTTCCAAACAATCCGCCATCTTGCATTTCTCGCCTTTGAGCGGTTTCGTTGTGTCGACCTCGGGGCGGAAGATTACGCACGATGGGGACAAAGGTGAGCTTGGGGAAGCCGTATCCAGGTCACATCGCCTCAATGGGTGAACAGGATAGGATGTAGCTGACGTTTTGGGTGTGGAACGGGTGGGAGAGGCCTTGGGCGCGCATTGTTTTCCAGTCACCTAGTCTCGAACCGATTCGCGTGTCTAGGTGGCAGCACATATTCGCCAAGAGGTCCATTCTCCATACAAATGCAATCTTCACAGATGGTATCTTTGCACGAACACGTTATCTCTGTTCTATAAACTGCTGGAATCAGGGTGCCGATCGCGGTGATTGGCAATCCGCAAACTCCGCGGAAAAGCGAACCCTCAGGTTTTCTTCATAAACAGTGCGGCTATTACTCGAGTAAATACGGTATGAAAGACAGCTACTATGTCAAGTGCACAAACCCCTCGTCTCTCACTATTTTGCACAGCATTATCTATACAATCGGTCGATTGCAGGACAAGGAATCATTCGTTCGGACTAGAGTTTTGTCAGCACGATCGGGAATCATTCTAAAACATTTTCAACCATAAAAAAAAAAATCAGAAATTCACCTTTTTTTTTTTTTAACCCCTTCACTTGTGAACTGAGCAGGCTATATAACTCGAGAGCGCGAATCACGGGAACACAAGTGCACGCCGTGGAACGTTTTGAGGATGGTATTCGCAACTATACAAGGCAGACTGCTCTCAGAAACTGTGAATATAATGATATCTCGTATATTCAAAATAAAATGTTGTCCTATTTTTTACCAGACAAAATTTACTTGAGGGTATTTGCTGCCGACTCCAAGCAACGACTTGAAAATGCCCCAAAAGTAAACAAAGGTATGGCCATCACCAGATTTTGATGCCAATTGCAAACAAATAGCCCTCTTTGGCTATTAATAGCCCAATCTACTAACCCTGTCGCAAAACAAACAAGGGGAGGCAAAGAAAAAAAAAGAATCCTGGCCAATATCATAACATACAAAATGGTCCCGAACAGAATTGCGCACCGAGATGGATTCAGCAATCTTCCAATGTGTCATACAATTTCGTCCTGCATGTAAATGCTGTTGCCAATAAAAAAAAAAAAACAAAAAAAAACTGTTGATTGTGATATTAGAACCCATCTATCCGCCCCAGTAGTGCTCTTGTGACGCACACACTAAACTGGCTGAGCGCTCTACTGCCGCGTGCTCTAATCGCATGCACTTTCGTGTTATTGCGCTCTCCCGAACTGAGCAGGAAATGCACCGGTGCGGCAATTGGTGCATTTGTCATGATCATCACTCGTGGATGCAAATTCAGGATTCTGGCTACTAAGTCTGATCCTTCTCGCCTTAGGGTGCTAGATGTTCGTCTGCCAAACACAGCTGCAAACAGCGCTATGCAAAATGTTACACGATTTTCTTTTTGAAAATAAATTTTATGAAAGATGAAACAAAAAAACAATGAAAGACGTTTACAACTCCCTGCAATGCCGAATTAGAGCGCAGCTCTTGAGAAGGAGGGGAGGGTACGGAGGGGACGGTATGCCTCTCCTCCCTCCTCATCTACTCCTCCCCTGCTCCTCGTCTCCTCCCCCTCTTCTCTTCCAACTCCCCCTCCCCTCCTCCCAACGGTGCATTATGGGAAACGTCCCATAATTCAATGCGCACGTCACCGCCGTGCATTACAGCACGTTTCCCATAATGCACCGCGCAATTACACTGACGGCAATGCGTTACGCCGAGTTACGGCTACGCCGACGCGTCACGAAAAAGCGTTACGCTGACGCGGTACAGTTGCGCCGACGCGTCACGAAAAAGTGTTACATTGACGCGTTACGGTTACGCCGACGGCGACACCGCTCAAGCCGGAAACAGGCGCCTAAGAGCTGCACTATAAAATTAGCCACACAAGCCTCCAGAGCCTACCAGCAAGCTCCCAAAACAAGGCCAGAGAATCAGAAGCTTTGGAGTTTTGACGTTTTCCAAGGCGGCCAACAGACCACTGGCTTTGGAAGGCAGGTCGATAAATCTAGCAAAGGGTAATACAATTTTGGAAGAGGAAAAGGTTTGAGAAAGCTCCAACATCCTTTGCCACTGGTTAACACTTTTGACACTAATTACAACAGGCCAAACTTACCTCATGCTCAAAGAACTTGTCCTCTAGTGTCTTCTCATCTGGGTTGTTTCCAGCTCCTCCAAAGAGCACATTGTATTGCTGTAGACAAGCGAGAGAAGAAACATTACCAGAAATGTCATTGGCAGTAAGGCATCTCCACTGGCCCAACTCACAGCGTAGTACTCGGCAATTGTTCGAACTTGGTCATAGTCGTCAGCTTTGGCGAGTGCGTTGAGCCCATCTGGGTAGAGGTGGCCACACTTTGGGAAAAGCTTGGCTCTGTCTTCTTTTGTTAGCTCCGTTCCAAATGAGTTGATAGTGATGATGAAGGCCCGCCTGTCTGCTTCAAACTGGAACATCCAAGAGATTAGCAGATCAAATAATGAGACCAACCTGCAGTGTCAGTCAAACCTTTCCCAGAAACAGAAGCAAATTTGAAGTGGTGGCACAGCCTTCCAGTGGCCACAGAGACAACAGGTTTGACATAAATGCAGGTTATGATGCTGTTGTATTGAAATCAATTCATGTGAAATTATGTATGTGTGTGTGTGTGTGCGTGGGGGGGGGGGGGGAAAGCTTGCTCCACAAAAAAAAAAAAAAAAATTTAGCGACAACTAACAGAAGTATTATAAGCCAACTCTGACATCCTTAGGATCCACAACAAGCACTTAAATCTTAATTTTACGATGCCTGCTGCAGTTGGCATTTATCAGACTGTAGACATCACTGCTGTGTTTAAAGCTGGGAATCCACGGAATGACAAAAATGTCTTCACAAAGATATTCATGAAGTCGCAGTTGAGTTTAACAATTAGGTTCTAAGATCAATATTTTTCCTCCTGCAAGTCAATGCTATCTCTAATTTTTATCAGCCAGCATAGTCATTATTACAAGCATTAAATGAATGCATGTACTCTGAAGTCTGAACTCATAGTTAACGAGTTTACGAAAAGGCTGCTCCAAAGGCTGAGCACAAAACAATTTACAAACTTTCAATAAAATTCCCAATTAGCTTAATCCACAAACATCAATGGGAAGCTGGGCATTGAGCCACATGGCTTACGTCTTGTCATAAACATGAGATATTTCTGCAGGACATTAAATCACATTTGGGCACATGCAGAATGGTGTCAAGGAGTTTCTACTCGGGAAAGAAACCTCACGGCCAAAATCTCCAGCATGACGTCGGCAGTAGTTCCTCCAATGTTTTCGCAGAACTTGTAGAATGCCTCCAGGTAGGCCTTGTAAAGCGTGTTCCTAATGATTTCTATGTTCATCTCGTCCAAGTCCTGTTCCGAGATGCAGTCCACGAAGAATGGTGCTGTATTTGGAATATCAAAAAGCCCCTACTGTTAGCACTTTCTTCGTGCAAAAGAAAGCAAAGTCAGCTAGGGTACTGTGAAACATTTGAAAAGCTATGGAGCAGAATTAAAACTGGCAGAACGAACCAAGGGGGGTGTCAACAATGACCGCATTGTACAGCTCAGCCGGTGTGGATGCAATGTGGATGGCTTCCATCTGGTCAAAACTTCCAAGGGGATGGCACTTGGGGATGAGCTCCCCAATGGGACGCTGGTGCAGAGTCCCCGTGATCAGCAGAATGATGTTGTCAATCATGTAGCTGTAGCTGCAAGATCAGAGACGCACGTGGTCATTAACAGAGCGCATGGGCACACACAAGCACACTCCATGTGCATCTCAAGTATTGATGACGTTAAGCGACAGGTTTCTGCCGGAACCAACATTCATATGACAACTCGTTACCCAGACACATATACAATATGGAACCTGCATCCAAGTAAGAATTTTAGTGCTTCAAAACAAAAACTAAGTAGAAATGGAAATAAAAAGCAGCTTTCATTGGAAAAGGAAACTAAAGAGTGTGTTGGCTTAACAACAACTGATGCTGAAAAAATGAAATACACATTTGGGACGGACGACTAACCTTTCCATCTTGCACCAACAAATTATTCCAAATGCATTCTTTGCAGTCCGACCCGTCGGTAAAAAAGAAAGAAAGGGACGTGGACCCAATTCTAGTTAGATCGAAAGATGGTGCACAGTCATGACACGTGCGTGCATGAACAACGACAGGGTGATACGATTCCGCAGAAGCCCGCGACACTTCTAAGTGGTGTTATCGAAGCCGGTGGTTGATGCACCTCCCCGTCTGCCCGATATAATGTCCCCCACAATCCGAAGTAAAAGAATACACATTCTCCTCAGACGAAATGAACCTGTTAACATGCTTAACGGCGCAACCCTGCGGCTTCTCGTCATTGTTGACCCGCTGGCACAACTGTTTCAAACGCATTCTGCAGGAAAACACAATGCTGATGTTGAACCGGGAGGCGATGGCTCTCAGGCACCACTTAGAAGTGTCACGGACTTCTGCAAAGTCGTATCACCCTATCGTCATTCATGCCCACAGATGTCATGGCTGCGCACCATCTTTCAATCAAACCAATTGTGGGGAAGCACTAGAGCAGATACGGTACAGAAATCATTGAATCATTCACCGTGAACACAGTCCAAAATAATGTTTCCCCACCTTCACTACTTTTTTGTAAAACAAATTGAATTCTTGAAGCCAGAACTGACTAAGTTGTAACTTTAGAAAGAGTTTTATACATAAAGACAGGGGACGGGTTGCTGTTCATTCTCCACCCCCATTTGATAACATTGATTTTACGGCAAATCGTCCTTTCTTTCTTTCTTTCTCATAGTTTTTAAACCCCTCTATTTACTTTACTTTCCCTCTTCCCACGTCCCTTTCTCTATCTTTTTTACCGGCGGGTCGGGTACTGCAATAAACGAGTCTGGAATCGTTTATGTTGTTGCGAGATGAAAGATTGGTCGTACGTCCCAATTATGTGTTTTATTCTTTCAGCGTCAGTTTTTATTGGAAAAAGCCCCAAACTTAAATGACTACAGGTACCATGTTCGTCATACCGGGCGTTTCAGCAAACACTTTCAAGAATCGCTAAAAACAGGGTAGTTGAGAAAAAAAGATACTCTTTCCGGGGACAAACTGCCAGCCACGGCAGGTGTCAGAAATTTCAAAAACATACTAATGAGCAAAATAATTACCTTACATTTACTAATTAACTTTACAATTAGTGAAAATAAACACTGCAGCTTTGATTACCTCAAACACAGAACTAACTGTTTAGTTGTGTGAAGAAGCACCAAACAAGCCAACAAGATGCTGGTTGATGGAGGACAGTATAAACTGCAGTGAATGGTTGTTTTAGGCACAAATTCAAAGGTAAAGCAAATAATATATTCCACTGAAATAATGTTAAATGGGAATAATTTACATCGCCAAAATTGATGTTTCATTCAAGTTGTAAAGGTTGTGATAAAACTGTAATTCTCAATCCAGATAAATAACATAGCTTTCGTCATTTGATCATGAACATCAAAAACATTTCATATGTAGAACCACGTAACAAAAATCGGCATGCGAGCGATAAATATGCCTTCTTAAAAACAATTCCGCCGAACTTATGAAGGTTATTCTCAAGCTGCCATCCAATACTCCAGCTAATTTAGTTTTAATTAACCCTACTGATTGTGCCACCAAACAGACAGAACCTATATAAAAGTATTAACTAAATAAGAGTGTTAACATTAAAAAAAACATAGAGCAGATTATACAAATTTTTTTGTAATACCCAAGTATACTTGCTAAATCTCGAATTTGAAAGAGATAGTCAAAATATTCCAGTCTATTATACATTACTAGGCACAATTTAATTAAGAAATTGTCACCTCCCACTCTAAAGAAGTGCTTTCCTCCTACCATGCGGGTGCGCTGCGGCAAAGCAAGATATACGCAAAATCGTGACACCAATTACGCGGTTGTGATTTCACTGCAGCACACCAGTGCGCAGGTGAGAATCGCACCCAACAAAGCTAACACACCCGCCAGAACAGATCATGAACATGAAAAATATTATGAAAGTTGCAAGTACTGTCAATGTTTGACATAAAGATGAAATCAAATAATGTGTTATTTGAAGGGCACTGACACCCCCAAAAAATTGTTTTTATTTTTTGCCAGTCAATTCATTAGAGTCAGAAGACTACCCAATGAATATTTTACTACAGCGTCACATATATTTTTAATAAAGTCAAAATACACAACTGTTCGGAACCGAAACCGAAACTGGACTGGAGAGGAAGAAGAAATACAGAGTTAGTAGAAAGTTATCGGAAATCACAGCTGTGCAACTTTTTTTTTTTTTTTTTTTTTTCAATTAACGTATTTCCAGTTTCTTAGAAGCCACAAAAATGGGTATGATGGGTATGATATTTTTCGTCTATATTTCTGTATTCAGTGTGTGCCTTCGATGACCCACAGCATCGATTATCTTTGGTGGTTGTGTCTAAACCATAAAAAACAGCACGTGACCATGGAGAACAGAGTGAGCGCGACTCAAAACGGCCAGCTCTCGATCAGCGGTTTTCGGGTGGAAAGAAAACGAATTTCGAGCCGCAAACTGTGTTCTGGGTAGTTGGACTCTCATAAATACCCTTTAAGACAATAATCTGAAGTTCTAAAAAATGAGCACAAGCCTATCGTAATGATCTGACCGTTTAGCGAGTCTGAGGTGTTCTATTTTCAGTATAAAGTGAAATTAAGTTTTGGCACAATGTTGGCACAAATTCCTCACAATTTGGCAAAATGTAGCAGGATGCAGCAGGGTAAGCACTTTGGCACAGTTTGGTGCAGATGGCACAGCAATCATATCACTGAGGTTTTGTAGAGAAATAATTGCCTCTTCAGTGGTTTCATACTCCAGTTGGGTGTCAAAACGCCATAAAACGCTTTAATTGCTTTAGAAAAGAGAACATGAGTTTAACCAACAAAATGTATGATCATCATGCTCAATGCAGGCTTCATAGGATGTGCATTATGTGGCACAGATAACACAAACACTCGACCAATGGGTTTTCCACATGACAATTTGTTTTTGCAGATCACAGTTTTGTGAGGAAGCTTTATCGATGAATCTGCACTCACTAGGCACCTTCTGTATATTTTATTAATTACATTTTGCATGCTCTGGAGAAAAGCAGAAGTTAGAGTCTTTATGAAATCTTTTTTAATACACCTCGGTCTATATTAAGTACTCTACACGAGCGTGCGACATTTGAAGTCTGCGTAGTCTACACAGAACTTTTCACATAAACATTCCCCTTATTACCTACAATATCAAAATTTTGCATGATGATAAGACCACATGTATGTTTGCTGCAACTAGCTACTGTCGTGGTAATTGTGGCCAGAGTAAACCGACAGAGTAACAAAAACCATTTGCACAACACGCCAAAAACAGTCACTATGAATGGCCGTATAATAAAAATAACTACTGGGGCCTCTTAATTTATCAAACTGCAGTGCAACTCAATGGCAGTGCTCACGTGATGTAATCCAGGAATGTTGCCAAGGGTTCAACGGCATGGTTTCGCATGTGGCGAAACTCCACCACCAGCTTCTCGCGAAGCTTGTCGTCAATGACGGAAACTGTCAAGGGGCTGGCTTCGTTGGCCAAGAAGCTCCCGTAGTCCGTGCTCTGCAGGTGCAGCTTCAGGTCTGCAACGCAAGATACGCGAAAAGTGGTTCTTAAAAATCCGCACAAACTTATCTGCATTTATGTTACAAACATGTAAGCTATTACATGTAGGCAATGAGACAATTCTGGAAGGGATTATACGTCTCCTGGAGAGGAACTAGTCCGTCTAATGAGGCCGCATTTATAGTTATTTCCACAATTAAACTCTGGGGAAGCTAATCCGTGGCTTGAGTTTGAGCTTGACACAATGTGTCTGTGGCACACCTTGGTCTGTGGTACGCTAACCGCGCGAAGTAGCTGTTTTAGCGGGCACTTATCTAGGCATCAATTAGTTTCAGAAGAATCAAACATTTTATAAAGCTAAAACGAACCCTCCTGGTGCAGTTAATTACAGATTTTATGAAACAGCGCCCACCACCCTACTTAAAGATAAAAAAAAAAAAAAAAAATGGATCGCCAATATGTCAACAGCGACCTGCACACCCCTCGAAGTAAACGGCGCGATTAGCGCGTAGACTACTCGAACGATCTACAGGGTCGCTACATTTCGCCGCCAAAGAAATCGAAAGCAGTTGTAGCCAGCCACACACTTCTTTTCGGTCGTTGAAAAAGAAGGGAGCTAAGCAAATGGGCGGCACAGGCACGAAGCGAGGAGGAACCTCATCGGAGAGCCCGTCCCCGATGGTTCGCTCACCCTCCAGTGTCTCGCATTGGACCAGGTTCAGGTAGTCGCTTTGCTTGAGAATTCCGCCCTTGAAACCCCGAACCAGACCTTCGAGGTACCCATTGCTCATGTTGAAAAGAAGCTGAGACATTTTAGGGCCGTATTGATCATATGACTCCGGCAGTTACCGCAGTTGAAGGCGGGTGATCTGGGAGTCTGGGATACGGAAACTGCGTGCTGGCCCCTGGCGTTCGAAAAAATTATCTTTAAAAATGAAACAGAAACAAGAAAAATTGTAACCTGGCATAACATTTTCATTTACTCTAGCGCACTTTCACAACAAGGCAATGACCTAATGGAAAAGGAGACCATGATTATGACACATACAAATCATACAAACGTTTAGAAATTTTTAGAGCGTCGGTAACCAATGGCATTTGATAATCAAAGTAAAGCAAGAATGAAATGTTTTCTTAATAAAAATGTATGAGTTTAAACTATACATATACATTTTTATTGCACAAAAATTGATTAGGTTATCGAAACGTCGAAACCAGCGGCAGCGTTCGAGCAGTATTAGCGCTGTTAGCAACTATGGTAAACAAGGCCGAGCCGTCGTTCATCGTTGGTTCTTGCGGTTCTTTTCGTTCTTGAACTAATTTAGCTGCTTTCCTAATTAGTGTTCATCGCAACAATAACATCTGTCTCAAAATGTCAAGGGACACCGCTAAGACAAAGCTGTCCAGGCATCTTCTCGACATGAAGGTAAACATCTGAACAACATAGACTGCGTGGAGTATGCGAGAAAACTAAGACGTTCTCATTTCCTTGATGCAGTTCATGAAAAAAAGCAAGGAAAAAGCGGAAAAAGATGCAGAGGACGAGGAGCACCAGTCGTTGTTCAACAGCGATATTATGAACACCATCAAAAAAGAAGGGTAAAGCATTGAGGCACCCCTTCGGCTCCCAGCTTGATCCTGCGATCACTGCCAGAAATCGCTTGGAATGTAAAAGATGTACACTAAAGAAGTCACTCACGGACAATGGTTGGGATCCTGTTTATGTTCAGCTCAACTGGTGTGGTCACGGGACGACAAATCCGTGCACGAAAGAAGCGTCATTGGAGATTAGTGCGTTTCTCTTAGCCGGTATGGTTTGGTTGTTTCTCGAGTCATTATGCACAAGGTATGGAGGCCTCACGCGTGCTTGGTTTTTTAAATGTCATAAAACTTTGGTTGGGTCTAGCTGGCCTTCATATTTAAAAAGGTTAAAAGCACGAACTGAAACACGTACGACAAGGACAGCGCCTGTCCGTGTCGTATGTGTTCCTTGTTTCGTCCCTGTTTTAGTTTGTGCTTTTGACCTTCCAAATTATAAAGTTTGCTACATTAGCCAAGTCGGTGTTGAAGATAAAAGAAAGAAGCAAGAAAAAAAAAATCCCTTGTTGGAAGTGTGCAGGTATTTATCCACCTACAGTGATAATGTTTCTTTTTCCAGCAACTAGTGGCATAAATCGGCGAAATTAATTTCTGTTCCTAGGAGCATGTACATTTGCGAAGAAAGCTATGTGCCTCTCATGGGTCTGCTCCCTGGAAGGATGTCCTTCAAAGGTCGCAACCCCGATATTGAGGTGAGCGTGCCTGTTGTGGAAGGGGCAAGGCCATTGTTTAGCCTGGCTCATTGTTTTGCAGCGACTGATGCGCGACAATGAACTCAAGGACCCGCAGTACTCAAAGATGCCTGGCATCTCTGACGAAGAGATGGCTGAAAGGTATGCAGTTGTTGCATGCACCTACTTTCCCAACTTTGTTTTTTGTGTGGTAAATTTTAGAGATGGTATTAAAGCTCTCCAAGCATCGCCACTTCCCAAATGTGGTTGGAAATCAAGAAGCCAATGTAGCTGAGGATAAATTGGCTCCTTTCCAGAGCCAACTGGCAGTAGTGCCATTTCATTATCTTGGCAAGGATTGTCTAATATAATGTTCAAAGGTTTTGCATCCTCCTCAGCAGTGTCTGTGTTCCACTATTCAAAGCTTAATACTTTTGCATACTTTTTGTTTTCATGAAAATGTTAGCTATCAATACTAAGGAACAACTATTTTAGGTGATGAAGGAAAGGCAAGTGCATTGGCATCGCACAACCTGAAAACAATCTTTTTTTTTTTTTTTAATCTTGTTCTTTAAGACTTGTATGTTGAGCAGTGACTGATTGTGGCTGAATCATTGCACTTGTATATGTTTCTCTTTGTATGCCAAGCTTGCCTTTTGTTCCTGGTCTTGGGGTTGAGGCAGTATCAGGTTTATTGCACTGGAAGCTTATCGGACTTTTTCGTGCATTGCGGCATGACATATGACATGACATACGACACTTGTAGCCCTCGCTTCCCAGCAAAGAAAAATGTCCTTTATCAGGGCTGTGTAGTCATGGGGTCAAACTTAATTAAACCTCTGTATGCTCTGTGTGATATCAGGTTTTGCTAAAAGGTCATCGGTAGATTAAATTTGATTCTATGCGCTAGGTACTCCACACTGGTTGGAACCATGGCCAAGAAGTTCTCCAAGAAAAAGCACCGTCCCAGCCCGGATCCTTCGGAAGAGCGGAAGCGGAAGATTCCAAAGGCAACCAAGTTCCAGAAGCCATCCGACGACACGTGACATGTTTCTTCCAAGTTGCAAGAAGCTGAACCTACTGTGCACGCGAGTGATCGTCTATCATCTCATCAATTAAATCTCTAAAGGGGTCTGATCTAAAAAAATTCAATGGCACCCAGTTTTTTTGGGGTGCACAGTCTCTCCACATTCTACTGTTAATACCACAAATACTCAATGAAGTATCACACTTTGACCCGTGTTAAATGATTTGCACGAAGGCGTCATGAGCCTTCTGCAATAACCAGGCAGTGCCGCCACTCCTTGCATGCTAGCACCATCTCTCACTATTGTTTTCAACTGTTGGGGCAGTTCAGGTGTTCAGGTAGCTTGTAGGCCTCTAAAGGATATGCAAGGTATTTTTTTTTAGAACTTGTAATGCCGAACATGACTCAAAAGTTTCAGACATCTGACAAGTGTGTGTGAAAATCATTGAAATTATGGCGAGTTTTAGGTGCCCAGTTTTGGAACTTAAATCAATCCACGGCGCGGCAGCTACTGCAACTCCGTCTTCGCTTTGATAGCAAAAAGTGTGGTTTCGCTTGCAGAGAGAAGCTGAAAAGGCTTGAAATAGGAGTGAAAAGAACCGCGACAGTAAACTTCGGGAGTGTCGTGTAGTTGCTGCTGGGGATGCTCGCACTAAAAGTAAACAAATGAAAAATCTCACCAACTGAAGGCTACTTCTTGAATCTCGATTTATATAGAATTAAATAATTCAATATCAGTTCGCACCAGTGGGTGCCTGGATAAATGTGAGTTACATTCATTTCCGGAGAGAGCGGGAGTGCACGTGCACGGCTTTAATTCGGCGCTCAAGGTGTGCGAATGCATACACTCCCATACCTTTAACAGAGTTCAATGCCACAGAAAGTTGTCCCCCAATATAGACCATTCCACTGTTTACAAAAAACAAACAAAAAAAAAAAACAGTCCAGCATGCAATAACACAAGTCCGGCGGCATGCGCTTGCCACTTTGACAAGCGAGGGAAGCGCACCGGCATGTAGAATAGCAGCTGCCACGAGTCCTTTTCTGGAATCCTTCGGATTATATCTTTTTGTAACTTTATTTTGCATTTTTCACAATTTTATGACTTAACATGAACACCACTGCGTCCTCTAAACGAAATTTTGAAGGATTGTTTCGGTTCTTTTGCGTCTGCCTGGGATTATGCTTAGCATAACAGCAGCTTTGTTTGCCAGCATTGCTGCATTATTCCTTTGCCAAATGAGTGTAGACGACACAGTAGCATTCATGTTACATAAAAGGACCAGAAGATTGTCCAAAATGCGGAAGAGAACAGCAAAATGAAACTACTTATGACCCAGAGGAGGATTCCAACCCAGAACTTTCTTGGCCGGAACAAAACGTAAGACTGTGAATCTACCCACTTGTCTATAAGTTGCTGGCGTTGAATTTACAGTTGTATACAACAGGTTCGCTGAAGTAATTCTCGGCTAGCTAGGTTTTCCTTCTTTTAGCACAACCTTCCCCCAACTTAACACGATACTACTAAAACACTCGAATGTAGTTTATATCACTCGTATTCCAAGCCTCTTCAACCTTCCTTTGCAAGAATTGCCCTAAAGGTTGCAAAAACCACCACACATCTCACAAAACTTTAGTGCTGGAGGCCCATGGAATTTTGTGTAATTTAACTGGATATGACCATGAACCAAGTAGATTTAAACATGCAAATATCAGTCATCTTTGGATAAATTAGAAATGAGCCTGCAGTCTTTTTCCATTTTCAAAACAATAAGGCCAATTTTTTTTTTTCTTCAGAAAATATGTGAACTGCTTGGAGTTTCACACAGAATAGTGCATAAAATAATGACAATCGTGATGGCAGAACAAAAAAAAAAAAAAAGTTCAAATAAGAGCAACAAACAAGACATTTAGCACTTTCTAGATACACCGTCCTCGAGGTACTAGAAGCGGTGTGCGAGCTCCCATCATAAGCACCGAAGAACACTCCTGCCACGTAAGTGTGTAGACAATCGATGCCTAAATATCAGCCTCATAATTTGACTGCAAATTAACTCGCTGTGAACGTTAAAAAAAAAAAAAAAAAAAAAAAACTCAAGATGTAAGAAATTATACATGTCATTATTCCCAGCTGGACACGAGGATTTGCAAGGTAGCCTTTAGGGCAGGGCTGCACAACCCAAAAATGATGCGGGCCCGAAAAGTGTTTATTGGGAACTACGCAGGTTTTTTTTTATTAACTGACAGACAGGTTTTCAATATCTGGCATCATCGCACTGGTTGCCGTCTTGAGCCTATCTCGCAGTGTCATGTCTGCGGGCCCCACAGGAAGTGCCCGCGAGCCGGATGCGGCCTGCGGGCTGTATGTTGTGCACCCCTGCTTTAGGGCATCCTTTATGGAAACACCACAATTGTGAAAAAGCAGTGATAAATTTAGTAGTCCAATGACATTACTGCAGTGTAGCGAGTGTGTAAAAAGCAGGCCACCTTTGGTGCACGCTTAAAGAAAACCATGAATAACTTTTTTTTTATTCTTGGTTTAATGGTACAATGACTAAAAACATGTGCCTTTGATATGCATTGCTAGTATCCGGCGGCTACACTTGCCGTAAAATACCGGTCAAGCGCCCACTCGAAATTTAGGAATAATCGCGAAAAAATGGTGGATGGGCACTTGTTCGGTCATCAATTTTACATATCAATGTACTGTGCATATTTTCTCAGATCTTCCAAATTTGGGTATGGGCGCTTAGTGTGGTATGAGCAGATGCGCGGTATTCTATGATAACTAAATACCGCGAATAAGAACTCTTGTACGAAGTTCAACCACTGAAGCCCTGCTCGCACGCATCAAGTTTAGTTTGCGGAGAACGGCCGTTACCAGAGTCTTGAGACTCGACTAATGGCGCAGCATGCACACTCCTGTAGGCAGTATACAGTACATAAGTGCTCTCACTTACTCAAGAACGCAAATTTCAAGGCAAATCCTTGTACTCTGAACCATTTCCAACTTTGCAGTTTGTCGCTAAGCTATGGTTCCTGCACAAATTTGGTGGCTAATTTTGCAATCTTGCTTGATCTAATATTTCTACTTTTGTGCCATCTTCAATTTTCTTCAGCCTTTTCATATTTTTTCTTTCACCTTGACATTACAGACCTTTGCACTCATGTTCAAACATGCATTTTTACTACACTGATGCACTAACACAGCTCCAAGGACACAAGAGAGAAAAGAGACACGACTCTCTAGGAAACATACAAATTTTATTTCTATGTAGGAACTATAAGTTTCACAGAAAAACCTTAAAACAAGTTGCAGAAACAAAACAGTGTTGACCCATGTCAGCTCATACCGATAAGTAGAAAGCTCTCACGCACACAAAAATGGTGACGCTATGAAACAGAAAAAAAAAGGAGTAAGGGGAATAGCAGTCCGTAAATTTATGAACTCTTGTTGAGGACAAGGCACAAATAATTATTTTCGATAGCTAATTTTGAATGATCAAGACCTGTGGCTTTCAATGTCTTAATTAAGGCACAAAGCCAATTTTGAGAAATTGCTTAGCTAAACTGCCGTATTTGCACAGCATTCCAAGACAACAGGGAACCTACTTGAACAAGGAATAGTGCCTTCAAAAAGTGCAAAATAATAAATGGAGTGGGAAAACAATCTACACACAGCCTCAAAAAAAAAAAAAAAAAGACTTGTAAAAATGAGAAATTAAACACAAGGTGTGCAGTCAGCAAACAAATGTGACTTTAAACAAGTGTATAACTTAAGAACAGCTAATGCAGTAGCTACACTACCCTTCACCGAGTTCTGGTGAGTTCCAAAGATATGCTGGAGAGTTGGACAAAAATTGTGCAACTCTAACATTGTATGCCTTAAGTAAGAAGCATCAAGTAGTTTGTCAAGTAGTGGTCTGTGCACTGTGTTAAATAGTAAGACCATATAATTTGCACTCATGGACAAACTCCTTGCCTTTACAGGCATGAAACTGGAAGGGCAGAAACAATGCCTTTGATCCTAAGTCATAAATAAACCTAAAGAAAACAACCCTCTAGGATGCAACAACATCCCCATCCTGCTTCTAGGAAGCCAGAGCTGTAAACAAGAAAAAATTGAGACATTTAAAGGGATAACCAAGTAGAAAATGTATGTTGCCCTGTTCTGCAAACTGAAACCCTGGACACGACGAGATAAGGAACAGGTAGAGATGTTAAAGGGAAACACATTGCTGTGGTAGTCAACAAAAAGGATCTGACCGTTCGACAAGCTGAGTCAAGCTAAATACTCGTCAAGAAAACAGAGCTAGTCATGTAGGCCTCTTGCGGGTCCATGTTGGCAGTGGGCTCACTGGTATCCATGGGAACTCTGGCCTGAAGGCCGTGTCAAGAGCCACCTTGGGATAGCCTGAAGACAGGACAGCGTCCTGAAGCTCTTTCCTTGCTTTCCTCACAATCAACCCCATCAGGCCAATGCTCAGGACAACCTGAGGTGGTGCAAAGAAAAGAGCAAACAAACAAGAAGTTATTAGACCTGCAGTTTTCACATGTTCTGAGGAAAGTGCTCCCTGCAGGAGCTCTCGATGCATCCAGTACTCTCTCGGTCGTGTTGGACGGTTTACACCTTTAGCACTACGTGGGTAGGCATGAAGCTGTAAAATCTGGCCTTCTAGCAAACATACCGAGTGAGTGCATTTATCCTAGATTACAAAGCCATGAGAGCCAGAGACGCATTGCCTTGAGATCACTGAAGTAGTTGGGAGTCCCAACTTTTCAGTTTCAGGTAATCAGTGATGGACTGATACTACCAGCTCACCGTACTTGCCAGCTCTTACTTCAGTCCAAGTTCAAATCTGTCTACATATTCATGCAGCAGGAGGTCAATCTGATGTACAGCAACCTGGTATGTGGCAATTTTGTCTGCAGTACGGCTGCCAACCTGGGCCCTTTGATGCGCATCTCACAGTCATGGTACAAAGGCATGCCGGTACAACTCCTATCCATAGAAAAATCGGCTGAAGGGAGAACTAAACGCATCATCATTGCATCTCTTCCACTCTATGGGCAAGAGTGTGCAAGAGTGTATTCATCGATGCACTTTTTGTACCAAGGACTCTCTTGTCGACGAGTCGTTTGTTCACCTGCATGAACAGATGTGGCACATGCAAACGCTCCCACCCGAAGCTATAATAGTAATGAAATGTGTCGTCGAGGTTGGCTCACCTGAGCCAGCAGCACAGCATAGCCAGTGGCTGCAGTGGTGTCCAGCACTTCCTCCATGGAGCGCACAGTGGTCCCCAGATATACGTTGATGACCTGCGTCGGCACCAGGCCCAGGGCTGAAGCAGTCACGTACTGGCCCAGGCTGATATGGCTCACCTAAGACAACAGACGAGCCACATTACAATAAAACTGAAGACCCATCAGCTATTTCCTGGCGGAGGCCGCAGGCTACACCGTTTTGTTTTCTGTCGACAGAAAACGAAGAGACATAAAGCGACCAGTATTGAGTAAAGTGAATGCAGAAAATGTTTGGGGTAAAGCACAAGGCAGTTGACTGGTAGACTTTTGTGCATCAAGTAAAGTGAACTACACATCAGGCATGGTGTACTTTCAAAATAAAGTACAGTACTTTTTTTTTTTTTTTCAATTTGCAGTTAACTGGTAAAGTGCATCAAATAAAAGTGGTAAGGTATACATATTATTTACCCTGTACCTTAAAGCAAATTAAAAGTACTTTTCAAAGCAATCTTTCTCCATACCCAAAATCTTCTTGGTGAATTTACCAATTTCTTTTGACAAGACGCAACAGACAAATTAGCCTTTGAACTGATCATCTAAGTCTTCCAAGCGAATTTGAGAAATATACTTAGAAGTTAATTATACAAACTATACAGGGTGTTTTGTTTGTGTTTCTTGTTTTTTTACTAAAACCAGAATTTAAAAAAAAAAAAGGAATTAGCCTTTGGCTTTTTACCCTTGGGGCTAAGTTGGCAGCCCCAGGGGCCGACATTCTTAGATCTATCAGTTTCATGGAAGAGCATTGTTCAAAAACGATTCTTCTCTGTTGCCTGCATGCAAAGCAGGTACTACAAGTGGATAGTGTTCCTAGAGCGACCAACAGCAACGCCTTCACAGGCAACAGTGAAGGACCGCTTTTGAATGGCACTCTTTTTTTGCAAACTTTGGCACTAACTTTATGTTTACCATAAAAACCACAATAGAATCACTTTACACCGCAGGCAATGTTGAGCCAACATTCCACCGGGTGGGCCATGATAGTGTAGGGAACACCATCGAGCGGACGTGACATGAAAAGGCGCCAGGGCATTCTAGGAAGCTTGACAACCGACTTTGATCTAGTAGCCTTACTGGGGACCACTAGAAATGAGGTAGAAAAAAAATCATGAAATCAAGTAAATCGGATCTATTTTATTTAGATTAGATTTATCTGATTTCAATCACTGTAGCTAGAAAAAAGTGATTCTTTATCACTACTATATATGTATTTCTAAACATGGCAGATTGATTGATCAATCTGTATGATCACTGAAAACAATGCGGAAGAAAGGATTACTGTAAATTTAAAGTACAGTCTAATTAACAGCTTTTTTTTTTTAATGATGTCACCCCACCATACTAGAACAAATGCAGCTGGATTTTTTTAGTTGTGAAAAGGCTTCATTTGCATTTTTTCCCCTTTGTATTCTAATTTGCTTGCATTATAATATTTTCCTCGTATTTGTTTCTTCCTTTCGCTTTCATTTTCTTGCCATAGGACATTATGCAACTGACAAACTCCGAATTGCCCAGCAGAGCACCGTTTTTTTTACTGATTTTCATTCTGCTATAAATATTTCTTGCTTGATGGTTATTTGATTTACATATAAAACAAGTGCACATGGAAAGCATAAATGGTAAGCAAATGGTAAATAAAAAAAAATATTTTGGTGAAGATTTGTGTGGGAAAGCCTTGATTTAAATCATCATTAGAAAGGCAGTGCAATTTACATCATGATTTAAATAATCTTCATTCTTATTCTGCACCCTGACTAGAAAAGATGTGAAATTAGTTAATTTGTTAACTAATTAACTAAAATGTATGGAAAATTTCTAGGCAATACGCGAAACGTTCTAACATCACAGACGTTTAGAGATTGAGTTCCACGTATGCAGGGCTAATAAACATGGCGATCTTCCAGAGCCTTCCATACTCTCTCCCTCAGTGTGCACAAGTGGTCGAGCTCCTCCTCGCCTACCTCACTCCTTTTCGCCTACCCCTCTGGTCACGTGACCTCCCCCGTTAACCAATCAGCATCGAACTTCGCGGCCATGCTTATCAGGCTTCACGAAATTCTGAGCATCTAGCCAAAGAACGTTTCACATTAAAAAGTTTTCTTTAACACTTTAAATGTTCGTTTTTTTGGGGGGGCATAATGTAGTTGGAGAATTGACGCTCGACCAAAGCATTGGTGGTGGGCGCTAAAATCACTGGATCCCAGGATCCAGTCACTTGAGTGGGCACCCCAGGGCGGAGAGGGTCATTCTTGTACACTGTAAACGGCTTGAAAGCGAAATGAATTCGGCGAAGAGCGCCTGCGACGTTGAACTTTTTGCTCTGCGCTCTAGAGCAAAGGGGTCGAATCGGGGATCTATCGCCGTCTCGTGGGCCAGAAAATAAACAAGTAAATATAAATGAGGAAAAACTAAATAAATAACCCTATAGATAAACATTTAATTACAAAATTGCAAATTATAGCAAACGTTAAGAAAAAGAAGATATAAGGTGGATGAATATATCTCAAACGCAGCTGAATTTTATTGATATGAGCACACCAATAAATAGACTTTCAGACAAAAGAGAAATGGAAAAAAAGAACTCAATGCAAAACCAAACGACCAACGAGTTCGCCCCAGATAGCCTGAGCCACTCCCCGGCTCCAACACTTTCGGAAAGGGAGCCTACCTCCCGAACAACAACAACAACCCGAAGGTCGAACCACACGGCGACCTCCAAAACGCTAAAGCCTAATCTTCATTTCCTACTTCCAAGCAAACGCTTCCCGATTTCCCCCCCCCCCTCAAGTTTGCAAAGCCCCCCTCATACAAGCAAAAACTCTTTCATCCGATCACCGATAACCAAGGACGGCTGGCTCACACAATTCCCCCGCTCACGAATGCACAAAGTGTCCTTAATTATTTGAGCGTTACTACGCTAGTGGTCCCGGAAACCCAGTGGAATTTAAAAATATTAGCGCATCATTTTCAACTCGTTACACCGAATGCGCGCGCACACGGCGCTCCCTTTCAATACGTCACATTCACTGGGCTTCCGAGAGCAGAAATTTTGAGGCGGAATAAAGGTTAACCGTCATTATTTCTCTAAAAAGTCGTATAGAGCTAATAAAGTTGCAAATTAAAGTTCAAAAAGGGCGAAAACAACGCCTCGTCGCTCGTCGCTCATGAGCGGCGGAGTACCTCCTACTCGCCGAAGTTGCGGCGGGAGACGAGCCCTGACGAGCCTTCCGAGGCTGTCGAAGCGGACTGAGGCAGAGACGCGTCGCGATTAGGCTTCTAAACAAATCTTTTTCGTTACACAGAACGGAAGTTTCGTCCCAAAGAAGGGAACAATTATTACAAGAACCAACATGATTTGCCAACTCCGAACTCTTCCCCCTATTCCTTACATTCCTTTTACGTTCCGCAAGACGGTCATTCAAACAACGCCCTGTCTGACCAACATAACACAATCCGCAGTCAAAGGGGATCTTGCAGACCAGCTCTGCGACACAGGAGACTGAGGGATCTGTGTTTTTTCCCGCAACATCCCTCACGTCTGAAGGTAACGGGGTGAGCCTGTCTAAACGAAAGTCCGTCTTAAAAACCACATTAACGTTAAATTTTGCACCCAAAGCTTTTAAGCTATGAGAAAAACCATGAAAAATAGGGAATCACAGCAAAGGTTCCACCTTGAACCCTCTCAGCGGTCACCGATGCGCGTACAAGCTGCAGTCTACGTGCACTAGAAACGATAAAATCTAAACTATAACCGGCCGACAGTAGACGTTTGATTTGAACGCCGGAAGCGTTCCCGACACAATGAAAACAAGATTTCTTCAGTGCACTGCCAATTAGTGATCTCACCAGCACTCCATCTAGAAAGAACCCTCTTCACGGTTTCCCTCCCATAAGACCAGCAAAGCCCCTTTTTGTTCAATAGTTGTAAGTACAAAAACTGCAATTTCCCATATTTCGCCGACTCAGAGGTGAATTTCAATTCCGGTGCAGCGGTCAAAATAAAGTCATGGATCTCAGTAGCGGAAAGCTGATTCGGAGCACAAACCAAGATGTCATCAACAAACCTCCGAACCAAAACCCCTTCAACACCCAAAGAGCCAACAAAATCTGTTATTTTCTTGTCCAGAGTGTTAAGATAAAACTCAGTCAACACCGGAGCCACCGCCGAACCAATGCACACACCTTTCCGCTGTATATAACAGTCACCATGCCTTCAGATAGCACGTCAGAAGTTCCATTATCGCATCTACCGAGATACCCGCTTTGGCCTGAAATGAGACTAATTTTTTTTCTAGAAGCTCCCTAACCCTTTCGAGCAACAACACGCTATGCAAAGATAATATAAATCTTTGATGTCCAAGGACATCAACGTGCACAAGCTCCGATGTAGGGGAGAAATACCCTCGATTAGTTCCTCCGAGTTCCTAACGGCAATACTGCCCTCGATAGACTGACATGGCCCAAACATCCCTGAATGAAAACCGCAAGCGACTTTTGCCAAGACCCATTTTCGTTAATTACCACCCGGAAGGGGAAATCTATTTTATGATATTTTACCAAAAACTTTAAACCGAAAGACGAGCGTGAAGCGCCCCTCACTCTGTTTAGCGTGGCCGTGATCTCCTCCTCCGCCAAAATCTTACACACATCCCGTTTTAAAATCGCAACATTTTCGTCACTCTTTACAAATAACTCGGAAACAGCCACCAATCTTTCTCATTGAAAATACCATCCGGGGGCACTGCAAACAAGCCACTCTTGTCAGTCTGGAGCAGAGTCAAAGAATTATCTCTCAACTCCCTTTTCAAAGCCGACACTTTCCTGAAATTTCTTTGTTCAACCGGGAAGGACGAATCCACCAGAACACTCAGCTTGCTCAAGGATTGATTTACAGAAGTCGTTCTATCCTCTGGGGTAGGAATTTTGGTACTAATAGCATGCACATTTGAGCACAAATCAAACCATGAAGGTTTCACATCTAGGCAAAACTTTGGACCTTCATTTAAAATTGCCTGTAACTTTATTTATAAATCCAATATTTAGCTAATAATGACATTGCACAATAATTGGAACCCAGAAAACTCACCAGGCATAACTCGAAATGATGACAATATGCAATAGATACGAAACAGGACTAAGCATAAGGGATACATGGGAACGCAAAGACATTTTATACGTTTTTATGTGTCAATAGACCCCTTTCGAAATACTGCCCTCTTTTGGCAGCTGTGGAATCCCTGCACAATGGCGGACTAAAGCCGCAACGTCACCGCACACTTTATGCGTTTGGTTGGAGCAGAAGAAAAAAGAAACCCACAGAACAAGGTGATTAGCGCAGTGACGTTGCACTTTCGACGTTGTTTGATTGGGTGGTCGGATATTAGCGTTGGCCGCACTCCGACGTTCACTATCATATGGAATGACTTGCACGTTTCACGACGTCAGTTGTTCCGCCATTGTGCAGTGGTTCTGACCTTCTAATAATCGCCACGTGAATTTCGAAAGGGGTCTATATACGTATTGACACATATGAAACATGGGACTAATAATAACAACAACTACTATTATTATCATCATCATTATTATTCCGTGCTTCAGAACGACCGAAGTCTTGATATGGTGATGCCGATCCATTGAATAATATGACGAGGAGACACATTACGATAGGCAGATTTCTTTCGTTTTCTCTGGTATCTTCTCTTATGCGGTTGGTCTGTGTTGCGGCGCCGTTTCTTTACGTGCGCTTATTTTTGCGCCGGGCAGGCCTGCTGGAAGCGGGCCGGGCATCATTGGAAGAACCGCGGCCAGCCGCGTGCCGGGGTTTGGAGACCCCTGCTCTAGAAACTCCCGTGAACAATCAGAGACGGCTATTACAAATTAAATAAATCGCAGGATACGGAATGTGTGACCGACACAGCACTACCAGGCACTACTCGATCCGCGGTATACAATACCTACAGCATGTAAACTAACGCTTCAAAGCTCTTTAGACGGTCTGCAAAAATCGGTTTATCAACGTATCGGCCGGCCGGCCGTTGATAAACCGATTTTTGCAGGCCGTCTAAAGAGCCTTAGAAGCGTAAGAAGCGCTGCAATTTAGTACACAGGGGCAAGCAGGTGGTGAAAGTTTACAGTGAAAAAAAAAAAATAAAAAAACTGTTCTGGGCAATCGACGCCGTCACTTCGCAGACGATGCACGCGAAGTGCTGCCGAGTCCCGACAGATAGCGTACACCGCGTCGAGAGAGCTTCGGCCGATTCGGGTTCAGAGCGGACGATCTTGCAAAAGAACCCGAATCGGCCGGCGCTCCCTCGACGCGGCGTACGCCATACGTCGGCAGCAGTAGAAGCGTTGAAATCTGGGCGAGTTGGTGATGCATCGGAACGAGAAAAACAGCGCAAAGAAACGACGGACCAGTAGAAGATACAGGTAGACAAGGCGCTAACTTACAACTAAAATTTAATCGGAAAAAACATGAAGGGCGCGGAACACCCGAATAATTCACACTACACGACGTCACCACATACCACGCTCCCATTGGCCGAGATACCCCATCTCTTTCTGATACAGGGCCACAGAAAGCACACTGACACACGTGCCCTCCCTGTGTCGTGAGATGATAAATGCCTCCGTTATCTCCCTCGTCCTTTTGTTGTTGTCGGCCACAATTTTCTCTCTACGCGTCCAACCCATCGTCTGCGAAGTGGCGGCGTAGATTGCCCAGAACAGTTTTTTTTTTTTTTTTTTTTTACGAGTTACGTTTACGTTTTGATTTTTTTTTATATTATTGTAAATTTTTACCATTTGCTTGCACCTTTGTAGTAAATTGCAGCGCGACACGTTGAGAAATAAAGTTTTGCGGGCCGTCTAAAGTGCCTTAGAAGCGTTAGTTTACATGCTGTAGATCCGCTAGGTGCCGAGACGTTCTGGGGCAAGCACTTCGCACTTCTTTATAAGTTTACATGAAGCTTTGGTTTAAATATTTAAAGGAGAACGAATGAGAGCGGTAGCACATTTCCGCAACACCACCTAGAGGTGCTGATCTCTGGTCCTGGTCTTGGAAAAGGGCCAGCTGACCTCACGGCTGTTTGTCAACCGCCTTTTATCAGTGCCGACGTTTCGCCGGCTAAGCACACGTACTCGACAGGATCTCCTCCCCAGGGCTAGCCAACACCCTAAAGGTGCAGCTGGAACACTCTTCTCGAGTGTTAGCCCCAGAATTCAAGGGCGCTTCTGAGTTTTATTCTGGATGCGGCCATCCCAGGATAATTAAGCGGCTTCGTTCACCCAGATGGTGTCAGCCATTTCAACGTTCAACCATTTCGCGAATTCATAGCTTAGAGGCCACTGTTTTGCTGCCACATTCGCCAATATGGCCGTTTCATATTAGCTAATGTTGTAGCCGTGCATGGTGGATCGAGGCACTCGATGCAATAATGTCATCGATTACTTTACAGCGGCGCGCTGCAAAAAACTGAGAAGTTCAGAAGCTGAAACTGATGTGACTGTTGATGAAGAGAAATAGACGTTTCAAGTGAAGAACCGAGCTACAAAAATAAAAGATATAATAAGGAGTGTCAGTGAAAGAGAGTGAAGGGCATGGCATTGATGGCATTGGTGGTTTGGTCGCTCCGTGGACGCAGGGACCGATCAATACATCGTTTCGATGCCGCATACAATTTTGAGCTGCCGGAGTTAAGTTCTTTCACGATCGCAGTAGCGGTAGATTCGCTTTGTTTTATATATTTGTTTACGCAATAAGTGCGTGGGCACAATAGGTGTGTTGTGCGTTTTCAGTATCTCATGGTCGGGGTGACCATGAGATACTGAAAACGCACACACACCTTTTAGGGGCGAAGCTCCTTAGGGGTCTAGCCTTGTCCATCCGTCCGGCGTCCGTGCTCACATCGATTGCCATCACATCTGTCTTCTTAAAAAAAATAAAAAAAAAAATGTTTGCGCAGTCGACAGGATTCGAACCTGTGCGGGGAGACCCTAATGGATTTCTAGTCCATCGCCTTAACCACTCGGCCACGACTGCGGGACGAGTAGGGGGCTCTGAGATGTGGTAGTAACTCAAGAGCTGGGGATGTCATGGATGAAACATTGCATGTAGCCGCTCAACGTCTATACAGGAGAGGGCGCTGCGGTCAAATGCGTATATAATCGCATTAAACTTTGCATGCATTGGCTCAACGTTTATAGACAAGAGGGCGCTGCGGTCAAATGCTCATCCATACCACACATTCTCTTTCTGACATGGAACGCGGTGGAGATGCGTTCCCACGGCTTCTAGCGGATCCAAGCTGATCCGCTAGAAGAACCACTGGCCCTGCATTTCACCGACCATAAAGCAGTAATAATGAAGTCGAAACGCAACCCGGAACTCAGCACTACCTATGAGCAATGAAAAGAAAATCAGCACCATCAGCACTACCTATGAACAATAAAATCAGTATCATCAGCACTAGACTCTAATCAGCACCACCAGAGCTTCGCCCCAATCAACATCATTCACCACGTGGAGATGTTGTGATTTTTTTAGCTTTCTAGATTATGACCCTTTCTGGGGGCAAGTATTTCCAGCTGGCAAGTTGGCAATAGACCGATCTCACCAGCCAGTTTGACTACGCCACCGCTGCCGCAATGCATCGAGGGAACTTTAGTCTTTCTGCGCGTGCGACAAGCTCGCTACAGGTCTGCGCGTGCAGGGCACGAGCAGTCTCGTGCACTGCCGATTGCCTCCTGTGAACTAAAGTTATGGCTGCCTCGCGCATGCGTCGAAGGCTTGGTGAGATCGGTCTATTACATCCCTGAAACCGAGAGGTCTTCTATGGGATTAGTTTTTCAATTAGTAACTACTCTCACCTACAAGTCCAAAAAAAAAAAAAAGCGCTTTGCACGTTAGAGGTAGGAAAATTGGAGTTGTAAGCTATGCACCAAGAAAGTGAGAGAGAGAGAGAGGAGTCGAGACCGCGCGGGGACGTCAGAACGCCGAGCTCTGATTGGAATTATTAGAGGGTAGACCTAAAGCTAGCTGCCTTTGTCTCCACTGCACTCGTCCAACGCGTTAAAACGCGTAACGGCGGCGTCTGGCGCTCGACTTTCGCATTGGAACGCGTTCGACGAGCGTAGTGGAGACAAAAACAGCCTTTGTCTTCACTGCACTCGTCGAACGCGTTAAAACGCGGAACGCAGGCAATCGGACGATCGCCTGTATTCGCAATCGGACGAGTGCAGTGGAGACAAAGGTCTACCCACTAATCATTCGAATCAGAACTCGGCGTCCCCGCGCGTTCGTCCTCCTCTCCCCCACTTTCTCGGCGCATAGGCGAGAGCGCGTGTATTTGCCATGCTTACGGACAATAATAATCCTGTCTTCCCCGTCCACCCTTTCAATACAGCAATGTTTGTGGCCAACTTCCAATGATTTTTTTTTAATCGTATGTTAACGGCCGGAAGACATCAGTGAACCGAATTCGAATAAAGAGTGCGCTAAACGAAACTGATGCTGTTTTTGCAGCACAAATCACGCGTCTTTTCTAACTTTTTTTTTTTTTTTTAATCTTTTAGGAAAGCAGCTTGTTTCGAAACGATCGACTATCATTTTATTTCTGTCGCAGCAGATAGTAGGACGAAAAGACCGATCTGACAATTAAATGCCTCCCTGATTGGTGCATATATGTTCCCGCCAAATATACGGACACGCAAATTCTCTTTCCAAGGAGTGACAGGCATTGTATCTTATGCTGGACGTCGGAAGTGATTGACACACTCAATTTGATGCTCATGGCATTCCAAGGTAAACATAAACAAGAAAATGACGGAACTTCCTGTGGCCGAGATAACTTTCGGTTGACCAGCTTCTTGTGTATGTTTCAATGAGCAAGAATGAGCCGCGCGTTTTTTAAGTTTTTCTCGACGGAAAATCAGCAAAGGTATGTTGAAAACCGGACGTAAGATAGATCGGTGTGTGCTTCTGGACCATACGGCGGCCAGAAAAGGCACTGCATCTCGTTTTATTTGGCCTCTGTGGCGAATGTTACGGCCCTACCTGACGACCCAGTGAAAACTTGTGTATACGCGATACATTCAACGAAGTTCAGACGCCCACAAGTCAACCGAGGCATGCGATTATTTTGTGTTTTTCGTGCACAGGAGAGCGTGTGTGAGAACAACATCGCTCCACAGAGTCAACTGCGCGGCATCGCCATGAGTGTTCAAGCTGGCCAAAGCGAAACTATGCTACGCCTCTCGGATGTAGTTGAAGCAAGGTGCGAAGGATTGGGCCACTTGTGCTCGATCGTGCCCGTGACAAAGCGAGCGGTGCGTTTTTGGCGACAAGTAGAGATATCGTGACTGCGACAAAGCCGCCACAATGTGTACGATTGGGCTGCTCGTACCCCGCAAAAATCAAACGGCGTTTTTTCGACGACGAGTGGAGATATCGCCATTGTGACAACATTGACCTGCAGCGGCGATCCCGTGAATGACATTCACGTGAATACAGGTGCAGACGCGGACGTCAAAAGGCTATTATGTATTCTAGAACCAGGCCCAGGCGATAAGGTAAGAAAACTAGTTTCGCGTCCGACTTGTTACGATCAGGCGACAGTCGCATGTGGACATATGGCTTTTGTCCTAACTGTTCTGTTGGGGCACAGATAAGCGCCGTTTTGTTTAACGACGTGGGCGGGTAATATCAAGGATTGTGCCAGTGGTTTCTGTTTCACGTCTTGCTTTGATTGTGTCACGAACAGACGCTTGATTGCATGCCGAAAAGAAGAAAAAAAAATCTGGTTCTCGAACTTCGAAATAGACCCTTTCCGAAATTCAGTCTGGCCACTTTGATCACTATCATCATCTGTGGAACGGCATCTGTGCCATACCAATGGCGGCCTTCTAGTGACTGATAAAGGAAGACGTTGAAGATGATCCTAAGCGAATGTTGCGAGGCCTGTACATTTGGGGGGTCAGTACGACGCGATGTAGGTCGCGTCGTACGGGTCAGTTCGACGGGTCAATACTGACGGGTCAGTACACGCGACGACGGGACGAACACAAGAGCTACGTAAGCGTTTATTTCTAATAACTCAGATTCAGTCAATCTGTGGGCGGTACACAATCGGCTTTGAAGCACTTTGGTGTATAGAAGTTTCTCGAGGCATCTGAGTGGGTTGTAGCTTTGTTCAGAATGCGGGTTCTGGTTACCATCGAACTGAAAGTGATTGAGAAAGAACTCACACTGAACAATTCCTCGCGTGCCGTTGACTTGCGAAAGTGACGGTGCCGATACAAGTTAATTTCCGCCATTGATATGGCAAAACCTAAACTGCTTTACAAACCACCAGATGGCACTGAATTTTGGAAAGGGTCTATTAACGTGTCTGTGAAATTGTCGAGGATCCGAAAACCCGGTTCGGACCGTTCCATGCGAAAAGATCCCTCCCATTCTGAAGTGCTCTCCGCCAACAAACTCAAAATGTTTTTTTTTTTTTTTTTTCTTTTCCTTTAGTTTGTCTGCGGGTGTTTGTTGGGATTTGTTCAGGACTTTTACCTAAACCGTCATTCACTGAAGAAGTTCTTTAAAACCCTGTGTAAGCCGTGAGACTTGCCGTTGAGAACACGTGGAAAATTTTACGGAAGCGCAGTGCCACAGGAAAAAGGCACAACTCGTCGAATGCAAGTTTCGCCGGTCTCGCGGCGTGATAAAAAGCTTCCTTGGCACGCCGAAGCGGTGCGTCTCTGTGCCTTCGCACGCTTCGATGCCGATCAAGAATCGGCGCCGCGGCAAATTTTTGAAGGTGTGTCGCGCGTAGATGTCTTTGCATCATATATCGGCCACGGAGTTTTGGATCGTCCAGCTGTTCCGGCGAGTTGCTATCAATAAAGGGGGAAAACAATCTGTACGGTTGCTCTTATGCACTATTAACCATGGATATATTCCAAATGTAATCTAATGGATCACATGGCAGCACAAATAGAGCAACGCTGTGGAGCAAAGGGGTTTCCGAAGGCAAAACTACAAGACAGCGAGAACGAAAATTTTTGAACCGCGGCCCATAGGGTCGTGTGCAATCTGTTGACCAATCACAATCAGGCGAGCCGCGCTCAATCGTCAAGTGCAATAAAGTAGGTTGATAATGTGCCAGCACTGATCAGTGATGAGGAGTTGCTGTGCGCAGTATTCTGTAAACCGTCTAACAACAACAAAAAAGACGTACCTCTCCCCCTCCTTACCCCCTCTTCCGTCGCCACTGGATGCTGGATCAAGATCGTTTCTGGACCGCGAGTGCCGCAAGTTGCTCCAGAGACGCACATACGGCTTCACGCACATTGCACTCGCAAAACACATCCACATGGCGTCGATTCTTGATCGGCATCGGAGCATGCGAAGCAGGGGCGTAGCCATAAAGAGGGGGGGGGGGGGGGGGGGGCGGGGGCCTTCGGGTCTAGGATTTTTCGGTGTAGGGCGTTTCGGTGTAAGACGTTTCGGTGCGGACTTTTCGGTGCACTGACTTTTCGGTGCACAGACTTTTCGGTGCACAGACTTTTCGGTGCACAGACTTTTCGGTGCACAGACTTTTCGGTGCACAGACTTTTCGGTGCACGGCCAATCAAAATCACGATTTCTTTTTAGTTGTTTCTAAACGTAATAAGCACTATTTTAGCTACAAATTAATTTTTTCGCACTTCATAATTTTCTCAAATTGGTCATCCATTTACGGCCCTTCCCTTACAAAAATGATCAATGAGTTTCAATTGACTTTCTATTGTGTTCCTATAGAGTCAATTGAAACTCAATATAAACTCAATGTCTAAGGAGTTTGATCATTAGAAACTCAATTTTGATTCTATTGAACTTACTCATTAGGAATGCAATTGAGGCTGATCATAAGAAACTCAATATCTATTCTATTGACTTTACTCACTAGGAATGCAATTGAGTTTAATCATTAGAAACTCAATATCGATTCTATTGAATTTACTCATTAGGAATGCAATTGAGTTTGGTCATAAGAACTCAACATCGATTCAATTGAATTTACTCATTAGGAAGGCAATTGAGTTTGGTCATAAGAAACTCAATATCGATTCTATAGAATTTACTCATTAGGAATGCAATTGAGTTTGGTCATAAGAAACTCAATATCGATCCTATTGAATTTATTCATTAGGAATGCAATTGAGTTTGGTAATAAGAAACTCAATATCGATTCTATTGAATTTACTCATTAGGAATGCAATTGAGTTTGGTCACTAAGATCTCAATATATATTCTTTTGAAATTGCTCATTAAAAATGAAATCGGGTTTGCTCATTAGAAATGCAATATGTATTCTTTTGAATTTACTCATTAGGAATGCAATTGAGTTTGGTCATAAGAAACTCAATATCGATCCTATTGAATTTACTCATTAGGAATGCAATTGAGCTTGGTCATAAGAAACTCAATAGCAATTCTATTGAATTTACTCATTAGGAATGCAATTGAGTTTGTTGTTTTTTGGTCGTTTTTGGATTACTGCACCGAACGATTATTGCTTGTACCAATGTTTTTCTATTAAGGGATAGAGTCCAATAACTTCGAAACATTGTTTATCATTTATGAGACTTCCAATGAGGAAATAGCAAACTGGGAACCTTAATAAATGCTGAGGTGGTCACCGGCCAAATGAATACCTTTCTTTAGTAGGGTATATAAGGCGGTGGGGCAGTCAAGGGGAGTACGATTAGTGGGTTGTGAGTGCTTAGTTATGATGTTTGTGTTCGTTTCCTCCATGTGCTTTGTTTCCTTCATGTTGCATGCTTTAAGGAAGTATACAAAAAATTCTTAACCAGTTGCAATTTTTTTTAAACGCAGTTGCAATAAATTCTATTGAGACACGTTGCGAAAATTCAATTGAAACTCAATTTCAATATTTTTATTGAAACTCAATAGCAAAAGTTCTATTAAAACACTATCGCCAAAATTCAATTGAAATGCAATTGCTAAAACTCAATTGCGCCTCAGTGGCCAATACCCTGGGACGGTTCAATAGGGACTCATTAGAAAAAGTCAATTGAATTTCAATTGAGACTGAATGCGGTCTATTGAGTGAGCCCTTTATACTTTCAATTGAAACTCAGTTCATTTTTTTGTAAGGGTTTGTTAGGCGCAGTACTATCCTACATGAGGATTGTAGACGTTAGACGTTATGGTTCGTCTCGGGTAATTTTCAACCATCTCAAGCTTCTTGCTTTTGGGCCCTTTCCTATACAGATTACCAATAATAAATCCCACACCTTTACAGAAGGCGCCGAGAACGTCTGTATCGACCCAACGCCTAAACACGATGTGATGCGTCTTGTGCGTATACGTTGGAAAAGAGACACCGGCAAACGAAACATAACGTCCAACGAATCCAGCCCTCCCGCAGGATGGTGCTGCGCCTAAAAAAGTCATTTAGGTCATATATGAGTAAGTGACCGTAAATGGATGACATACAAATGTATAAAGTGCAAAAACAAAACCATTTCTAGCTAAAATATTGCTTATTACTTTCAGAGAAAACGAAACAAAACAAAAATCGCGATTTTGAATGACCGTGCGCCGTAATGTTCGTGCACCGAAAAGACCGCACCGAAACGTCCTACCCCGAAATGTCCGGATCAGGCTTCAGCCCCCCCCCCCCCCTTTTTTTTCCGAAATTTAGCCGACCCTATAATATACCATGTTGAATTAACCTGAGAATGGGGTAGAGAAGAAACATCAACACGTAGAAGACGTTTTGATGTTCTCTATACCCCAGTCTCAGGTTAATTCAACATGGTTAATATTCACCAGCTCGCCTGCACCCTTACGATTTTTTCCTATAATATACACATGCATTTTGACCCATCTCCCCCTCTCCGCACTTAGTCATGGAGATCCCAGCCCCTCCTGAAAAAACTTCCTGGCTACGCCACTGGTGCGAAGGCACAGAGAGCCGTGAGACTTGCCTTCGCATGGCTCTCCGTACCTTGAGGCACTTGGAATTTTTTTACGGAAGCGCAGTTCAGCGCGCCAAGGAAGCTTCGATCACGTCGCGAGACCGGCGAAACTTGCGCTTTTTTCCTGCGGCACTGCGCTTCCGTAAAAATTTCCAAGTGTTCTCAACGCTAAGTCTCACGGCTTACACAGTGTTTTAAAGAACTTCTTCGGCGAATGACGGGGAACGAGTAGAAAACATGACTTAAGCACGCTGCAGCCAGCCTCCGCAACGCTCCAAAAACGCGATTTTTCGAGATGCAAGATGGCCGTCTGGTGGCCGCACTCGTGCTGCAGCCAAGCGGGGATGCGCGATCCAGCAACTGTCATAGAGATCAGCGACTGCGACCAATCAGTATCTGTGTGCGCTGCGCTACACTGCGTTTGCTACGCGCCACGTCGGACAATAATAGAGCCTTAATGCGTCTCTTGGATGTGTCCTCTCTTTACCTTTACCACAGTGCAACGTGCTATTTCAGCGCTGGAAATGGTGCCGACTTCGCGCTATATATTTTGGTGATACAGCGCAGCGTTCTGCATCAGCACTTTCCTAGTGATTATGTAGCGCTGCGACGCAAGTATATGATTACATAATCTTTTTCGCCAAAGCGTTAAAAAAGAAACCACGAATTGTGCAGTTATCATCCTTAAAAAAAAAAAAAAAGAAAAGTTGAGAGGTGCAGTATTCCGTTCATATCTCATACGAGATGAGAGCAAGGTCTCGTTCGGAAGAACACCGCTAAAAATTGTCTTCCTTTCTGTTTATCAGCTTTTACTGTAGAGTCCATTTACGCAAACGAAGCGCGCTCTACTATGATAACCAGCCGGCAACAGCCAGGCGGCGCCAGCAGAGTGAGAGCCCACGGTTATAGACGCTTTCAGGCAGCTGTGCATGGGCGCCGCCATAACCGACCTTCAGTTTTTGTTTCCTCTTATTCCGTTCACTTCACTTCATCATTACCACAGCAGGACAGGTTATTGCCACTTTAGCTGCTACTGCGTCCTTCTCCCCAGCATACGCCTTTGCGGAGGCTCGTCAATGCCCGCTTCAGTGGCTAGGAATCTCGGTAAGACAGGAGAAGGTCGGCAATGGCGGCTCACTCTAGCGCGTGTCAGGCGCGTGTTTAAAGCGTCTATACCCTGTCTCGTAACTCGGCAAAGGGTGAACGATAAGCCCCACATTGCGTGCCGAAGGCTTCGAAATGCGCGACGTGTACAAGCGCAACCCACACATATTGGAGCATGACGCAGCGAAAAGCCTGATACTTCTTCGGAGTAGAGTCGCTCTCCGGTGATACGCAGTCACGTTCCCATTGGCCCGCCAGGGCCGTAGCTTCCGCTGTACTGGCATGTTACGCGATCACGGCTTCCTGGGATACCTAGTATTTCTTGCTTCAGACACTAGGCTAAGCGGCGCCACCAGAGCAAAAGTTCACGTTTGAACAATGCAGCCGCCACTCCTAGGGGTACCCAATATTTATAGCTTCAGTCGCTAGATGGCACCAAACCAAACAGCATTGCAGGTTGCCTATAGCGCCAAAACGTAATAAAAAAAAAAAATAAGCACAAGAAGAAAACCTTCGCCACTGCAAATATATGCATGTGTTTCCCTTGTTAGGGGAGGATAAGGAAAAACCTGCTTCCAAACACCACGTTTTTTACAAAATTTAACAAGAGCACAAAAAAAAAAAAAATAAAGTGAACTCATTTACCAGAACGTGCGATATTCAAGTGGAATGCGCAGCAATTTAGGAAGGTTAAAATTCAAATGCGGCGACGTGTAACAGCTCAAAACAACAAAAACACCGGCTGGAAAAGCAAGTTGTCGCTGCGCACACCTGCATGACCGCGCGCCGCATGGCTCGTCTACAGCCGGATGAAGATCGTCAGTTGGAGGTCAATTTCAAGGCGAACTATATACGTTTTTTTTTTTTTTTTTTTCCCCTCACCGTCTACCGTATTTCAAATCCGGTCTTGAGAAACCGGTCCAGAGCGACCCTCTGAACTTTGGGTTAACGGAACCCGGAAGAGCGCATCCGCGAAAGACAAAACAAAAAATCAGGGGATCAAAACAAAACCAAAACCACAGCTCGCGCGAGAGAAGCGGCGGAGCCACAATTAATTTTCGGTTCGTCTGCTCGCTGTCGCTTAGAAGACAAACACAAAAACAGGGCGGGATACACGAACACACCAAATGAGCACTGCCGTGCGTTGCCACCAATTGCGAACACGACCGTGTCGCACATTCGACAAACATCAGAGACGAACAAGTAGAAGATACGCTTTGGCGGAGTCGCGTGGATAATTGGAACAAACCGGACGAAAAGCAGGGCGGGGTAGTGGGGGTCATGTGCGATTGACTCACGGCGAACATGGCGTTCTGTAGGCCGAAGGGAATGGGCGTGAGCCTGGAGATGATGACCACCTTGAAAGCGTGACCGGTGTCGAGCAACGCCAGGGTCGATCTGACCACATCGCTAGAGAGCAGCCGGGCCATGATGAAGCCGAGAAAGAACCGCTTCATCACCGTGTGCGCCACCGAGATACCGAAGGTGGCAGCGCCAGCCGTCACGGCGACGCCGAGCACCAGGCCGAAGTGGTAGCCGCAAGCGAAGTTGAGCAGGATGTAGCCCCAGGTGAGCGGAAAAGCGACCAAAGTGTACATGATGAGGAAGACGAGGCAGACGGTCTCTCGATCCTGGCTGTCGAGCCAGAGGAGCCAGTGGCGCGCATACTGCTTGCCCCACAGCAGCGTCAGAAGCACGCACAGCACCAGGGTCAGCGTCGTCAGGGCCTGCAGTGCGGAGCCCCTGCCGTGGGCCACGGACTGCGGCGACGCATCGTCGGACGGTGCCTCGACGGAGATGATGGTCGTTGCGGCATCGTTCACCGGATGATATTCCGCGAGCCCACGAAGAGAGAGCAGACGACCGCTTGCAGACGAAACCATGGGCCCGCCGTTCCCATTTATGGCCACCGCTGGCTGATACCAACGTTCTTCATTCCGCTTGCAGACACGTTGTTTGTGTCAGAAAGTTTAACGTGCGAGCAGACGCATCGCTTTCCGCACTCCTACGGTGCACACTGCCTACTAAAACACGGATGACATCGACGGCATCCCAACCCACAGATGCGTCCACCCGCCCATGCCCCCGTAGGATGTGTTAGACATGGCCGCCACGACCGTCTGGGAAAACAGGAAGGTAGGTTGGTGGCGCTAGTGAACGGCTAATCTGGGTCGCGCTTCCTTCAACCCCCCCCCCCCCCCCCCCCCCCCCCCCTCGCCCTCCCCTCTCCCGATGCTTGCTCTCTTTTTACTCCTCGGCAAAAAGGGATCCAAATAAAACACTGACGAGGGGCGCCTTTTTTCTCCGCTTTTCTTTCACCTGAGAGCGCGCTATTTGAGACCACCGTAGTTAGCACATGGTGCCGGTGCCTCATTTTGTTTCGTTGCTTTACTGTTACTTCTGTTTCATGGCTTTGCCATGCTACAGAAAGTGACGCACTGAGCTTAAAAACAAGAATAGACAGAAAGAAAAAAAAAGAAAATAAAATAAAACGTGTTGTCTGTTCTTGTCCTTAAGTGTTTTTATTCTTTCGTTCTTTTTTTCTATGTGGAGATAAGCATGATTGCTAAGGGAATTGCATGCACAGTGCCAAAGACGCTTATTTTGGCGAGGAACGCTTTCAGTAGCGCTTTATAGCGATCTTGGCGCGACGGTTCAGAATGACCCATTCAAAACTGCGAAAATTTTGAATGGACCGAAATGGCGATTGCCATGGCAACTGAAACTGATCAGCCAATCATGGTCGTCTCGATGTTAGTATCTGTTTGTCTCCGGCTATCAGGCAGGTAAGGCACTGGCGCTACCCTCCCAGGATTTAGTTACCTTATTACGCACTACACCAGTGTTTCCCAAACTGTGGGGTCGCGACAGTTTAAAAAACTAACCCATAATCGTAAAAGAATTTAGTTTTTTTGCAGTGACATTGATGAAACCAAAGTACGGTTCGCAGCTCAACATCGAGTCGTGACTGAGAGTTGTGGTGTCGAAACATCGCCCTCGTTTTGAGAAACTGTGCTCTAACACATGCTAGCTGTCATTCCTGTTGGAATTCGCTTTTTTTTTCCCCTTCTTGCGATGGTGTTTTGCTTTGTTGATTTACTCCGACTATACATTAAATGTCCAATAGAAAAGTTAATTTGACGTATTACTGTTCGTGAACTGAAATTTAAGAAAAAAATTCGGGGGGGGGGGGGGGGGGGGGAGGGGAGGGGGTGGCGACGCGATATTCTATGTTTTTGATGGGTCGGCAGAGCAGCAGATAGGACTGTACTCCATTTCATTCCATCTGCAACCGATGCCACGACTCGACGGATCCAACCAGGGAACTAGTTGGTGTTTTTGTTTTTATGGCAGCCCCAGAGTTTGCATACCCCAAAGAGAAGTGAACGGAATCTGGTTATTATAACACCATTTTTAATAAACGGTTTTATGATGTTAGAGGACAGGTCTCCGCGATACACATTAGTGCGAAAAGTAGGAAGCACAAGCGAGACGATCTTGAATTATGCCTCGACTCGTTATGTTTACGGTTTGATGCACTTATGTTCACTGAAACCTATAGTTTACGGAAAATGATCAGATACCTCATCTCGAAAGTTATAAATGCGGAAGCTTGTCGAGGATGGAAAAGCGAGGAGGTGGTGTTGCGATTTATATCGAGGAAAAACATTCCTTATTATGCTGTGGAAGAATTTTATGTGATAAACTCGTATGTTGAACGCTTGTTTGCTTACTTGGGTAAGGTTGTACGTAAAAAAAAAAAAAAAAAAACGTGTTTTTTTTTTTGGGGGGGGGGGGGGGAGAGTACTGCATATCTGTCTTAAGTCTTCTACATTTCCATTTCTGATAATGGGCGACGTGAACAACGATATGACGAGTAACGTGACTTCTATTGAAATGATTGGCATTGCAGCGGCCTGCAGGTACAGAAAATAATAATAATAATTAATAATAATAATAATATGCTCCATAGAGCTTCCTGGTGTGTGTTGGGATTCCTTGGGGAAACTGAAGGGGCGCCAGCTAAATTGTTGGTATATGGCTCTGGTGTATGGATAAGTAAACTGGTCATGAACCATATTCCGGCTTGCGTGCACTCCTAACTACAGCTCAAAGACCCGCTAAAATATAGGTCTTACTAGTTAGTTGCGGCGGATCATTTCCGCGCTCCGATGAGGATACACAGAAGCGACACGATGTACTTCTTTTTTATTTAATTTTTACATTGATGTGCTGGTTGCAACCGCGATAACCATCACTTGCATACCTTGCGAAAATCATTCCTATCTGAACTCATAAATCAAGTCATTTTTATTGAGGTCTGCACCTACAAGTAGCGTAAGCATTTAAATATGTTGCTTCCAGGCCACAACCAAATCACTCCCATGTACGCATTCAGCGAAAAGTAAAAACAAGAAACGAAACCACGATCATAAAAATTGAAAAGTTCTCACCCTGCCATGCCGTCAAGGAGCGAGATCTTCCCGTCGATTCGCTGTATAGTCCACGCTTTCGTAGTCATCCTTGCAGAAACTCAAATATGGACACTTTCACATCCAGTTTTCCGCCAAAGCGCGGATAAACAACATCTGTACGGAATGACAGCACCAGTGGACAGCACCGACAATCGAAAAGCAACGTTCACGTTCACGTTCACACACGAGGCCGCGGCGGCCGCGGTTGTGTCGGTTGTGTTGTATTCCAAAATGTGCTCGATCTCACTCAAGTGTTGAACTTCTGACCCTCGGCGTTCAAAAACCTACTCGCTTCAAGAGTTGTTCTAGTTGATTCCTCCAGCCTCATTGTCACGTGACCCAACCCGCAGGAGTAGTAACTAAAAAAGCCGTCGAAGAAAGGAACGCGACAAACGACAGTTGGGGAGAAAAAGTAAAAAAGGAAAACAAAACGGGACGCCGTGGCGCCTTTTTCATTTTTTTTTGTTTGCCCCGCGTCAAGCGTAGAGAGAAAGGAAAAGTAAAAGAGAACGTGCATTGCAAAGAAGCCAACTGTCAAGGGGAGCCTTGCGGGGAAGCGCACTACCAGTTCAACATACTCATGCCGACGCTCCATGAAGGGAGAGAGGGAAGCGCTACGAGAGATGGCCCCAACACGGCTGAGTCTGGCGGTTTTCCAGACCCAACATCTAAATTTTGCTCCCTTACCTGCTACCATTTCGCGCACATTTTGCGCCATATCGAAATGAAAGCACATGGAGAAAGTGACGCTCGTTTTCTGCTCGATGAAATTTCACGCCAGCTCGTTGTCTTAGCTGGCACCTTGAGCGTTTCACAACGATGCAGTACGTTCAACAAGAAAAAAGAAAACGTACGATGGCATCTTTTGTACACTCATTACTTCTATAACACCGAGCCGCCTCGTATCCTTTTGTTTTTCTTTCATTGTACTAATTTCTTTCTGCGCATTACGGCTGTTACGACGCCAAGTCCGTCTGCACTCTCGAATTTGAACTTAGGCTCAGACCAGAGACGGACCAGTTTAAATCAGGAAAATATAATTAACACTGTAGCAAAGTAAATCTATCATATCGATCGGAAATACGATTTGACACATTCCATCTGAACACGTACTGTGCACAGAGAATACAATAGCGAGTCAGCGTGCAAAACGCCGCCACACAACGCTACCATAACATCTAAGCGATTTTTGCATAGCACCGAGTACGGAAACGAGAAAACAGTTATTAATTCACACAAACGAAGCAAATTTATCTGAAGCCCGCACACTCCGTAGGTGCAGTCTAGCTAAGGTTATCAATAGACTCGACCATGTCATTTGTCGAAACAGATAAGACATTGGAAAAAAATGGTTAGACTGAATAAGTGAATTTAACGCACGCAATTACCAACCGACGGTCGCACGCCTTCACTATCATTTTCATTTGCCACTGCGCACCTTGGACACAATTTGGGGAGCAACACATGTTTACGTCGCCACCCAAGGTTTTCATTCAACGTGTAGTGCTGAGGAAAATAAAATGCTGACATGACTCTCAATCGCTCATCGCAAAGTATACGATTTCGAAAAGGTGGTACTGTACGTCACTTGAAATAAAAACCCAAGCTATTCGCGTCTCCAGCTCGACGCTCGCCCTCCCGCGGCGGAAACGGGAAGCGCTCTAGTGAGGGTCCCCCGATTCTCCTGCTCAGCGGGCGCGGCGGAACTGCTCGCAATCATGGCTCGCTAAATGTCATTTCCGAATGCCAACAACACTCTTCACTGTCCCAACGTGGGGCTGCAGCCGGTATGGGACTGTACCTTATTAGAGAGTTTTAGTATTGCGTATAGAAGCAAACGCAAGCGCTGTGCGTTTGCGTTAGGGTGGCGTGCTCCACGTTCAGCGTGCGCATCGTCGCCATGCTCCCATCCAAGACCGTAATTTTGGGCTCCGCACACGCGCAGCGTGGAACACGTAAAGCTAACGCAAACACACAGCGCCTGCGTTCCCTCGTATATGCAATACTAAAACTCACTACTGTTTCATCGGCTTCCAACGCCAACGAAACGTGCTGCAGTGAGCAGACGTGCAAGCAGGTAGGCGTTCCTTCAAACTAGAAAGGCTGAGATTGGCAAAACGACGGCGAGCAAATAGGAAAGTAAATAGATAATAAAAAAGTAATAATTTCTTTTATTTTTTGGGGGGGGAGGATTTGTTTTGGAAGGATATAGGCGGCGACTTTGGAAGTTTTGTCGATTGTTAAAAGTTGCTACTTTGATAGCACCCTCAATTAATCAAATTTTACATGAATTTCTCACATTAGCTAGAATGTTGTCATTAATTTTAGAGTTTATTTTATAACTTGTTAATTGAAAATGCTGCAATTGGCACCAGTGATGATAATTAGCACACTTTAGATTGTCATACTTGTTTACGCGTTTGAAATTAGATCATAAGCAACTAATTATTTTAGAGCTTGAAAAATTGCGTATTAAAATATCTTACGTTTAAAATTTATATTATTATTAATGCAAATCGCGGCAATGTATGCCCCCAATTAACGCCACGATCACAAAAATACGCCATTAACCATATTAGTCTTTCCTGAAAGGTATCATTTTGTTTTCTTTTTAGCACATGAAAAACTCTGTCATCGTTATCAAGATAGGCAAACAGTCAAACATTGGATGAAATATAAACTCCTATGCGTCACGCCTTGCTTTAAAAACACGCACACTTCAGCTGCCTGACTCAGATTTTGTCTTCGAATTTTTCTAATGAGAACAGCGTTTTTAATTCATTTAGGTTAATAATCTAAATACCCCAAAAGCCATTGAAAGGCCGGCAGTTCATTATCTCATATGACAATTATCTGAGCGAGAAAACTCAGAAAGAACGCACAAATATTAGCACTGATTTTTTTCTACAAATAACAATATTTTATGTTACCTCTAAGGTGTATGAAAGACCCTGTCTTTAAAGGGACAAAAGTTTCCGCCCACAACTTTTTTAACTAAATAATTACGGTGTGAGACACACTTTGAGTTATAAAAGAATCTGAAATTAAGACCTATACCGAGAAATTAAATTCAAAATCAAGGTTAGTTTCGGTTTCGCTCCGGAATTAAAACGTACCTCCTGGCCTAAATATTACGGTAAATACCGTTTTTGTTTTCAGCATAAAAAAGGTGACCTGCGCCCATAACATCCTAGCTTCCTAGTGTTACCAGAAATAATTTGTATCGCTCAGTGAAGCCAGCACACTAGACAGTCTTAGCAGAGGCACGCATCTCCGACCCTCACTAAACCCGCCATTTTGGAAAACGAGTGGCGCCACCTATAGTGAATTGGAGTCGCGAATAAAAACGAGCATCGTAAAAAGGGGGACCGAAATTTAGAGCGCAGCTCTTAGGCGCCCGTTTCCGGATTGAGCGGCGTCGGCGTCACCGTCGGCGTAACCGCGCGGTGCATGATTGGTAAATTTCCCCGCTAAATTTAGCGAAAAATTTTTCCCGCTAAATCTAGCGAAAAATTTTCCCCGCTAAATTTAGCGGAAAATTTTCCCCGCTAAATCTAGCGGAAAATTTTCCCCGATAAATCTAGCGGAAAATTTTCCCCGCTAAATTTAGCGGAAAATTTTTCCCGCTAAATCTAGCGGAAAATTTACCCCCACGTGACCCCCCCCCCCCCCGAGTTCACGTGATCCCCCCCCCCCCGTGCCTTCCCTTCCTCCTCAAGAGCTGCGCTCTATTTCGGCGTTACAGGGAGTTGTAAACGGCTTTCATTTTTTATTCCCACCTCCGAACAGAAACGAGCGCCACGCACTGCATCACAGAGCGCAGAGGCTGGACTCGGCCACACTGAGCTGACTGACAAGAGGCATACCAAGCGCGCGCGAGGGAGGGAGAAACTTCCTCCGCCGGAGAACAGCGTCACACGACACGTTTCGGGGATCTATTTCACGCAGCGGCTAACGCGGGCCTTTTCACACTTCGATACTGGCGCCATCTAGAATTCGCGCGTTCAACCACGTCGCGAGCCGCGCGCCATCTGGTGTCTGAAACGGACGAATAAATAGAGGTACCGCGACATGATTAGCTACCACCAGCTCGCCTGAGCACTTACAGTCTTTTTCACTAACAAAAACAAGCATTTAATAAAGAGGGGGGGGGGGGGGGGGGGTCCAGCAACTTATGTCGTCGAGATCCATGCTTCTGGAATCTGAACGTGCGCCCGTAGCAGACGACGCACAGCGATATCCCCGGTTCATGGCCTCCGAGATCCTGAAGCGGTCTTATGGTGGCGGTCGGGCTTGCCGGTTGTCTGGTTGCCGCCGTCGCTCATAGATGGCGGCACATATACAGCTCCGCTGCTCTTCCTTCTTCACCAGAGTGGAAAGGCTGAACGTTTTTTTTTGTATTGTGGTAGAACGGTGAAAAGCTGCGCTGGGGAAGTAGATAGGCAAGTTGTGATGCTTATTTAAAGGGGCTATGCAACAATTTTTTTACTTTGCGCAAATACCGCTTAGAACGGATCCCTGACGTTAATGACCTATGAAACACGCCTTCGTTTTTCACCCGACGCATTAGAAGTCCCAGAAAAAAATTAAAAAACAACGAGCAGCGTTCACGCCCTCAACTCGCAGCCAGAACAAGCGGCCACGTGATCTGGAGCCGATTATATGCCGCCAATGTTGATCATAGCCACGCGCTGGGGTTGGCAAAGCACAGGACACGCGCTGAGTTCCAGACATTGTTATGGCTCGGCTATTGTCGTCGTTGCAGCGATTGGACACGGGCCACTACTCGAATGCTTCTCGAGCTATCAATTATCACGAGCCTAAATCGAGTGCCCACGCAATGCTCGGGTCCAATCTATGAACCGCATTCAAATATCGTCATACGGGTGTACTGCGATCCCCGCGTTACGTCATCGAATTTTGCAAGGGAGAGATTGAATGAAAATGATCGCTTTTGTCCTTGAAATTACACCGCAACAAAGGAGTTTCTTGGCCAGTGGCATTGCATGCGAGTATGCTTGAGTCCCACTAGTGCCAGTAAGCTCGTGTAAAGTGAAAAACATTCCAATTGAATATCGTTGCACAGCACCTTTAATTCGAAATATTCATCTGGACATGTGGCGGCTAGCGCTACAAGGGCGCCTTTTGATATATTTAATTGAAATTTGTAGAGCTTATAAAACCTAGAAAAAAAAATGTATCCCCGTACACAAAAAAATTGGATTTCCCTAAATAAAAATAATCACGCTGTAAAATTAAAAAAAAAAAAAACAACAACAACAACAACATCTGTGCACATTGTTTGACGTAGCTTTTTGAGCTTGAGCACGAGGTTTAATACTGTCTAAGTGCAGTCCTCGAGTTGTCCTTTTTTAAATATTTTTTTTATTATTTATATTGCGGTGTTTGCTTCTGCTAGAAGCACCTTTAAGCCCGGTTCACACAGTTGCGTTTGACTGCGTTTGACTGCGGTGCGGCAGCGAGAAACCAGGACATTCCTGCTGCTTATATCGCGTGCCAAGATGATTCCTTGAATTGGAGTCCACGCTTCATACGAAGCACAGATGTGCCGGTGACTCGCTTTCGGTTCTCGACGCAACGCAGTCAAACGCACTCAAACGCAAGTGTCTGAACCGGCCTTTAAGCCTGACGAGAAACTGCTCGGATTACGCGCAATTCTTTGAGTCCACAAAATTAAACATACAAACGGTAGTAATTCATAGCGGCTGTATGCCTCACTTTTGGGGACACTGAAGTGACACCGACTTATAATAATTTAACAGACTTCGATCGCAAGGGTGCCTCGCACGTTTCGCGTCGACTGGGTGAATAAGCGGGGATTTAGTTAAAACGACTTTGAAAGCCAGCCACCGCCTCTTTCTGCTAGTTATTTTGAGGAAATGTTTCTTTACTGGTTTTATTCAAGAAGGAATCAACTTGGAACTAATGCGGAGTGCAAGTTCGTCTGTTTCTTTTGCAGGGGTTGTGGTGACGGCAGAGCGCCGAGCTCTGATTGGTTCTAATTGAAGGATAGCGGGTAGACTTCAAGGCAGCTTGCTTTCAGGTCTACCCACTATCCTTCAGTCAGAGCTTCTTCAACACGCGCAGCTATCCTTTTGGCCAAAGTTCGCCTGACGCCCGAGATCAGAGGGAAGACGAATAGCCTTCTTATAGGCCATGTCGAAAAGCTAAATCTGCTTGTAAAATAACGGATTACATTCGGCTGGTGGCGCGCAGAAAACGCTGAACCCACCGGACAACGACGGGCGTCTTCGTTCAGGCGAGCCAACGATTATGGAAACGCCGTTTCTTCTCCTGGTGGTCTCCCGGCTCGTTTAGTGAATGGCCAGCGCTATTCAGCTCGGAGCTCTGGTGCCCGTTGTAAGGTGCGGCTCAAGAGTAGTGTACGACTAGACGAAAGACGAGTTGATCGTTCAAAACCGATTACGTTAGAGAAACTGCGCACCCTTCTAGACTACACCGCCAGCTCATCTTGGCAAAAACAATGTATACAAGCACTGCTTTGACAACAGCTTGAAGCGTTTTACAACAAATAGGAGGAATGTTAGCCCAGGGAAAACAGTGACATTGCTTCGGTAAGTGCCTCCACATGGGTGTCATTATGGCCCGACTCAAGAGTGCCGGAAAAAGAACCTGATACGCGTCTTCGATTGGTCAGTAATATTTTAGAGAAGAAAAAGCCTGCGATACGGTACTGAAAGAGGCAGATCCAACCAACACCAACCGTTTATCCAGCAGACACGTGGCATTGGAACACGCCCATCGAGACGTTTTATGGACACATATATAGAAGTTTAGACATACCCTTACGAACAACGTTCATCGAAGGAAAAGGGCAAAAGCACAATAGCGTCTAAGCATATAGCTGAATATGCCAGGTCTGCATCTCTTACACTTGTATCACTCCTCGGTCCGACACGCGGCCTCCTGAAGTATTCAAGGCGCTCTATACCTGACCTGCCAACATTTCATCACTGCTCTGTCCAAGTTCAATATTGGTGAGTGTTTTGTTTCTTCTGCAAACCCTATTCCCAAATGATCTTAGATGGCCTGTGGCCTTTCCTACAGAGCCTATGCTGTACTGATATTTTATTTAAAATATGCTGGACGCGAACATTACGAGGTAACCAATTGAGGCAATAGACCTATTGCTTATTATATCACTCCTCGGTCCGACACGCGGCCTCCTGAAGTATTCAAGGCGCTCTATACCTGACCTGCCAACATTTCATCACTGCTCTGTCCAAGTTCAATATTGGTGAGTGTTTTGTTTCTTCTGCAAACCCTATTCCCAAATGATCTTAGATGGCCTGTGGCCTTTCCTACAGAGCCTATGCTGTACTGATATTTTATTTAAAATATGCTGGACGCGAACATTACGAGGTAACCAATTGAGGCAATAGACCTATTGCTTATTATATCACTCCTCGGTCCGACACGCGGCCTCCTGAAGTATTCAAGGCGCTCTATACCTGACCTGCCAACATTTCATCACTGCTCTGTCCAAGTTCAATATTGGTGAGTGTTTTGTTTCTTCTGCAAACCCTATTCCCAAATGATCTTAGATGGCCTGTGGCCTTTCCTACAGAGCCTATGCTGTACTGATATTTTATTTAAAATATGCTGGACGCGAACATTACGAGGTAACCAATTGAGGCAATAGACCTATTGCTTATTATATCACTCCTCGGTCCGACACGCGGCCTCCTGAAGTATTCAAGGCGCTCTATACCTGACCTGCCAACATTTCATCACTGCTCTGTCCAAGTTCAATATTGGTGAGTGTTTTGTTTCTTCTGCAAACCCTATTCCCAAATGATCTTAGATGGCCTGTGGCCTTTCCTACAGAGCCTATGCTGTACTGATATTTTATTTAAAATATGCTGGACGCGAACATTACGAGGTAACCAATTGAGGCAATAGACCTATTGCTTATTATATCACTCCTCGGTCCGACACGCGGCCTCCTGAAGTATTCAAGGCGCTCTATACCTGACCTGCCAACATTTCATCACTGCTCTGTCCAAGTTCAATATTGGTGAGTGTTTTGTTTCTTCTGCAAACCCTATTCCCAAATGATCTTAGATGGCCTGTGGCCTTTCCTACAGAGCCTATGCTGTACTGATATTTTATTTAAAATATGCTGGACGCGAACATTACGAGGTAACCAATTGAGGCAATAGACCTATTGCTTATTATATCACTCCTCGGTCCGACACGCGGCCTCCTGAAGTATTCAAGGCGCTCTATACCTGACCTGCCAACATTTCATCACTGCTCTGTCCAAGTTCAATATTGGTGAGTGTTTTGTTTCTTCTGCAAACCCTATTCCCAAATGATCTTAGATGGCCTGTGGCCTTTCCTACAGAGCCTATGCTGTACTGATATTTTATTTAAAATATGCTGGACGCGAACATTACGAGGTAACCAATTGAGGCAATAGACCTATTGCTTATTACCCAAGCATCAAGGAGAATGCAGGGATTGGTATTCCACGCGCCACACGCGCACGCCTTCCCAATATAAAAGATTCGAAGTAAACCACCAAAATAAAGCGTTGACGAACGCGCGTGCAAGATGCCATTTGTTTTAGGCATTTGCTTTAGAAAAGTTACTACAGCACAGGGTTGCGCAGTATCGCGATACAAAAGTATCGCGAGAGTATTTTAGAAATACATTTCGTATCTGTATTTCTGTATCGCGATACATTTTTCTCACCAGTATCTGTATTCCTGTATCAAAATACATTTTGAATGTTTCTTTGTATCGCGATACAATCAGGATGAAATGTATTTCGTTACATTTCTTAAGAAATACTCCCCCCCCCCCCCCCCCCGAAAAAAAAAAAAAAAAGTACGAACGCTTTTTTTTTTTTACTTACACAGTACAGTATTTTTTACACAGTACACCCAGCCGGCAAAGCTGAGTCACAGTCCGTTGCAGCACGAGCCTGGCGGTGGTTGACTTGAAATAGTAGGATTACTCGCGCTGTGAAATTCAACACTTATTTCGAATGCGTCTGCGGCTGCTCCGCCCGTAATATTGCACGGCTCAAGGGTACGTCATCAGCCGACGTGAACGTGACTCGCTGCTCTGGTGATCCGACACCCAGGAAGGAGGCCAGACGTGGCCTCGCTGTGCCGACCCAGACTTCGTACACCTGCGACTCGTCTCGAACGTTCTGTTTCTCGGAGAGCTCGCACCTGTGCCGGCAATATTAGGTCACAATCCGTTAGGTCTGTTTGGATGACGCTAGGCGAAACTTGGACTGCAATCCATGCGTCGGTGGCGGAGGGTCGGCAGGAAGGACCTTCACAACAGGGATGCCCACACGTATCGTTTATTCAACCGTAACAAAAGATAAGACATGTGTTCCAGGATGCTTCAGGTGGCACACTATTCTCAAAAATTCCGAATGACACTGCCTGCACGATCTTCAATGAGGTAACCTACAACGAAAGTACGTACTGTCCTTTTATACAGCAGCGTGGTCAAGTTTCATGTTCAAGGCCACACCTACGGATAAAGAATACCAGTTCATTCCACCGTGACGTCATGTGATCAATGTTGACAGGTTCGTCCTCATTGGACAGGGGCGTGGTGACATTTTGATGGGATTTAGGGTGACACAGAATTTATTTAGAGGTCGAAGTCTTTTCACGTCCCTGGTCAGACAGACAGGATGTCAGGGAAGGGACCGCGGTCAATCCTTGATGGAACGTTTTTTTGAGCCCATTGAAAACTCCTCGTCATCCGAAACCACTACCTTCAAGGCAAAGTGCCAAGCCTACGGGAAAGGAATTTCGTGATAAAAAAGATTTCATTTCAAACTTCATCTCAATTGGCGTCTCAAACAAATTTGAAAAATGTATTGCAGTATCAGTATTTCTGTATTTGTATTTCTGCCCTCCCTAAAATATATTCCTGTATAGTATTTCCAAAAACATTTTGCCTCTATTTAAAATGTATTTCCGATACGTATAGCGATACATTTTTACAGATATATTTTAGTATCAGTATTTTAGCCACAATTTTATTGTATCCCAGTATTTGAATTTCCAAATACATTTTTGAGTATTTCTGCCCAACCTGAGGCCAGCACGTGCGGCGCGTGGAACACCACCAATCCCTGCATTCTCCTTGATGCTTGGGTACACATAGCCAGGATTTTGTTTCGGGAGGGGGGGGGGGGGGGCATGACAAAATGCTGTATGAGGGGGAGGGGGGAAAGGAGGTCCCAGCAAAATGGAAGATTTCGGGGGGGGGGGGGGGGCGGGCCCCATGCCGCCGCTCCAATGGGCTTTCGCAGATCGTGGGGAACTTCACGGACCGCAGACCAGACGCACAACAGCCAGTCCCAGTGGCGTCACTAGGGTCAGCGGCACCCGGGGCGGTGGCCCGCGGCTACACCCCCCCCCCCCCCCACCCCCCCCCCCCCCCCCCCCGCTCTTCGCCCGCCGCGACACCCCCCGGAGCGCTGCACCCGGGGCGGTCCGCCCCCCTTGTGACGCCACTGGCCAGTCCTATGTAGCCCGGTGGGCAGCCAGTCAGATCTGTCATCATGCTTGCCAAGTCAGAAACATAGGAACACCTCGAAAGACATTATGTTGAAGAACAAGAAATATTCGCGTGCGAAAATGACGAATCCCGGACAAAAGCTCACTGGGCAAATGCTCACCGGACAGAAGCTCACCGGACAAAAGCTCACCCATTTTTTACAGACCCGGACAAAAGCTCACCAGGAGCAAATTTCATGTTGTTCTTAACACGAGTGCGCACAACTTAGGTGCATGCAATGCGTGCAACACTAAAATGTAACGATACATTAAAACTGACAGGCGCATGCGCATAGTTTGTTGATTAAAGTAAAAACAATTGTTTTAATCGATTGGTTAGAAGCGAATGCAGTCCCCTACTAGCTTCAGCAGTCTTGGTAGATCTCGGTGTACCTGGAACCCCTCGCAAATATTTTTTCAGACGATTCTGCAGGCGCAGAGTGGTTTTTCGCACCCGCTTCTTTGGAGGTTCACCTCTGCGGGCTTGTGTCAATGCCGTGGCAACGAGCGCCTGATTTTCCTGTGGGCATTCAGTCAGCCTCCAGACGCTTGGATAGGCGTGGCCGACAAACTTCTGGAACCCGGTATTCCATCCTTCGCAGGTGTTGATCGTCCGGTCTTTATCTCGAAGTGTGGCGTCGTACATATTCCACCGCTCCAAGGGAAACTCCGGTCATCATCGGCGCACAGTCAGGCAAAGGGAAGAATTCGCTCTGGGTGCCGCCGCAGAAGGAGCAGAAGCATAACGGAAGGGGCCGTTGACACTACGTGCAATTAAAGTAGTCCAGCAGGTCACGGATGTCACCGGTAGACTTTTCCCTGATGTAGGTTAGTCCTTCGTGTACAAGCTGTGGTGGAAGGAACGCCAGCCTATCCGAAATCTCGCACAGCTTTCTAAATTGGTCATCTAGCTGTCTCGTACTTACCCAAAAGTCCCAACTGCCGTTCCTTCAAAATATTTTTAAAAATTCACAACTCAATGGTTTGTATATTACAGTTTTGCTTCCATTGCGCCGTCTGCTTCCGTAAACTCCGAGTCCGCCAGAGGCGCCACAGTCGCGTTCGCCGCCGCTCCAATGGGTTTTCGGAGGAGTTTCCAGTATTGGCGAAGCTATATGGTATTTGGTCCGAGTTTCCACTCACCGGCTAAATCAATCATGCGTGATTGTAAATGCACAAACATGACTAGTGCTGCCGTGACAACACACTTTTTCCGCTGCTGGATTGACTCTATCGGATCTAGCGTCGGGTGCGGTCATCTCCTTAGGGCCGGAGCTCTGAACGGGGCTTGTTCCGCGAACGTCGTTTCCCCGCAGTACACCGGTACCGTGTGTGAAGCCCATTAAACGAAGCTACGCCGCCTTAGAGCACTGCACGGGCCCGGACCAGCCCGAAGGCCCGAGCCCGGACCAGCCCGAAAGCCCTGCCTGGCCCGCGGGCCGGGTAGCACGCATTTTCTCGGGCCCGGGCCAGGCTCAGGCATGAGCAAAACATTTTTCGGGCCGTGCCTGGGCAGTCGTTTGCCGCAAATTCTAAATTGTTGATAACAAAAAAGTGGGCTCATTGATCTTTATAGGTTTATGCTTAGAGAGTTTTTAAGTTAAAGCCTGCAAACTTTTTCGGGCTCATGTTTATAATCTGTCGGTCTCGGGCCGGGTTCGAGCTCACATTTAAAATATTTTGTCGGGTTCGGGCCGGGCCGTGTCGAGCCGGGTTTAGAAATTTAGGCCTGTGCAGTGCTCTACGCCGCCCGCCCTCCCGCTCATACATGCATGCGGCGTCGGTGTTAATCGAATGTATGTTATTTCATACATTCGATGCTAAACTTGAAAACCATTCGCACGTGTGTATCGTAATGACTCGACAATGAAGCGGGCTCCGAGTTATTAGATCTGGTCCTGGGAAAACATTTGCAGTTGTACAGCGTGCCCACGAAGCCGGATGAAGCCTTTAAAGGGTACTACAACGAAATTTCGGCGCTTATTTTTTGGTCCACACGTGTTCAAAGGAGCAGTATCACAGCGGACACACCAATATCTTGTTAAAAAGATACGAAAATGAATTTTAAAACAAATTAAACGATTAGCAATGAGCACCTGGTGGATGTCGCTAAAACCTCGTTTGTAATGCCCAGGATCAACTTGGTAATGCCCGTCTAGGAACCTTGACAGGTAGTGACGGTAACTGTCTTGAACCTAACGTCATCCCGACAGCTCTACGGCCAGCACAAGAGAAATGGGAAGACATGGCTATTCTCCCTCTACAAGATTATAGAAGATTAACCCGACACTCAAAATTCACACAAAAGCAGATTTGCGGTTAGTTGCGGTGGCTCGATGGCTGGCGTGCTTCGACCGCTTCGGTGACTGAAACGGCTAGGGCATCCTGAGCCATACCTCGGCAAAGTCACTCACGAACTCGCTCACTCACACTCACTCACGCTCACCGCGTCATGGTGAAGGGCTGTGAAGGACTTCGTGAACTCGGAACAAGTCGTGATGTGAAGGGGATGTGACTTCGTGAACGCGGAAGGAGTCGTGATGTGAAGGTTCGTGACTCCGTGAAGTTGAAAGAAGCCGTGATGTGAAGGGGATGTGACTTCGTGAACGCGGAAGGAGTCGTGATGTGAACGGGCGTGACTCCGTGAACTCGAAAGAAGCCGTGATGTGAAGGGGATGTGACTTCGTGAACGCGGAAGGAGTCGTGATGTGAACGGGAGTGACTTCATGAACTCGGAAGAAGCCGTGATGTGACGGGGAATGACTTCGTGAACTCTGACGCACTCGTGATGCGGTGGTGAAGGACTTCGTGACTCTGGTGTATACGTGATGTGATGGTGAATGAATTCGTGAACTGAATTTGTGATGTGATGGAGATTGAGTTCATGAACCAGGAGTCAGGACTCAGGAGATGTCGGTATATTTGCTTGCTTGTGCGTAGTCTTCGCGAATGATAGCCGACTTGACATTTGGTGGTTTCTGCAGCATGTTGGTGCCCTTACACGCACGAACACGCTGTGGCGCTTAGTATAAGTGCAGACGGAGCAGAAACTTGGAAGGAACTTGTGTTAGAGCCCAGAACGAGATTCGTAGTGGTGGCCTGGTAACGTTTGGTGGAAGCAACTGCGTGGGGGGTGGGGGGGGGGGGGGGGGCGGAGGGCGTTTGCTTTGGAGGACTTTGAGAGAGGTACCGCTGTGACATTTTGCGTGTGCGGCTGTGCGCGGCGTAAGCGCGGAGCCGTAGATGGGGAGGGGACTGTGTAGTGCAGACGAAGCGGCACCAGCTCTTCCCAGATGGGGTTTGGGGGGGGGGGGGGGGGGAGTGTTTGGACCGGCACAGACTCAGCGGCGACTCCAACGAGTTTGGTGGGCCCCCGCTCCTCTGCCCCGATACTTCGGCGCGCGTACCCGCGTCGCGTAGTACACGTGCAGCTTCGCGAACGCTAGGAGGGCTTTGTCTGTGCGCGGCAGACGTTTCAGCCTCCTGCGTGGCCGTGGGGTTCTGTTCACGGGGCTTAGTAGTGGCTTGGCGGCTTCTCCTCTCGGTGTGTGTGTGTCTGTGTGTGTCATTGTGTGTGCGTGTAAGGGGCCGGGGAAGGTGTCGTTTTGCCACTGTGCTATTCTGCCACGGGAGGGCTTCTCTTCGCGATGATTGCATCTGCGTGCGCGCGTGCGTGCGTGCGCCCGTGGGCGCATGTTTTTGTCTTTTGCAAGCGCGTGCGTATGCGCGCTCCCATCAACGAAACACAAATAAAACCGTCTTCCCGGAACTTTTACACGAGTGCTGCATGGTGTGACCCTAACTGGACTATACAATGTTTGTTTTCTTGCTCTCGCTTAATAATGCTTACAAATATTCTATGATGCTGGTAATATGCGGCATACGCTCGTTTTTATCCGTCCACACGAAAAAGCGTGCGCCGGATTTGATCTGTTTTGGCCGCTTCCGGATTTTTTCAAACACTATTTAGCATCTAAGATCTCGGGAAGGCTTGAAGCTATTCTAGAAAAATCACGAAAGTTTACGGACTTTCATCCATATGCCAGAGAATTATGATAATTTAAAAATGTCAGGAAGCAGCTGATTGGCATCACGGTCTGTCGCCCACGTTTTCTAACAAGCGCGCGGGACGCGTGCGTTGTTTCCAATTCAATTCAAGCCAATTCAATCCGGCAACTCCTACCAAGCTCTCTAAGATGACCTTGACCACTGCTTCCGCTGGTCAATCCAAAACAAACTTTACTTCAACTGTTCAAAAAGCATATCAATGACATTTAGCTCGTCCTCAAAAATTCCTAGCCCGGCCCTACCCCTAACCCTTGGCGGTCTCCCACTCAGTCGGGTAACCCAGACCACCCTTCTCGGCGTAGTGCTAGACAACCGCCTGAGCTTCGCACCTCACGTCCACAGCACCGCGTCAAAGGCCAGACGACTGCTAGCCTTCGTTACTCGGGTCACAAGAGGCATGACACCCGACACCTTCCGACACTTGTACACCGCACTGGTACTTCCCCATTTGGAGTACTGCTCCGCTGTGTGGTACCCGCAGCAACAACACCTGCAAGCGACGCTCCAGGGTGTACAGCGTCGTGCTGCGTACACCTTCTACCGCCGCATTGTTCCCCAGTCCCTCCTGCTCCCCTACAGAGAGACACGCACCATCGACCTTCTGAGCGCCGCTGCCTGGAGGAGCCTACATCAGCGGCAGCAAATGGCTTCTGTGCGGCTGCTATGCAGGGTCATGGGACCTAACCAGTAAAAGCTCTACGGTGCCCCCCGACTGAACTCTCGGACTGGCAGACTCCAGCCAGTGCTATCGAGAACTCTCCGTCATCGGGAGTCCTGTCTGCTGCGGGCAGCGACGCTCTGGCGAACCCTACCGGCTGCGCGGACACAGAATATCCCCTCAGACCCTGAGGAAGTGAAGGCACTGGCGAGGGAGCTGTTCCGCGACCCCCATGGTCCCCACGCGAGTGCATGATTACTTCTTTTCTAACCCCCCCCCCCCCCCCCCCCACACACACACACACACACACTTTTCTTTGTTTGTGTGTTTTGTTTTAACTACCTGTAAAAACTGTACAGAGAGGACGTGCGGGTTGGTGTTATGGGCATACCTACTGCATGAGCGCCAGCCTTTCCGTAACACCTGCACACCCTGCACGTCCATACCTACCCAAAGTGCAATAAAATATCAAATATCAAATAACAGGCGGAGAGGATTGTAAGTGTTCTCAGGTGTTTAGAAGGGGGCTTCGCTTGCTGTTGCCGATAGTAGTTTTCATCACAGTCGTGCATACGCCTGAGTTCTTGAATTTTATGAATACGGACAGAGTTCTTCGATTTTCGTCGAACGCGAATATTTACTAAAGAGATTTTTTTTTTTCTGTTTAATTGAGCAAAAGTCAGCTAGTGGCACAGTGCTGATGTGTAAAAGCCGGACCCCATCAGCGATTCCTGACGACGTCAGCCTCGCCGCAACTTTGCTCATCCCGAGACAGACTACGTCACGATTGCGCCGGATGTGACGTGCTCTCCGCTGGCTGCTGTCCGAGCGCTTGCCAGAGTGGGCCGTTTATAACGATAAATACAGCCATCAGGCTCAAAATACAAACGTGCGATTGTCATTTACGGACATTGGGGATCATAATCAACCTATTTCTGAATACGACGGGCAGCGGTAAGTTTTCTAGCTTAAATGTGCTGCAAGTTGCAGCATAACCTCAAAAACATGTCTTTCGTTGAAAGGCACAAGAAAACTAAATTTAAAACTAATTAAACGATCTTTCAATGTGCACCTGGTGGATGCCTGTGAAGCTTAGTTGGGAGGTAATCTAGCAGCGTTGGGGATCTTGCTACGTAGGTCAGGACGTAGCAGGAACCGTTATGTAGCCGCACTAAACATCGGAGCAGTGCCGCTCTTTGGAAGTACGCTCAACCTCTTAAGTGATCATGAAACGATTTTTCAACTTTTTCCTTTTTAGCTTTCCTCAACTCACAAATCGCGCATTGTACCAGACAGTTCAAGATGACGGAGAGGGAATCCCCTCTTGCTCGGACCCTCGTTTGTGTACCCGGACACCGCCATTCTCCCCATAGAAGATTAGCCCGTCGCTCGAAACTCGGACAAAAGTTGCTTTCCCCACCCCGTTCACCTCTAAGCTGACACTGCTGTGGAAGCTACGTGCCCGTTGGGCCGGCCACACACTCGTCACCCCACGGGTACTTCGAACGGCTCGGTTGTAACGCGTTGACGCTTAGCGCTCTCTGGGCGGCACCATTTTGTTTGACAGCAGCGCCCTCTCCACACATCCGGGAAATTCAGCGGGTTCGGCGGGGTAAAACGAGAGAGGGCACGCGCCCGACTCCGCTAGCAGACGACAAACCGGGAGGTTGCCATTCTCCATCTTTGGGCTGTAGCGGCGGGCTTTACGGAACATCGAACTCTCGCTCGTGGCTGCCGTTGTGAAGTGGTTCGCGTTCTTAGAATAGTTGTGGCTACTTCAAAATCAGCCTATAGCTCTGTTGTTCTAGTTCGGTAAATGATCAACTAGCATATCTTTTTTCCGTTACTTAAATAGCAGTTGAGTCAGCCGGCAGTACTACCCTCAACTACTGCGTATATTGTGGCAGAAGAGCACGTTTTTATTTATTACTTCAGACTTCCACTCATGGTCGCTAAAGGCCTACACCAGTACAAACTTTGTATAGTAAAAAAAGGTACAGCAACCGGATTTACTTTTCGCGGGAGAGACCGGCCAATATCTGACACAGTTTTCCCTATTTCTTTTTTATTTGCACGCAGGCAACAGCGCAATTGGACCCTGTCAGTCTTTTTATCTAGCATAGTATTACACGATAACTGGCATACCAAAATCTGCGCATCTGCGCTTGAAATTTCCAAAATGACGCGATTTTAAACAGAGTTTGTACGCCAGCCGATCGCTAGGTACACTCTAAAAAAAAAAATGGAGGAAAAAAGTAGCAACGGCGCGTCTTCCTCCCTTCTACTGACGCGCCCCCAAGCGGACACGAGAAGGAGGGAGGAACGAAACATTTTCCTCCTTCTCCAGGCAGACTGGAGAAAGCTTTCGCCCTCCCGACTCAACTTCTTTCGGTTTCGTTTTCGAGCAGGTCGCGCACGTTGTTTAATAAATGCTGTTGAGTTGATTGAGCTTCAGCGGCAGCGAAGGCCGCCTGTAATTCCGTCTTCTAGTCCAAACGTGCAGAGCATTTCGGTTGCATTGACGTTTTTATCACTAATTTTATGAAACGAGCAAACGAAGCCGCTAGAAACGGCGAAGTTCCGGAGCAGTGCCAGCAGCGCCACGTACACTGGGAAAGCGAAACCACGCGGAACTGTGTCGACGTTCTCGACGTTATGGAAATCGCAGGAACTGCGTCCAAGACTGGCAGGTTTTGCTGCCGGCTGCCTGGGCGCCTTTCTTGCTGAGTTCGGTTCTGTTTTCCGATGCCGAGTGCGACCGGCGTTCAACGTGGTTCTGTATTTGTGCGTGTCAGCAACATAGCAGCAACATCGTGATGGTAGTGTTGTGGGTTGTGAACAGAAGACTGAAATTATCGCCGATGTGACCGTGTGTTCGCGTATCAGTGGCGTAACAACAAGATGAGATGACGTAAACTGTCGGGCATTGATGCCGCTGGTCGGGCCGTGATCGGACGGGGGTTAGGTGCAATCGATCGACGTGCGGCGGATAGTCATGTTGGAACGCTGGTCTGAACAGTAAGCTCCTATCGTACAGTGGCCAATGTGACTGTCGGTTGTCTCGTGCCCGAGAGCGATTGCGCTCTGGGGAAAGGACTGAACAGTGCGAAATCATGACGGAAAGTAGGTATATTTACAGTGTGGAATTTTAGCATGAAAAAAGAATAGTAGGTAAAATCGAAAAAAATAAAAAAAAAGCTACCCTTTATTTCGCTGTTTAAATATACTACGGTCCCTGGAGAAACTGCCCTCAAAGTGGCGCGCAGGGATGCTCGCAAGAAGTTTTCGAGCTCGCCACGGCGTAGCTCCGTACACCTGCCGCAAGTCGCGGCTTTGACTGCATTCAAGTTGATCGAAAAGCGATCTCTCAGCCCGTGAAGCATCACTTCCAGCTGAGTGAATATCCGCTGTACAGAGATTAATTCAAGACGGCAATTGCAGCCTTGCGCGAACAGCACAAATAGAAAACAAACACTGCAATAGAAATAGAGGCTACGACGTGCCGCGCGGGGAAACAAACTCATGGCTTCGAACCGCATTGGAGCGGCTTGATTTATTGGATTTCAAATATTTACGGCATGATCGAGCGTTCGCTTTTTAATAAGAGATTCATCCCTTGAGTCATTCAAAATACTGTCAAAGGTATGACATTGCTAGAAAAAAATAACATGCTGGGAATATTTTTTATTGCTTATTCAGTCACCGAAAAATTCAGTACGTTCAAAACGACCAGTATAAAAGACGGAAAAGCAGAGCTCGGGTGTAGCGTTCGGGTTAGTGTGCCGTTGAATTGATGTTTGTATGTGCAGTGTATGTTCACGTGGTGCTTGTAGTATGTGTAATGTGAGTAAAGGAGAGGTTCCCGAAGATCCGTAAGCGCAATGGTGGGCTGAAGAAATAAAAATATTTTTTTGTAGAACATGAATTGGGCAGTACCTAGCACAGTGAATAAGCATACAGTGGTCCCACTCAAGGCCCTATCCGGTAATTGGGCGTTAGGCAGCGCCCCTCACCACATATCGCGAACTAAACACTTTTTATGTTTTTGATCTCTTTTTACAGAACGCCGTGTAAAAGTAATCGTTATAAAACAAAGGCATTACACCAGTAATGCTAATTTTTAAAATATAAGAGACCCAATTTTTTTGGGGAAGGAATAAAAGAATGCTTGACCGAAAATCGTTACACGGTTACCCAGGGTATGGTGTACACTAGAGCACTATATAGCTCCTACGGAGCAGAGTAGCGCAATCCTTTGATCCGCGTGTTTTGCCGACAACATGGCCGACAGAGCAGCTCGGCGCGAGTCACGTGGTACTCAGGGTTCCAGGAGGCGGCCCGCCCTATGGGAGAATACATGGAGATCGACGCAACACGGCTGATTAAAAAATAAACGGCGAGTTCAAACTTTTCAAAACTAGTCTGTCGTGAAGTTAGTAAAGCACTGAACACTTTATCAAAGTTTTAATAATATCAGATGCGTGTGCAAATTTTGAGAAGGCAATTTCCAAGGCAATGGCGTTTGAAGCAGACGATTCTTGCACGCAGCGGAGATGGGCTTTTTGGGTTGGCTGGAGCGGGTCACGTGAACGCTGTGACGTCGCCGCGTCGTCTGCTGCATGATGCCGCTCATGCAATTTTTAAAAACGAATTACGTCCTTATTTGGCACACAACTCAGCGCAAATTATTCTAAAATGTTCCTTTATTATGTCAAAAACTATTGTCGTTACGTACATCTCCACAATATTGAAGAAACAACGATTTTCTCACGTTCCCCATGCATTTCTGACCGGAGTTGGAACCTCCGGGCGTTCGCCGCTAGTCGCCAAGAGATGGCGTTCAGGATTGCGCTACTCTGCTCTGAAGGAGCTATGTAGTGCTCTATGTAGAATAAGCCTGTGGTAATCGGGAGACATGGTGTGGAGAGTATTTTTGCATGCAGCGCCCCTCACCACATATCGCGAACTAAACCACTTTTTATGCTTCTGTTTTGTTGTTTTGCTTTCAAAGATGGCGGCCCCCTTGGTATTTTGGTTTCGCTGTTCCTCGCGTTCTCGCGTTGCAGATTGCTTTAATTGGAAGCGCCCGTCACAGGACACCATTTCCAGGTGATCACATTCAGACAAGAAAGCAGTTTTTCACGTAGGGAACTGTTTATTGGATCTTTGCATGGTATAATTCAATCAAAAAGAGTCACAAACATAGCACATAATACAGCCATAAAACAAAGTTTGCACGGATGCCGGTCATTTACAAACATGAAACAGGGCCGACGACACTTTCTTTTTTTTTTTTTCGATGTATTGGCATGTTATGACAGAAATATTGTGGATGACAGCTTTTAGGGCAAGTTTGAAACGCGATGATTGAACACACAGCTTAGTGCAACACATTTTGACAAATCACAAGGACATCAAGAGGCATGAAAAATAGAGCACATCAAATCATATATGCACTGCACAACTAAACAGTACAATAAAAACTCAAAACTGATTGCACACAGCATTATCTACAGCAATTAAGAAATTCTACAGAATTGAAAGCATCTGACTGTTTTCCGTGTCATAAGTTCTGTTGCTTAAATAAAGCGCAGGTTTTTAGAGCGCTCGGAGCTCTTTTACTGATCAAGGGAATGGCGCATATGACGAGTCGTACAAGCTTTCTTAATGATAAAATTCTCTCTTTTAGTTTTGTGCGGACTAGTGAGAGTTTGAGCAGCAACATCCCTATTTTTTTTTTTCTTTTTAGCTGATGTGAACAATTAACTTTTCCCGAACACCGATTGACAAGGAGACGCAGTGCCGTTTTCAACGCAACAATTCACAGAGGAATTTTTTTTTTTTTTCTAACATGATCTGAATTAGGGTTTGTACCTACCAGAACGATCACATATGTTTGCACTAGTTGGTGCCCTTATATCAAGGGCACTACTTGAGAACACATTAAAATGAACGCGATCAGTAAATTCTAAATCGAAACTTGCGACGCCGGAGTACGCTCAGCGATTTCTTGTTTCGTTGGCTGCATCAGTTTCGAGCCTCTCTCTACATGTGCATAGCCGCGATTACTTTGTTGTTCATGATTCCGAATAGAAAGACGATTCGGCACTAGCTTCATTGATGCAAGGAGGAAAATCAGCACCTCACAAAACTTAATATACACACGTTTATAATTCACCACTAGGAGTCTGTGTAACGGCGAGTTCCTCAGCGATATTTGCCACGGAAACGACGACTTTCAGAGAAGCGAAGTATAATATATAACACAATGCTATTTGCAATAACAAAAATTAGAATAGACAACTTACCAGCTTCTCAGCGGGTGCTTTATTATCAGCTACGAATGCTTCGAATTTAAACGCCAAAAACGCAAGTGTAATCCGCAATCTCCGCAGCAGCCTGGCACCCCGTCGCCCGGCGCCACGACTCCTCTCATTGGTCGTAACCCTGGGTATGGTGTACACTAGAGCACTATATAGCTCCTTCGGAGCAGAGTAGCGCAATCTAGAACGCCGTCTCTCGGCGACTAGCGGCGAACGCCCGGAGGTTCCAACTCCGGTCAGAAATGCATGGGGAACGTGAGAAAATCGTTGTTTCTTCAATGTTGTGGAGATGTACGGAACGACAATTGTTTTTGACATAATAAAGGAACATTTTAGAATCCTTTACGTTGAGTTTTGTGCCAAGTAAGGACGTAATTTGTTTTTAAAAATTGCACGAGCGGCATCATACAGCAGACGACGCGGCAACGTCACAGCGTCCACGTGACCCGCTCCGGCCAACTCAAAGAGCCCATCTCCGCTGCGTGCAAAAATCGTCTGCTTCAAACCCCATTGCCTTGGAAATTGCCTTCTCAAAATTTGCACACGCATCCGATATTATTAAAACTTTGATAAAGTGTTTAGTGCATTACCAACTTCACGACAGACTAGTTTTGAAAAGTGTGAACTCGCCGTCTATTTTTTAATTAGCCGTGTTGCGTCGATCTCCATGTATTCTCCCATAGGGCGGGCCGCCTCCTGGAACCCTGAGTACCACGTGACTCGCGCCGAGCTGCTCTGTCGGCCATGTTGTCGGCAAAACACGCGGATCAAAGGATTGCGCTACTCTGCTCCGTAGGAGCTATATAGTGCTCTAATTCTACAGTGGGCAAACTGTATATGATAAACTGTGGTACCTAGCGCCACCTAGCCTAGCTACTTGCAATGGATGGATGGATGGATGAATACGGCTGAGCCCTTTGGATCGGGCGGTAGCTTACGCCACCTAGCCATTTTGTCTTACCCTTTAAGCTTAGAATATTTAAATGTGAAAACTATATTCACTCCGTACTGAAAAGAAAGTGAGGCTATAAATCCCCCTTGCCATCAGTTAATAAGAAAATGCCTAGTTTTCTCTCGCTTTCTGCCACCATTCACTTAATCTTTGCTTGGTAATCTCTACTATCTTGAAATCCACTTTTCCTTCGCTGTCTCTAAAACCCAATGACCTTATTAAATCTATGTTGTCTTCGGTATGCATAGGGTGAAGCCCTTTACAGTAGAGTATCAAGTGCTCAGCCGTCTCGTCCTCCTCTCCACAAGCAGCGCACACTGTGTCCATTTCCTGGTACTTCGCTCTGTATGTTCTGGTTCGCAAAACACCTGTCCTTGCCTCAAACAACAATGAGCTTCCCCTAGAATTGTCATAAATGCTTTCTTTGGCAATAACTGTTTTGTTTAATCTATAGCCTTCCAGAGCCTTCTTTGTCTGCATTCCCTCTAGCCACCGATCTCTTTCTGTGGCCTTAACTTTCTTCTTAACTGAGACCTGCTCTTCCGTAACCCCACTATAGCCTAAAAACTTTCCTCTTCATTTCCTAGTGCACTGTCTCCATTTTGTGTCTATACTCCTCATGTATAAATAGCTGAAAACCTTTCGTGCCCATTGCTCCTCACCCATTTGCCTCAACCGATCCTCAAATTCTATCTTGCTCACAGCTTCCCTGCCCTCAAATGACGCCCATCCCATGTCTCCTTGTACTCCCTGGTTTGGTGTTTTGCAATGTGCCCCCAAAGCCAGCCTACCTACTCCACGCTGTTTTATTTCTAGTCTTGCATGCACTTCGGATTTCATGCATAGCACTGCGTTTCCAAAAGTCAAGCCAGGCACCATGACCCCTTTCCAAATCTCTCTCACCACCTCATACCTGTTGTAATTCCAAAGTGCTCTATTTTTCATTACAGCCGCATTTCTGTTGCCCTTACCTATTATATACTTTTCATGCTCACTGAGATATTCTGCACCACCACATATCCATACTCCTAGATACTTGTATTTACTAGCTCTCTCAACTGTAATATTCTGTATCTTCAGTCTCTCAACATCATCATTGTTAAAAATCATGACTGCTGATTTTTCACTACTGAATTCTAAACCTAATTCCTCTCCTTCCCTACCACAGATGCTCATTAATTCCTGCAAATCTATCCTGTTGTTAGCCATTAGTACGATATCATCCGCATATATCAGTCCCGGTAAAGGATTGCTGAATTGTTTGGCCTAGCTTACTGTACGAAAGGTCAAATCCAAGCCCACTCTTCTCTAGTCTATCCTCCAATCCTCTCAGATACAACATAAACAGCAAAGGCGATAACGGGCACCCCTGCCTAAGGCCTCGTCCTATCTCTATTTTCCCCGTTGCCTTTCCTTCCCATGTTATAATCACCTTATTATCTTTGTAAATGTTCCTTAATATTGCTGTTAGTCCTTCATCTAGGTTTAAGCTCTCCACTATGTCCCACAGAGTTTTTTGGTTCACATTGTCATAGGCACCCTTGATATCCAGAAATGCCAGCCAGAGCTGTCTGTTTTCTTTTTGCGCTATTTCTATACACTGTGTTAGAGAAAATATATTGTCTTCCAACCTTCTTTGTTTCCGAAACCCGTTCTGCAACTCGCCCAGTATGCCCTCGCAATCTACCCATTCCTCCAGTCTGTTCTTTATAATCTGCATTACCAACCTGTAAATAACTGGTGTCACGGTTATGGGACGATAATTCCTAATGTCAGACTTATCTCTCTTTCCCTTATATATCATACTCATCCTACTAAGCCTCCATTCATCTGGAATATTTCCTTTTGTTACCATAGTGCTCACTACCTCCCTTAGTTTTGCCTTAGATTTAGGACCCAAATTCTTCACCAGCTTGATTGGGATACCATCTGTGCCTGTCGACGTGCCACTAGGGACTCTTCGTTCCGCCTTTTCCCATTCTCTTTGTCCAAAATCCGCGATGTCAAAAGCTGGACTGATACTGCCTTCGGTTCTCCTATCTTCCACATGTAGCCGTTCCCGAAATTTCTCCTCCATCACTGCTCCTATATATCGTATCGCATCATCTCCCTCTAATTGATCTCCCTGATGCGAGAGTATGAACCTCTGTCTAGCTTGCGTCGTTTCACTGAGTGAGTTCAAGTGCTCCCAAAACTTCTTGGCTGCGTTTCTATCTTTCTTGCTTACATTACTCATCCATTCTTCACCCTTTCTCTGAATTTTCGCATTGATCAAACTGGATGCCTCTCGGCGACATGTTATAAAAGTGTCCCATCTTCTTTTTACTTCCGTTTCCGACTCCCCACTACGCTTGGAATGCCTGTGTTCTCTAGAGGCTTCCTGACGTTTTTGTATCGCTTGCTTCACTTCTTTGTCCCACCAGCTTTTTGGTCTATGTCTTCGCTTCCCCTTTCGTTTACTCTGAACTTTGTCTAGTTCCAGAACAAAAAGCCCAGTTAGGCTCTCATAGGTCCAATCTGTATACCGTTGCCCTGAAACTGCTTCCTCTATTCTTTCAGCAACTATTTCCAACTCTTTGTCGCTGCAGGAAGTCTGCTTTGAATTATGTTGTCTAGTTTCAGCATTTACTTCTCTGGCAAAATTCAGCTTAATACGTTTATGATCACTACCAAGACTTTTGGAACCTTCTTCATCTATTTTCATTACTTGTAACTTACCATATATTTTGTGTGACATAAGCACGTAATCTATAGTTGAATGTAGATTGCCAGTTTCCCACGTTATGTGCCCGTCACACTTCTGACTGGTATTACATAAAACTAAGTCATGCTTTTCCACCAGTTCTAGTAATATGCTTCCAGTTGAGTCCGTATACCCATCCAGACCCTCGATATGGGCATTCATGTCTCCCATAATAATTATTTCAGAGCCTTCCCCTAGCTCACTAATGTCTCTTGATATGCAATCAATCATTTTTCTGTTTTCCTCTTTAGCACCTTTCCCTGTCCATAAGTAAACAACTCCAAGGAGTGTTGATTCCCCAGCGACTTTTCCTTTCAGCCACAAGTGCTCGGCGCACTCCTTTCTGATCCTTTGAAAGTTCATGTTCTTCTTAATAAATGCTCCAATTCCACCTCCTTTCCTCATTCCCTCCGTTCTGTTGCATTCTTCCCACACATAGTCAGGGTTGCAAGGTGGCTGCTCCATGTCTCTGAGATGTGTTTCCACAAACCCATACACCACTAAATCCTCCTTTCTTAGTTGCTCCTCTACCTCTTCCCATTTTAACCTATTTCTACCACCCTGCATGTTAATATATCCAATGTCTGATTGTGTTGTTTGTTTATACCTGTTCTTACGTTTTCTCCTCTTTTTAACCCTGGGTGCCTCTCCTGACTTTGTTGGGTTTTCAGTTACTTCAGTACCCCCAGGGCCCTCGGTCCCCCCAAAAAAGCAGTCACCGTGCGGCCCATCCTATCCCCCACCCTGTAACCCGTGGCCTCACTGTAGTGAATGCCATCTGCAAAAGGGCGGGAGCCAGCCTCGTACACCTCCCTGTTTACTTCCATTACGTCGTACCGAAGCTGTCGACTCATACCCTTAATTACTCTGTTGGCTTCGACAACCCTCCTCTCCGTTACCCCGGACTGCCCCCGAACTTCTGGAATGGTGCACACAACCACGTGCACATTCTCAGACACGTCCCTCAGCTTACGCATTCCCACGTTTAGCTGCTTTCCGAGGTTCTGGCTCCTACCCTGGAGCACATCATTAAGCCCCGCGTGAACTATTACTAGGTTCCTTCCCTCCCGGTTATCCCACACCCCCTCACGTGCTGCGGTCATAGCATCCACCATACACTTCCCTGGCTGGACCTCTACGGTTACCCTCTGGTCTCCCTTCACCCTGCTCAGTACACCCCTCTTAACCCGTGCTACGTTAGAGCTCCCCACTACCAGTACCCTAGATCCCCCTGGTACCTGCGCGCCCTTGTCCTGCGACTTATCTGCTGTCACCTGACTGCCCGACGCCTGCTGCTCGAAGGCGCTATTGAGCTGAGGGACACTTAGCTCTCCAGCGTCATCGAGCCCGTCGGTCAACAGGCTGGACTCCTGACCACCAGCGACCCCAGCCTGCGGACCGGCGGTTCGTCCCGGTCTGCTTGACCCTGCCATCTAGTGGCAAGCGATTTAACCTTTCACGCTACGCGATAAACAGTGGCTTCGAGTTAGTTCTTTTGAGAGCGGCTTTTGGTTTCGCGGATTGGGTTTGCCGTTCCTCCGTGATGTGCGGTTGACGAAGTAATAGTGACTCGAGGAACACCAAAGGTAAGACGTAAAGTGCCTGAAGTAACTGGGTATCGGTTGTCTCCGTTTAACATCGCAGTGCTGTCGACGAGAAGACTGAGTAACTGCTTTCGAAACGCAAGTTTCTGTACCTGTGGGGGGAATCTGGCTTCGGAAATAAACAGTTCGCGGAAAGCTCGTGTTACGCTTTTATTTGCTGCTCCTCTCGTCCCGTACAAGAGACGTAGCGTCCTCGTTAAGCCTTATTGAGCTCGATTTGCTCGATTCAGGGCCGCCATAATGAGATGCAGGCGACGGAGGAACTTTGTTCCCCTGCTTCAGGAACGAAAGTTCCTCTCTTTCTGAAGGAACATAGGTTACAAGACCGTTCCTCCCCTAAGGGAGGACTATCGATACCCTTTTTTCTAAGAGTGTACTGCCCACTCGGTGGAGCAGACGACATGCGGGTGAGAGGGGGAGGGCATTTTTTCTCTCTATTACCCTCTCTGCTATCACCCTAATGGAACGGTCTATAGACCTTTGCAGAAATCGCCTCCTGTGCGCTGCCATCTTTATCTGCTGGGCTGTGGAACGCCTTCCAAGCATGCGCTGTTGATCTGCTGTGCGGTATATCGGACGCTGCGCATGCGTCCACAGCTCAGTGACTCAGCATTTTCTTCCCGGTCGCTTCGTTCGTGACTGCCGCTGGAAAGGTCTATAGACCATTCCTTTTAGAGATCTCAGGGCGGCGCCATTTTGTTCGACCGCAGCGCCCTCTCCAGACATCCGGGAAGTTTAGCAGGTTCGGCGGGGTAAAACGAGAGAGAGGGTACGCGCCCGATTCCGCTAGCAGACGACAAACCGGGAGGTTGCCGTTCTCCATCTTTGGGCTGTACCGGCGGGCTGTACCGAGCATTGAACTCTCGCTTGTGGTTGCCGTTGTGAAGTGGTTCGCATTCTTAGAATATTTTTGGCTGCTCAAAAATATCCTAATAAACGTCCTGTTGTTTTATTTCAGTAAATGATCAACTAGCGTATCTTTGTTCCGTTACTTCAATAGCAGGGAAGTCAGCCGGCAGCACTGCCCTCAACCACTGCGTCTATTGCGGCAGGAGAACACGTTATTTATTATTCCAGACTTCCACTCCTTGTCGCCAAAGGCTCATAACTACACATAACTACAGTCGCCAAAGGCTCATAACTACACATAACTACAGTCGCCAAAGGCTCATAACTACACATAACTACAGTCCCTGCAACATAACAGCAAAATAGAGAGACTGACGGCTTTCTTAGGTATGGATGGATGGTAATGCAGAGCTGTGTACAGAGAGTTTGGTCAATGGGAGGTGCGGGCAGAGCCAGGGTGTGCACCAGACCAGTACGAACTTTGTACAGAAAAAAGCTACAACAACCGGATTTACTTTTCGCCGGAGAGACCGGCCACTCGGACACAGTTTTCCCATTTATTTTGATTATTTGCACGTGACGCAGGTAACAGCGCAATTGGACCCGGTTAGTCTTTTTATCGAGCATAGTATTACACTATAACTTGCATATAAAAATTCGCGCATCTGCGCTTGAAATTTCCAAAATGATGCGATTTTAAACCGAGTTTCAGCAACAGCCGGATGTTAGGTACAGCCCATTCGGCGGAGCAGACGACGCGCGGGGGGAGAGAGTGGTTTTTTCTCTCTCCGCTCTTCCTAGTGGAACGGTCTATAGACCGTTCCATTAGGGTCATAGCAGAGAAGGTAATAGAGAAAAAAATGCCGTCCCCCTCTCACCCGCATGTCGTCTGCTCCGCCGAGTGGGCTGTACCTAGTATCCGGCTGGCGTGCAAACTCTGTTTAAAATCGCGTCATTTTGGAAACTTTCAAGCGCAGATTTTGGTATGCCAGCTATCGTGTAATACTATGCTAGATAGAAAGACTAACAGGGTCCCATTGCGCTGTTACCTGCGTGCAAATAAAAAAAAATAGGAACATTTGTGTCAGATTGGCCGGTCTCTCTGGCGAAAAGAAAACTCTGTTGCTGTACATTTTTTACTATACAAAGTTCGAACTGGTGTAGGCCTTTAGCGACCATGAGTGGAAGTCTGAAATAATAAATAAAAACGTGCTCTCCTGGCGCAGTAGTTGAGGGTAGTACTGCCGGAAGATATGCTAGTTGATCATCTACCGAAATAGGACAACAGAGAGCTACAGGCTGATTTTGGAGTAGCCATAACTATTCTAAGAACGCAAACCACTTCACAACGGCAGCCACATGGAGAATGGTAACCTCCCGGTTTGTCGTCTGCTAGCGGAGTCGGGCGCGTGCCCTCTCTATGGTGTACTAGAATACCCTCTCTTTCGTTTTACCCCGCCGAACCCGCTGAATTTCCCGGATGTATGGAGAGGGCGCTGCTGTCGAACAAAATGGTGCCGCCCAGAGAGCGCTAAATGAAATGGACGCCACCACAACGCTGACAATGCCACCAACGGCAAAACTCATAACCGCACCAGCCTTGCTACGTCACAAATGCGGGGAATCGTTTCTGTTTTTGTTTGCGCCAGATATCCCATGACGCATCGCGCTCACCGTTCGCTTCCCTCCGAGCGCTTGCTCGAGTGCACCGTTTGGAACGAAAAATATAGCCAGTCGTTCAAAATACAAACGTACCATTATCATTTACGGTTATTATCCGTTATGCTTGACTCATTTCCAAACGAAATTTGTTTATTTATTATTCGTTTCCGTACCCCTCTAAATTGACTGCATAAATCTGCTTGGTAACATTAAAAAAAAGACAGTACACGAAGACAAGTGTCCCAAACCTACCGTAGTTGCAATTTTTAAAGCACCAATAGCCACTGCAACAAAGTAACGTAAAAAAAAACAAAAAAACTACGTGATTTTTTTTTTTGCAACCTTGTTATGCAAACACAAAATGCACCATTGAGGATGCATATTATTTTATGGAATTGGAAAGAAATTAGTGATAATTTGCCTACAATCCTTCTTAAATCAACGAGTTTTCTGTTTGATAAAAAAAAAAAAGTACTGATTTAATGGGTTTAACTTGCATTAATGAAGATGCACGAGACACTTATTCACACATATTCAGAGTTCTGTGTCGGCACTACACATAACTATGGTGGCTAGAGAACATAACTACAGCCCCTGTAACATAACAGCAAAATAGAGAGACTGACGGCTTTCTTACGGATGGATGGATGGTAATGCAGAGCCGCGTAGAGAGAGTTTGGTCAATGGGAGGCGCGGGCAGAGCCAGGGTGTGCACCAGGCGCAGAAACAGTTCTTGAGATGCTCTCTTGGCCAACCAGAAGCCGAAAAGAAACCCCTAACGGTAGGAGCGAGAAACAGTTTGAATCATAGGTATATGTTGGTATATGGTTTTAATAAGCGTGCAAGAGTGAAATTTAGTAACCCTTCATGGTTGAAAATAGGGTGCACGTGATGTTTCGATCATGATCATGCAGAAAGATGCAAGAAACGAATGTGCCACTCAGCTCTGTTTTGCTCGGACAGAGTGTGACCGCTTGGACGGCAGATTCCCGGTCCTCGGTGCCTGGCCTACAGATTATGTTGATTGTTCCGCTAGTCGCACTGTTTCACCATGATTTTATAGGACCGTGATTGAAATATCACATGCACCATATTTTCAATCACCGAGAGTTACTCCGACGCACTTATTTTGTTTCTCGCGACCACCGCCAGGGCATTATTTCCGGCTTCTGGTTGGCCACATTCGAATTCGTGAAGACGCCCAGCCCACTTTCGGCCAATGGCGCCTCCTGATTAGTCTCCTATACTTCCCAATGAATGGCCAAACCCTACATATACGGCTCTGTGATAATGGCTATATACCCTTCGTGACGGGCTGCAGCTTGCGCAACCTGCCCTAACATTTTGTTATCCAGTTTTAAAATTTGTATAAATTTTGTTCTAACACAACCCTCCCCCCAAAAAATGTATGATGTGACGTCCAAACCTATCGCCTACCGTGGTCCCAGTGGTTCCACTGCAGTGGATGCCCGATGTAAAAGGGTCGGAGCGAGCCTCGTACACAACTCCGTTTACTTCCATCACTCCGTACTCAAATCGTCGGCTCATCCCCCTTATCACCCGGTTAGCTTCACCACCCGCTTCTCTATCTGCAAAGACTGTCCCCAGACCTCTGGGATGGTGCATATTTGCACATGCACAGACTCAGGAAACTCCCTCAGCTTACGTAACCCCAACCATAGCCTCCTCTATACTCACAAAGCCTGGAAGTTCGATGACGGAGCCAAAGAGTGCCCGGTCGCAGATTTGGAGCGCGAGGATCTGGTAACACAGAGCATTTCTCGGGAGTCTGGTGTGCAGCGCACAGCTTTTGCAGCGGCGAGAACCCGAAAGAATTTGGGTTTCTGCGCACGCGCAGTGCCCACACCTGGTGTGGGCAAAGAGGGCTTGTTTGTAAACAGCGTGTCCGGTCTATAGCGTCTACGATGCACTTTCCCGACGGGCCACTACTTTTTACACCCCTGCAATCCCCCTATCCACCCTGTCCAAGCCCCACCCGCCCCCCCCCCCCCCCCCCCCCCCCTTAAACCTGTGTTCTATTTTCAGTCTCTTTACACCCCAGCACCTCTTTACCACACGCGATCTGTCTTTACTTCCTCCAGATATATGTGCTTTCTTGGCCTCAACCTCTGCCGCATTCCTCGGATCCTGCTGTACTGCAGCACTATACAGCTGCGCAGCCCCCTTTTTACACTGACAATTATCTGGTCACCAGTGAACTGTCCCCCTGGGCCCCACCGGGGTCTTTTCTGCCACCTCCTCCTTTTCCTTATTAACTACTCCTGTCAGTTGCTGCACCATAGTCTCACACTTCTTTAGTTCCTCCAACTCCGCCTTGCACTCTTCTCCGTCTAAGCTCCTCTACCTATCGCTCAAGCTCAACTTGCTGCTCCTGTTCTTGCCCAAGCTCTCTACCTTGCTTTCCCATACCCTGGTTATCTCCTTCACATCTGGTTCGGCCCTCTTAATCAGATCTCCGACTTGTGCCTCGAGCTGAACCCACTCCTCCCACTCTACCCGTATCTCCCGCTTCGACCGTAGCCGCCCATTCCCCTCCTTTTCTCCTAAAACCATCCTCCACCTTCTCGCAACTCCAGCATGTGAAGCTGCTCCCCTCGGCTTCTGCTACACTTTTGAACATAACAAGTCTGTTTTATAATATTTTTCTAGATTGTTGGGTCACGTTTCAGTAAAAGCCTAGGCACCAAACCATACCTCTCTTATTTGCCAACACAAAAAAAAAAGAAACAATTGCAATTTACTTACATTGAAAAAAAAAAAAGGTGATTTTATTGCAGAACAAGACAAGATCTATGTGCCTACTTTAACTGCCGACTAGCGACTGCAGGCGCGCTGACGTTGGAGGCCCTCCGACGACCCCTCATTTCCACCGGTTGTTTTCGTAGTCCCACTTGGATGCGACGCCATCAATGGGGTTCACTCTCAAGTCAATCATTCTCTTCAGCTGCGCCTCCTTCGCTTCCGGCGAGCACGACTCCGGCAGTGGACCGTACACTGTCAGGGAGTCAAGGCAAGCTCAGTTCTCTCGTTCAGCCAGCCAGGTGAAATTTTGCAACTTTACATAGATAAGCAAATATTGAAGCCGCCAGCTCACCAAACTTCTTGAGGAAGATCCAGATCCACAGTGTCACGCCAAGGGTGGTCAGAACTCCGGCAACGATGGGCTTCCACTCGTTGCGAGAGGCCTTCATCTCGGCATACGTTTGGCAGAAGCTGAACCGGTACACTGCACATAAGTAGGCAGGGGCGGATTTAGAGGGGGGGGGGGGGGGTCTGGATGTCCTGACCCCCCTCTTGATTTCTGCATGTGTAAAATTTAGGGCGTGAAACAAGGGAGAGGGGGAGGGGGTTCCTAAACAAATGGTACGCTGACCAACACCTGACCCCCCCCTCAGGAAATTCCTGCATCCAGCCCAGTAGGTAGGTGCCCTTTATTGGTGTCACAACTTGCTTTCACTTGAAGGCCAATCAGTAGAATATATTTTTGCAGAAAATGTACTTTCTCAATCGAAGTGGGAAAGAGGCTATTTTGTATGAACAGAGGTGAATATAATCCACCAGGGGTCACAAAACTGATGTTTGCAAGACTACCATAATATCCCAAAAGACGCTCCACCCCCAAGAGATAAACCACCCCTATTTTTTGACATGATTGGCCATTTTTCTTTTATTTCTTTTTGCAAAAACACTGAAAGACAGTTTATTTCTAGCAGTTGCAGTTCCCTGACCAATGGTGACATTGGTCGAAACGGGGTTACTTCAGCTAAGGTGGGGATAAGCAAACATTGCTGACTGGGAAGGACTGTTCTTATGCTCCACTGCCCCTCAATGTGAAAACAAGTTGTCACAAAATACAAAAGTAGCATTTTAAAATTTTTTTCTTGATTGCCCACAGAAAGTTAGCCCACTCCTCAATTTTACCCGATTTGCGCTCGCTTTTAAGTGGGCTATCTCTCGGGATAGTACGGTACATGGTAAGGCCTGGGACTTATCCAGAGTAAAACTGAGGGTTGACCTTGAATTCCAGCTAGCTTCATTCCAACTGGACAGGCTACGAGTGTCAATGAAGACACACCTGCAATGTATTTCTTTTTGACTGGTTATATTGGTTGTTGCATGCATGTTTGCGTACCTAGTGTTCCTCCCATCCTGGTAATGGTCTGGTCTTTACAGGTTATTTCTTGTGTCATTGGCCCTGCCCGTCACAAGCCAGCCGAACAATGACCACGAAGTTCTTGCTTAGATAAAAAAATCTTTGCTTTCCCTAGTTCTCATTATGTACCACACATTTGTGGAGCGTGCACAGTTATTGCTCAAACTACAGCATGCCAAACACCTTAAAAATCTTTAAAATAGTAACGTTTACATCCCTGTTCTCCATTTAGATCAAAAACAAGTGCACACCTGATTTAAAACAAATCTCACCATTTGCTCAGTTGAGATTTCAAAAGCAAAACAGGTTCTCTTTTCCTTGCAACCAGGGGTTCAGCAGTAACTATGCAGTGGTTTCCTTCAAATACACTCTTTCCAAGCAACAAATGTTTTCACACATTCCTTGAACATGCCAAACTAAAATTGGAGCTAAAAAAATTTAAAGAAAAATTATATATATAAAAAAAACTATTTTATTATTCTTTACAACAAAAACATGTTTCACCTGTGCGAAGTAGTTCTGAAGAGACTTGGTTGCAAGAGGTAAAAACTAAGCCTTTTGCATTTGATGACACGTCAGTTTTGATAAAATAACAAATAACTGATATTCAAGCACACACAAGTATCTTAAAGGGGCCCTGCAATCATATTTAAGCGTCTACCTTTTTTGCGGTTTCCACGTCCTTCGGGGTTCGGGCAAGCCAGCGGGCACGGAGAGAGTAAAGGCCCGTTCACACTCTTGCGACCTCTTAAACCTGGGTTCCTTAAAACTTCTTTAACCAGAGGAAAAACTTTTGTCAATGTTATAAACGAGCCTTTCTATGGGTATTACGCACATTTGACCTCGGAAATCCATGTTATAAACGAGCCTTTCTATGGGTATTACGCACATTTGACCTCTGAAATCCCGCAAAACCTTCGCTCTTGTGAAATGCGGTTCAGGGTCACCGCATAGATGGCGCCACAATGGCAGTGTGTTCCCTCGTTCTAAAAACATGTAAGAAGTTTTAAGAGATCTCGTCTCTCTCAGTCGTACTCGGTCGCAAGAGTGTGCACGGGCCTTAACTAAATATCAGTGTGTCATATATTAACCGGATGAGGCGGAAACCTCCTCCACCTACGGGGGTGACCTGCGTTGCCGAAAGCGCGCGAAATGTGACGTCTTAGGTCCTGGGCTTACTAGTGGTCAGAGCCGCTAAAAGCTTCTTTTATGTCGAAATACAAAATATAAGTGGCGCGAACCGTTTTAATTATTTATAAAAGTAGTTTTTGTTCAATATTTTAGATCAGAAAAGAAACAAGTAATGACCCGTCGACATACCCGTCACCAAGCGGTGGAAAAGGTGGCGTATAGTAGAAAGGTGTAGTGGGATCAGACAACGAGCGGCGAGCGTAGAAAGGTCCCGGATGTATGCGGCGGTGCTGCGGTCGTACGGACTGGAGGATCCGACCGGTTCCGAGCGTTCCCAAGGCCTTCGGCGAGCAGCTTTGGCTTGCGGTTTTGCCTTTTGGCGGTATGGCAGTGCGAAGTGGCTCCCGTTCTGAACTGATCTTTACCCCGTGTTTGCTGCCGTTTGTGGCCAATGAAGTGTCATGGCAAATTAGTGTTTAATCGCGCAGCAAATGCAATGCGAGCCGCCCTGGCTGCCCGCTTTATACAGCCTATCCAGAACATGCTTTAGTGGCGTCCTCTCGAGCCGTCGACACGGAGTGTGGCAGCCGTGAGCGCTTGCTGAGCTCACTACCCCTCCTCTAGTTCACGGCCACTCAAGCAACCAAGGACGTCTTGAAGGAGGTTATTTTTTGCTTGTTTTTGTATTTTTAAATTGCCTATAACTTTTAAACTAAAGCGAAATTCGAGAAAAGAAAAGTTTAATTAGTTACTACGTTCAGTGCAAATTAAAAACCAGTAAAAAAGTCCCTGCAGGGCCCCTTTAATTCACCACATAAAGGAGGAAATTAGTAACGCCTCGTGAGGAGCCGAACTTGGTTTGCGAGGTGAGTATTTGCGACTCCAATTCACTATAGGTGGCCCCACTTGTTTTCCAATATGGCGAGAATAGTAACGGTCGGACATGTGTGCCGCTGCTGAGCCTGTCAAGTGTGCTGGCTTCGCTGAGCGACACATTATTTCTGGTAATACGAGGAAGCTAGGGTGTTATGAGCGCAGGCCACCTCTTTATTCTAAAAACGAAAACGGTGTTTAGCGCAGCATTTACGCCAGGTGGCACGTTTTAATTCTGGAGCGAAACCGAAACTAACCTCTATTTTGGATTTAATTTCTCGGTATAGGTCTTAATTTCGAATTCTTTCGTAACTCAAGACGTGTCTCGCACCTTAATTTAGTTCAAGAGGTTGTTCGCGGAAACTTTATTTTGTGACATACGCGTTCGATCCAGGCACTTCAAAACATTTGGAGATTTCAGTGTCCCTTTAAAGACAGGGCCTTTCATAAACCTTATAGGTAACACAGAATATTGCAGTTGTTGAAAAAATTAGCGCTGATATGTGTGCGTCCTCGCTGCCTTTTCTCACTCAGATAATTGTCATGTGAAATAATGAACTGCTGGCCTTTTAATGAATTTTTGGGTATTTAGATGATTAGTTGCTTTAACATTATTCCTAGCACAAGAATAACAAAATAAATAAAATTTGTACAATATGTTAACAAAACATATCAATTAAGAAACACTGTTCTCACTACAAAAAACCAAAGACGTAATCTGAGTCAGACAGCTGAAGTGTGTGTTTCTTGAAGCAACGCGTGACGCATAGGACTTTATATTCCATCCAGTGTTTGACTGTGTCTATCTTGATAACGATGTCAGAGCTTTTCATATGCTAAAAAGAAAACAATTAGGGTTAAATGGCATATTTTTTGTGATTGTGGCATTAGTTGGGGGCATCAATTGCCGTGATTTGTAATAATAATAATATTAAAATATTTTAATACGTAAATCTAATTGTGATGTGTGCACGGTTCTTCTCTTGTGTGCACGGTCCTTCTAATTGTGACTTCTCCTGCTTACACAATTATTATGGGAAGTAGGCCTGGCCATCTCCCCTACATCACACTCTTTTGTAGCTTCAATTTCTCGTAAAAAATTAGAATTAAAAATTTCTTTTCCCGCTGCAAAGGAGAGTCGCTACACATTTATGGTAATATTCAAACATTTTCTCTTTTTATTATTTTGCGGAATCTTCACAGACTGCGTGCAAGTTGCAAGCACTATAAACTGCAAACATTTCATTCAGTTATGGCAAATAATAATGAAAAAAGTTTTCCCCTGGCACATGTCTCCTTAACCTTAACTTTTTGTATATTAAAGAGATGTCAGCTATTACAATAAAAAAAAAACACTGGCTAAGTGGCAGAAGCCACCACGCGATCAAAAGGGTCCAGCCATATGCATCCATCGAATTAGTGGCAAAAGGTGAAACACAAAATGGACAAACCGAACCCGAAAGCTTACATTTAGATACCTGCACACTGGTGATGGGCTGAGCAGACTACTTCAGTGGAAAAGGGGATGAAAGAGGTAGAGAGGAAAATGTGGGATGGAAGAATGCAGGAGAAATCAGCTCTATAGTAAGTTATAGGTCAAGAAGGTAGCGGCAAATGCCCCTCAAAGGGATTCATATATCCCTCCGCCACCTCCGCATCCAGTAGCGTCCCATCGTTTCCGTGACGTCGTGGCCAACGCGGGAGGGAGAGGGTTTTGCCTTCCTGTAAATATTTGCTTTTTCTTTCCACTTTGACGTAGCGTTGCGTAAGCCACGAGAGGGAGATTAGAATTTGCCCCCTCCGATGGATACAAAGGCCACTTTCAGGGGCTCGGTTCCCTCTTCGATGAATACAAAGGTGGTTTTCTTAAAAAGTATAGGTTAGAGACAAGTTGGCATCACTCTGTAGCCATTATCTATTCATTGAAGCGGAACAAGGGGAGTTTCCAGGGAACTATTCTTTCGACTGCGGATGGATTTGAAACGGGCGCATCACACTTATGGGAGGAGCTTCTCCTACCTTCTTACCTTAACTTGTAACCGACTATAACAGTGTACAGGTCACGAAAGCAGGACATAAGAAAGGAAAATATGTGACAATTCACTAGGAAGTTTTTAGCTGTTCAAGGCGAGAACAAGAGTTTTGAGGACGAGGACGTATAGGGCTAAATTTCAGGAGACACACATTATGTGCCGCCTGCCATGATGATAGCGAGACACTTGAGCACTTAGTTTTGAAATGCATGGGGCTTCGCCCTGCCTGAAGGGGTAACAAATTTGCCCGGGGCCCTGGGTTTTACTGGCGACAATGGAAGGACGAAAGAGAAAAGGATCATACCGTAGTCACAAAGAGGCAATTAGAACATGGGTGGAAATTATCTAGGGAAAACTGAAAGATGGACAACTAACTAGCACAGGTGGGACAGAGAAAACTTGGGACTCCCTCCCCTGTGGCTCCAGCCCCAAGTCTCAACCTTGTCTCCCAGTGGGTCCAGCGCTGGGGTAATGCCGACAAGATTTGACCAGGAGAAAATTAGAGACTCCCTTGCTGGGGGGAAGCAGGGGGAGGGGGGGGGGGGGTGTTTTTTAGTTTTTTTGCTTAATCCCCCGAAGGTCATCCTGGTGATATCCCACACTGCCTGGCGATAGTTAGGGGGAGAAAAATTGGTCTTAAAAGGGCGGGAGGAATCATATGTTTTTGTCTTTTTAGACTTAGGCTAGGTGGCGCAAGCTACCGCCCGTTACAAAGGGTATAGCCATTAACATCCATCCATCGCTCCGGTGAGCCAGCTACAGAGACAAAGCACGAGACAGCTCTGCACAGGAGAAGTGCACTGCGCTGCTATGCACCTCACTCCGATGGAATCACGTGAATTGCAGCCTTTGCTGTTTGCCACGTTACGCTGAAACAGAGTATAGTTTCTTTCGTTGACTGCAGACTAGACAGGCTGCTTGTAGTGCTACCTGTTCAATGTTTCCTCGAAATATAACAGTTCTAATAATAATAGAAAAAGGGCATAGCACTCACAGGCTTTCTTCTCCTCGAGGGACAGGTTCTTCCAGTCACCCTTCTCCTTCTCACGCAGCTTCTCAATCTCGGCTGTGGGCTCCTTGTAGCGGATGGCCGGCATGGGGAACTCGGGCTGATCAATGTACACATATTCACCATTCATGCCGTAGCCGACCACCTCGCGCTTGCCAATGCGCGCCCGCCCGTGGAAGGCTGCCGTCGGCTGGATCCGCGCCACGACGGGTGCCAGCTTGAGAGTGCGCTCACTCAGCTGCAGCAGTCGGCTAGCCATTCTGCATCCAACGCGAGAGGCGAATGTCTTGTCAGACACGGCAAAGGATAGGCAGACAGATACCTCCAGTTTTCCACCTTCGTTCACTTTCTCCTCTCCCCATATGCATATAAGAGTTTGGTCCCTACCCAAGAGGAGATGAGGAAGAGAGATAATAGTCAAGGTTGTATATCTGTCTTCGAGCCTGTCTGATTGACACCACCACCTGCACTGGCTAAGGAAGTGGAGTCCTCCATAAATCGATTTGCGAGTGCAGACCACTCTAAAAGCTGCTACAGATCACGTCGGTCTTGAGCTGTGTGGACATTCCCACACTTTCTCCTTGTTTTTGACTTTTCACCTTACAAGACAGAATAACGCCAACATTATAGAACAGTAAAAAAAAAAAAAAAAAAAAAAAAAAAAATCGACTATTGGCTGCGAGGTGTCGCGCCTAATGAAGAGGAAAATCTGCTTTAGTCGTTAGTTTCTCGCGAAAATTCACCAGCATAGCACAACTACGCCATTGATTTAAAAATGATAAAATGGCCCCCAAGGTCCCGCCGAGTATTAAGTAAACGATTTGCCGACTGCTGCGCGTCACGATTATGCAAATTCCCAACACCGGGAATACTGGGCACCGCCTCCCTTTCGAGGCAATGTTCGAACGAGCCCTTAAACACCGCTTCGCGCCTCCTTTTTTGTTTCAATTCTGTACGCTTCACGTCAACTGAAAGCTGCTACGAGGTTGCACCAAGTTTTATACCTAAAATGTACGGATTTGAACACACACTGCCAGAAAGCAACCAGCAATACTGCAACCTGGCGATCTTCAGGGCGCATTTTGGGCACGGTTTATACGCCGTGATTACGCAATCGAACGAAGGAATGAGGGAAATTCTAGTGTACCCTTTAACCCCAACCGAATTTACTTTTTCCCTAATCCCTATTTGCGACGAGATATCAGCCATCGCATTTTTACCTTCTGTCGCCAATCTGGGCTGACGATTGACCAATAAATAATCACACCAAAGTTGCACGAATGTCAGACTAGCATTCTAAACAAGACCACTTTCCGTTTTGCATAGTATCTCCCGACTAGATGCCTACTAGAGCTCACAAACAGTACTCAAAAGAGCCGGTGCCCACCCAGCACCCATCTCTCGGTAGACCGTGGACGTACAACTTAATGACCTCTAGCTCTTTAGATCACGGCCACGTTTCCAACGTTGCAAGAAAAGCGTGATAATTGAATGTTCGTGAAGATGATTCGCTACAATGCTGCAAGCAATCGCACTATGCGGGCCCAGGAAAACCGATGTGACCTCAACCACCTTCGGGACCGTAGGCCTAAGGGCGCAGCGTGGAACTCGCCAATACAGCGCTGAAACCTGTAAATGCGAACGCGTTAGTAATATAACCGTACCTGTGAAGCGTGTCCCCTAAATCGGCCTAATTTTGTTTATAGGGGGAAAAAAAGAAATGTCCTAGTGAAACGGGCCGAGGCGAGTACAAGCGAAATGAACTACACTCACATGCAGCAACCTGAAGAACCAGAACAACAGCCCGAACCACCCGAACTGCCCGAACTTCGATCACCAGCGGGCCCCGCGGCAGCACTGAACAAGGTTGGTTTCGGATAATTTCTGTCGCATTTAATAGGCAGGCGCCAATGCTAGCATATAGTGTGTTTAGAATATTGTAAAATGAGTCACTATATCCTAGTTTTCTCGAGCAGAATAGTTAGTATTGTGAGCTAAGCATCTACAGGGTGGAACAAGGAGACGGCAGGCTCTTTAAATCGACCGGAAATTCGGTTTCTTAACCTATCGCGCTACGACTTTGTGCAGCGTTGCCCACAGATGGTGCATTTTTTTTGTAAAATTTGCAAAGAGCGAACTTACCTGCGGAAAAAGTAAAGAAAGAAAAAGGCTTAGCTCCTATGGAAACGCAGCGACGCCACCGGTCTTCAAACAACACGGCGCCGTTTCGCACGGGAGACAAGAGATGGCGCAAGCGGTCGCGACGCCAACTGCCGCCAACGAACGAGCAGACGACTCCAAGAGCCGGCGTATTTAGCAGACAAGGAACTGCAGCTGCTTTGTTACCGCGCCTGTTTTTGTTTCTGCGACTGTCGCCGCCTGCGGAACGCGCGCCGCTTTTGAGTCGAAAAGATTGTCTGCTAAAGACGCTGGCGCGCCGTATGCTCGTTCGTTGGCGGCGTTCGTTGCGCCACCTCTTGTGTCCCGCGGGAAACGGCGCCGTGCTCTTTGAAGACCGGTGGCGTCGCTGCATTTCCATAGGAGCTAAGCCTTTTTCTTTCTTTACTTTTTCCTCAGGTAAGTTCGCTCTTTGAAAATTTTACAAAAAAAATGCACCATCTGTGGGCAGCGCTGCACAAAGTCGTAGCGCGATAGGTTAAGAAACCGAATTTTGCGGTCGATTTAAAGAGCCTGCCGTCTCCTTGAGCCACCCGGTATAGTGTGCATGTACGGGTGTACAGGATGGTGCATCCAGTCCGCCTGCTGGAGCCCACTCCCATGATCGGAATAAAATATCGAGTTAGATGCTCCGCAGGTGGGCCATGACGCTCTTGGTGAATGTTCGAAGTGAGGCACTGTCGATTGGTGGTGAACTGGGTGAACTGGTGACTGGCGGGGGGACCTCCGAAGTTGCGCTGCACGGGGTGCGAAGGAGTTCTAGTGACGAAGCGTACGGGTTAAAAGGGGCTGCTGTCCACCAGTGCGAGTACGCCGCAGGGAGGAGGCAAAAAGAAGCGAGGAGTCCGGTAGCAGAAAAGTGGCTAGGAGCCGCGTGGTCGCTACTTAAGGACGATGTTAAAGCGGGTCCCTCCCCACTAGACGGAGGAGGGGCAGTGCTCGATAGGATGGTGTTCGGGGGCCAAGTTGGAGCCATAATAAGGTAGGAAGCGCGACGTTGCACCGACTCGAGGGAGGCAACAAGTTGTCTGGTTGCCGAATCCCACACCGAGCAGCAAAACTCCAGGATGGGCAACAGCAGTGCTGTGAACAGCAATCTGGGCACATCGCGACTGGCTCTTCTTGTGAACCGAATGACGAAGCCAAGGAGTCACCTTTCCCCGGACACGACGTTTTGGACGTAGCGATGGAAATCTAAATGCTGGTCGATGATGACACCTAGGAGGTGGATATGAGCTGTACTTGGGATCTCCACTCGGTTCAGGAAAAGTGTTGGAGGGGTCGAAGGTTGGCGCGAGGCAGTGATCTCCATGGTAGCGCATTTGGTTTAAGTTTATGGCAAGTTTGTTATCTTTTGACCAAAGAAGAATGCGATCTAGATCAGCTTGTAGCTCTTTACCGAACGTACAATCGCAATAACGACGAGAAAAGTCTTTAAAATAGAGCCGATTATCGTCAAAACGTCGCCGGTCGGGGAGCGGACACACACAGATACACACGCGAAAGCGTCTGCTAGCGTGTTAAGCTACGGCGCCAGTAAACGCGGTGGCGGTTCAGCGAACTATACTTCGTTTCACTTTATCTGCGAGCGAAGCCAAAGCTAGAAGCGCGAGACCAGCGCTTTTTGCGTTTCTCCCCAGCTCGCGCGCTCGAGCAAAGCCTGAACGCACGAAGCTTTCGTGCTCGCGGTGTTCTGGTGTTTTAGTGCTGCTGTTGCCAGGCTGCGGTGAATTAGGAAAACGGTTATCGTTTACTAAAATACAAACATTAATTTTTTTAACACTATTAAAATAATTTAGTTTTGATGTTTTATTATATAAAAATTAATTAATACATGTGTACACCACATTTAAATAAAACGCGTTCGGCGTAATTTAGAAAGACCGACTAAATTGGCGGAATGCAGATGGTCAAGCAGCATCACTGTTATGCTGTCATGCGATCAATGCACAACGGCGACGGGCGCAACGCGGCGCGAGCGGAGTTCTGTGTTGTGTTGGGCGTGCTGGATGTGCGTGTTGCCGTCATTGCCGTCGCCTGAAGTGAACTGTGAACTTATGATGTCCAGTTTCTTTCTGCTGCTTCGGAAACGCCTCCAGAGCCTCATTTAGCGTTCGCGGTCCGTTGTCCCCGCAGTGGATAAGGCCCTCCACCCTCGGAGAATGGTCAGGGGTCGAGGCACTGCGGGGTGCGTGCGTTAGGTTTCTCGGAAGCACAACGCCCTGCGCCGATCCCTGTCGAGGAGCTCCCATTTTGCAATGGCCGGACACTTCCGATATTCGGTATGGGATCCGCTTCTCATCATATCCCAAATGGTCACGCTGCAGTGCATGTACTACGTGGGACTGGGCTTCTGGATTTGCTTCCTCGACGTCCTCACGGGGCAAATGCTCTCTTTGGACCAGCTGTTCGCCTATGAGGTAAGAACGCACTGTCCCGAAGCACAAGAGCACTGCATTTGGGGGAAAAGACAAGCTAATTTGTCCTTGGCTTTTTCGGGAAAACTAGACGGTGCACATCAAGGACATCCGAGGCCGCTGCATCATAGGGTCGTACATAATCAATTCACTTTTTGGGTAAGTGCTGTTCACTTTTCTGTCGCTTCTTGTCTCTGTCCATCTTATTCTTTATATATACATATATATATAATTAAATCTGTGCTTCAGGGTATTCTTGAAACATGCATAACTAATCGCATCAAACGAGTGTGGCATGGATCATCTTGTAACCCAAATGTTCGTATGCGGGTTTTCCAAACCTTTGGAGTTCATTTGAAGATAAGTGTCGTAGTACCTGTACGTTTACCACGCTCTCGCGTTTATTATTGTACAAGAAGTATTATGATTATATTTATCCAATTAATTACCTTTTATCTACATTCAGACTCACTTGCATAGCACCATCAATGATGTATGAAAATCTTGTTTTTTTTTGTTTTAATAAAGGGTTTGTTTAAGTTTTTGGCACCACAGTGAGAGATTATTTTTCAGACATATGTCTAATTTATTTCGCTAGGACTGCCTTAAGCACTGAACGAACTTCCTAAAATACACGAGAATATAAAACCGTATACCCCAAAATATGTTGCAGCTCCGGCGAACAGTGCAATTACCATTATTTTTGTGTTAATGTATGGTGGTGCCTTTTTTTTTTTTTTGTACACCCACTTAAATGAGTTTTGAACCACTTTTTCCAGACAGTGATATAGACTGGGGACATGAAATGTGGAAGTGTTATATCTTGTAAACAACCCAACACTCACATCTTCAGGTGTTACCTACCACCTCCAGCTTTTCTACCTTCCAGCTGACAGGAATAAATTGAAAACGACCACACAGTGTGCTGCGATTGACAGCAGTAGCTCCTGCGTTGTGGAAAGGCACGTTGAAGGAGATTTGCCTTCAGCCAGTGTACTGTACAATGTTTGCATTGGGTTCTTTGCTTTCACTGGAATTGATGTAGGAGACGTGTGCCTTGATGGAACGACTGTGCGAGATGTTGCATGTGTTGAAGAAGGGACAGAGGCGCAAGTTTTTTTGTTGGCTGAAATGCTCTTTCAGAACGGGGGTACTTGTAAACATGCCTGCGGTGGAAGAAGCAAAAGTATGTATGCGAGCTGTTCTGCAGAGCGGCGGAGAGAACACGAGAATGGAACCTGGACGGCGGCAGTGGGGAGGGGAGGGAGCGTATCCGCACAGCGTGACCATGTGGGTATTTCGCAGCTGCGGCTGCTGAAGGGGAGGGGGAGGAAGGGAGACCGTCGCAGGACCAAGGACAGTGGTGTTCTACAGGGGGGAAGGAGAAGCGAGAGAGAGCCTTGCAGTGTGTGAGGAACGACAGGGAGAGCAGTGCCTCTGCTGTAGAGTTGGCTTTGCATTCATACATGAGCATTTTTTTGCTGGGAAGGGGCACGAACAGCTACTGCTGTGAAAACGAATGCTGAGGAACAGTAGCGGGTACCTGGCAAACCAGTAACGGTGTTACCTGCCATAGGGGTTTGGTGAGGAGATCAAACTGTAGGGGGGTGCTCGGCCCAGTTTGTTTTCTAAAGCGCTTTACTTATTTTCCACAGAGTTTGGCATTTACCCAACACAAGGCGTGTGGACTGGATTCTTCACATCGACTTCCTCGATTGAGCGGTCGGCAGGGACTTGTGTCCAATTGGTGCTTCGCTGATTGAATACGAGCCCCAGCCAAGCGCTGATGCAGCATTCGGCTTTTATAGTCGAGCCCTGCATCAGGAACGCAGCAAATAATTTATGTTGTTGCTGTTCCCATGGGCTTAGCTCTCAACTTAGCCACTAGGGGCACGGCAGTTGGATTTCCTCCCCAATAGTGTTAAGTTCATCATAGATACTTAAAACACTACATGATAGTGTCTGGCTCTTAAACATGAGGAACGTCGCCACAAAAAGCCTGCTGAATCTGCGATGCAAGCATTTCTCCCCTTAAAAACACAAGTTACTCTTTGCAACCATCGGGCGATTCCATACAGCGCTTGTAGAAAAGAAACAACACACACAACAGGGAGGTGCGCCTCACCTTTCCTCGCGGTTCCATTTTGTTTGAGTGGATGTACCTGCCACTTTATTTTTACCCTTTCCTAAAGGCTGCTTCTTTTTTTTCTTCTCTTTCACAGGTCTGTTGGGCTGTGGTACTTCGTCCAGAGAACGAAGCAGTGCCTGGACTTTTCGTGCACGGTGCACGTTTATCACTTGCTGGCCTGCTGGGTGTACAACGGTGCATTCCCGCACACCCTGTCGTGGTGGCTGCTCAACACGGCATGCGTGACCGTCACGTGCGTGTGTGGCGAGTTTCTGTGCATACGGACCGAGATGAAGGCCATCCCCCTTAGTCTGTCCCCCAAGGCAGACCTGTGATGGGCGCCGTGATGTAATGGGAAGGCACACTATTTATTTCAGGGTTACCCTGTTCAGGCAATTGGGGACACACCAGTCGAGTTTTTAGGCATTGCTAGGTAATAAAGCATGTACATGTTCACGGGCCCCCGACTGTGTCATCTTTGGGTGAGAGGTCTAGGGCTTCTCGAATGGTAACGAGGAAATGAGCGAGTCGAGCAATGTAGCGGTACAGTCATGTCTCATTAATATGGACCCCATTACAGTCAAACCCGTTTATAACGAACAGCAGGAAACGCTACGATGAGTTCGATATAGCAAAAACCATTTACAACGAACTTCCACGATGCGTTCGTTGTAAGGCGAGACCTTTTGTAACAAAGTGCTGGAAAGATTTTTTTTTTTTTTTGCATGCGTGCAGAGTTTGTTTTTTTAGCTTATCTCCCCTTCTGAATCACTTCTCTTCGTAAACAACCGCTTTGGGATGAAGTTGTTTTGTTTTTTTTCTGTGCGTGGTGCGTGCAGCGTTTTTCTTCTTTAGCTTTTTCCCCTTCTGAATTGTTTCTCTTTGTCAATTTTCTTCGCGGCTTGAGCTTTTGGAATTTTCTAGATTTTTTTGGGAGGGAAGGGACAGGTGAGAAGTCGATTGTTTGCACTTTTTTGGAAGCCTTCGCGGAGAAAAAAAGTTTGATATAGCCAATATGTTGTTTGTTATAAAAAGTACTTTTTACATGCATTTTTATTTAAATTATCCGTGAGTTCGATATCGACAATAATTCGCTGTACGTGGGTTCGTTCTAAACGAGCTTGACTGTAATAGAGATACCCTGGTATATAGACAAAACGTTTGGGGACGAACTGAGTAAATACATGCATTTTTGTCTGCTTAGTATGGACGACTCGCATTGTGGACGGTTTTTGGGGACTATGGAGTTGTCCATATGACCGGGACATGACTGTATTGCTCCTGTCTGTTTTTCGCTTAATTGTACTTATCAATGTTCGGCCCTTCGATTTGTACATTTTTTTGGCACTCTTGGCTTACAAATGCATTTGGACCTTTACATCCATTGCTCCAATGGATATAAATTTGGAAAAAAAATATGGAGGTAAAAAGTGGGTTCTGCTTCTCAAATTGAAATTCCGAAGACAAGTGGGTTCTTTACAGCTCATTTCAAGACTAAGGTCACATTTTTTTTTCTAATCAGAAATTAAAACTTTCCGGTTTGAAGACCTTAGAGGTGCTGCAAAGTGGTATTTGACATGTGATGGTGATTGAAGGCTTTGTATCGCTATACACAAAGCACATTACACTTCAGTAATAGTCTATTGTGGCAATTTTGACAGCTGGTTTCATAGCTTAGCATATTGGATGCACCTCATGCGGCATTTTAGCCCTTTCGGCTAGCACTAAACTGGGCCAGCTCATATTGGTGCCGACTGTACATAGTGCATCATGTCTGGTGGAAGGAATTTATCTCTGATAGTCAGTGATCTAAATCGGGGAGTGTAGCACAGACAAACTCCCGAGGAGCTTGAAAACAAAGAAGTGGGTGCAGTCTCCACCGCTGCAAATTTCTGATGCAGCCAATAGAAGAAAAACATCAGAGTGGTGTCTGGTGTTGGCACTGCTGTTGAGAGTCTCCGCTGCTTGTCCTTGAGTATGGTCCCAGTTTTGACAGAAAACAATTCTGTTTTCCCCAAGGCTCGGTGAAGGGTCCAGTCGCAGGAAAGACTGGATTCGAGGGGGGGGCATCACTGGAAATGCAATGGTTGCTCAAGAATGCCCCAAAGTCTCAATATTTTATTATTTACATATACTACTACCGTCTTTCAGCAGGCATTGTATAATGTTTTTTTATATAGAAATATAAAATGTACAATAAAAAAAAAGATTGAGGTACACCTAAGCATTCCTTGAGTTGTGAATGCGAAAGCATGCAGGCCGCTCTTTCGCTGCCTTTTTCGTCTGCTGCGTACTTTTCGTCGCTGGTCGGCGTGTGTGCTCCCCTGGTGACCTTGGACGCTCCGCGCTGATGGAAACGCAGCGCCATGGGGTGAGCGGTCGTGGAAACTGACGAGTGCAGTGGCCAATGGGAGCCCCGTCGACGTGTGCCAGCCAATGGAACTGAAGGAAACTATCTGCCGTTTTCGCGCTTCAGACTGATGACGTCAGCTCGCTCCATGAGACAGTTAATGCTTTCGCGTTAATAATTACAACAAACAAGCCATAAGATTATTCATCCTTCATTCAGATTTTGTGACAATCATTTGCATTACCTAGTGTTAGTTCATAGATGAAGCAATTGGGAGCTATCTCAAAACCATACACAAAAGGAGGGCAGCACATTTAAATAATTATTAGGATTCCAAGCCTAGAGAGCTCTTTTGAAGTGTGTGACGTTTTTGTTGTGTATTCAGATCTGGCACATAGATTCGGGTTCTCCCGAGTGGTGCCAGACAGAACCACGCATTCAGAGAGTCACGAACTGGGCGCGGATCGGGTTTCTGTTATGCTTTCCTCGCGTGCCTTTGGTCCTCGCAGCTCCACCCCAGGTGAGAACGACGAGAGCCACCAAAATATAACTCTCGTGCATCCTAATAAAGTTATATCTCCTGTACCAAGATATGATAGTTTTCACCTGCTTTCTTCTTTCAGTTGAATGCCATCAAGGAAAGCCAATTGTGGTAAAGGCGATCACGACGGGTATGCATGGTTTGCATCCCGTTATACCAGCAAATATGCAGTCGCTTGGGTTTGCGGCTGTCTTTCTGCTGTGCAAATATGTGAAAGTTGTCGGCTCTATTCATTGTGCGTATGCAAGCAACAGACTGCAATAGTAAAACATTGTTTCACGAGCGCTTCAAGTATGAAACAATTAAACTAACTCGAGTTTTAAGTTCAGTGTGTCTACCCGCACTAGATGCATACAGAAAAATGGGCGTTTTCCAGCTTTTTCTGAGACTTTTCTATTTGCCACACCGAGATATTGCCCATCCATTTTTTTTCTTAATGAATTCCAGGCGGTGGGGGATAACTAGGATATGCCATGGTGGTTGTGGAGAAAGGTACGGCTGCAATGCCATCTCTCTTGTTCAGCATCTTTGAATGCCATTTTTAGTGTTAATTTCCTACATACTCCTACTTGTACCTCTTCTTCTGTAGGGTAGGGTACAAATAGTAGGAGAAGAGGAATGTCTGTCTGAACACAAGTTTTACAACCATTCAACCCTCTAGATGTTTAAATCAGTCCTTGGACCCCGAATGGAAATTGAGTACCGCAAAGGTGCGGTGAAATTAATTAGTCATTTCACAAGTTTTATTTTTTCGAAAGAATATGCGCTGTGCAGACAGAGTGAGCTCTTTGTTCAAAAATGAGGTTTGTGAATAAACCACGGCACTAAACAAGGTTACACTTTTCCTGCATGAAGGGAGTGCCGAAACTACCACAGAGTTGATTCACAAAAAAAATTAAGTGCTTTATGAACTGTAGCCACAATGTACAAAGAAGTCTACAAACAAAATATGACAAGGAAAAGTTTTCCTAGCAAAAAGTGCTGCTTGCAAGTCGTGAGTGCCAAGAATAGGTTTTGTTTGGCTCCAGACAAAAAAGAAATACAGTCGGGTATTACAAAGTTACATCCAATTCACCTGATTGATGCAGCAGCAAATGAGAAGCAATAAAACTAAAATGAACACAGCAGCAACCATTTAGGTCTGGCATTCTTAGCAAATATTAAGATCTGTGTAAAATATATATATATATAGTATATATAGCTAGCTTGAACTAGAAATAAAAGTACAATTTCCACATCTGAGATGGCTTTACACTCTGGCTTCCAAAGTCAAAACATGAAAAACTTTCAGAAACGAGGCAATGGGCTAGCAGACATGCACCCAGAGACAATGTGAAGAAAATGATCAGACTGCTCGCAGCTTGGAACTTTCAAAAGTGAAATACAAAGTAGTAATCTCTCGAATCGGTGAGAAATGCCCTGCAGCAAACAATTATACCAAACCTGCACTATTTGGTGGAACCATTCTCGAAGATCACCAACATTGTCTGTGAGTGGACATGATCAGCTTAAAATTAGGAGAATCTTGCTAGACAAGTGAAACAATGAGTTTAATACACAAATGAGCCAACGTTTTGAAAAGTAATTGGCCCAATTCGATGAATTTATAACACAATTAAAAACTATATAAAGTACAAGAAACTTTGACAATAGGTAGCCCCACTTGGCTGAGAATCATAGTTTTATAAAACTAGAAGCTCTGTGCAAATGCTGTCCTACAACATTTAATTAATAGACAGAGAGTTGCAGAGGTGGACAAAATTATTAACTCCCAGCTAAGGGACGCTTAGAATGCAACTACCTTCTGCCTCCTTTGCATTTGCCAAACACAACACCCTGTCCCCATCATGCGTGCAGCCCATGCTCCACGTTGAGACTGTCATAGACACTTTGCATTTGCAGCCTTCTAGAACTGCAGCACTCTGGAGCGATCAAAACTGAAGCACTCCCACTACTCCCCACCGTAGAAATCAATTCAGAACACACGTTGCAACAGCGTCCCCTCTGAGGCGGAAGCATGCGGTTTAGAGAAGCTCGTTTTAGCGAACGCCGTTTTACCGACCCCGGTGTATCGAATGCCTTTATAGAGAACCCAGTTTAGAGAAAAATGGCGATGAGCCTTCTTTTAGCGAATTCGGCCGCCGCGAAGCGGCGCGTGTACGGGCAAATCAGGTGAGTTAACATTTTGTAATGAGCCGCCGCAGACTGCCGCCGCGAAGCGGCGGGAGCGCAGCGGGGGGCATGGCTTAACACGCGGACCAGTGATACACGCGAGAAGTAGGAAAGCCTCTTTAAAAAAGCGTCCCCTTTTCGATAAACGGCGTTTCTCTAAACTGAGGCTCTGCTTTCTCTAAACCGTGCTTCGATAAAACGTGCCCATTCTCTAAAACGTGCTTCGATGAAATGGCATTCTCTAAACCGTAGTAAACCCCCTCTGAGGTACTCGAGGAAACGACTACACACTCCTGCTGTGCCCGATTGTCTTTCAAAAGCATACAACCTCTGGCATGCATTCAGTCTACAGAAGCGAAATTGCTAGGAATTTGTAGCGATTGGACGCAATAAATTTTGTTTTCCTTCCACGTTCTGGAACTTGCTGCGCACCTAGACTGGTAGGTGGCTTTTGACTTTGGTGTGTGTGCTTGGTTCGGAGTTTCGGTCTCAGTTCTTCTCAAAACTTCCAGATGAAGCTGGCTCCTCTTCAATCACCTCTTCGACGAGACTGAGCGGATGGATCTCATTCTCTTGACGAAACTTCTTCTCTACCTGTTAATGAAACGGTCGACGGTCAGGCAGTGACATGTGTAAAAAACATGTTGAGTAACACCTGTTAACACTTGCAAACAAGAAGGCCATTAATAGAAAACCTTTGGTCACAAGCACACAATTCAAGTTAGGTGGCAATACGTGGCAGTTATTCGAGGTTGGTGCTTGAGCTCTGGCAGGAAAGAAAGGGGCAGACACAGGTGCCAAAAAATGGCAGGGTGTCCACTATGATCACAGTTTCAAATTCTCGGACTTTCCTGGGGTTATCCAGAATATCCCAAGAAATTTTTTTACACATTAGGTAGAATCAAGACGTCTCGGATCATCGAGGAACATGATGCTAATAGTTTTTGTATGGCAACTCCTTGCAGGTGGAAGGAATTTAACATCACATCTAAAGAGGCTACCATTACAGTATTCACAGTTCTTCACTGAAAAAGAGTAGTTGTGGGACGTTTAAGCAGAGTTCACATTTTCCAAATGCATGTCAAAGAAAGAGCATTAGGTAAGAGTAATACATAACATTTTAAGACTTCTGCAACTTTAAATATTTTTGAATAAATTCAATTAAAATTTCGAGGCCTTTCAGGCTCACTCAGATAACCTATACTCGTTTTCACCTTTGCACATTGTTCATGCGCCGCGCGAAGAAGTTGTTATAAGGTTCGGTTGTCGGAGGAAGAAGCAATGTGTTTGGCGTTGACAACACATATCTTATCCAAAATGCACCTACATTATCTTAATTCTCTAGATGAAAGGGGAAATTAGTAATGCTCTGCAAGGAGCCGGACTTTTTTTTACTACGGTCCTTGAGGTGAAAACGAGTAGTATAGTAATTTCAAGTCCTCCCTGCCCTCTGTGCACTCCGAATGGTTTCCAAGGCAGACAATGGTGGACCAACCCAACCCAAAGGTAGACAAACCCGAAACATGACTTCACTACTTTTGATTGATCTATACGCCACTAGTGCCCACCTTTTCTATGCTACGAAAATACTATGTGGTGCCTTCATTGCATTTCATTGACTGATTATGCTTCCAATGTACCATACACCAGGTGCTTCAGTGAAGAATTTCAAACATCTCTAAAACTAGGGTGGTTGAGAAACAATCTCTTTTCGGGAACAAACTGCCAGCCACGTCTGGCATCAGGGACTGCAAAAACATACAAAACTTTTTAATTAGTGAAAATAAACATATTTTTTCAATTAGAAACTTGCCGAACATCATCAAAAACCCCCTAGATCAGTCAATTTTATGACGACTTGAAGCACGTGGGTGCCCTCAAGTAACCACCACAGGCGCAAGGCCGACAATGCGAAAACGCGGGTGATATTCTCATCATTTTTGTTTTTGCATCGCCAGCCTTGCGCCTGCTGCACAAGTGGTAATTTTAGCCCACCCCCGCGCTTCAAGTCGTCGTGAAATTGACTAATCTAGGAGTTTTCGATGGTGCTCGGCAAGTTTCTAATTGGAACCATATGTTTATTTTCACAAATTAAAAAGTTCAAAAGTTTCTTCTTTTCTCAACCACCCTAGTTTTAGTAATCTTTGAAAATTCTTACAGAAACACCCAACATATTAAGCATGGCTCAAGACAGTGCCAATTCAAGCCATACAGAGTTCTATGTAAGTCTTCCTTAGAGTGTGGTGAAAAGATCACCCGGAGCATAAGAGCTGTCAGCATGCGGCCAAGTAAATGCACATTCAGTCAGTCAATGCTAGAGGTTTGAGCATTCATTCCATTGTTATACCAAGCTCCCAAAACAGGCATGTGAAGACGCATGACATTGCATCTAAAGTGTGCAGAGATGTCGGATATGGGTGAGCAATAACGCAGGCTCAACAGGTGCTGAACATGTCACCATGTTTGCTAAGTATTGTTAAGAGCTGAAATAGTAGCGAGGCATTGCATCAGGAAATAATGACAGTGTGAGACGCGTGTTCACTATTTTTTAACAGAGCTGAAGCAGCCCAGCACAAAGGACCCTTGCTGCTCCAACCATTCCAGACACAGACACTGACGGTAACCATATCCCTTCGTGAATTATCAAAATTCAAGTCGCAGACAGATGGACCACTTACACAAAAAAATGAACCATCACATGTGCCACACTAAATATAGCATAATGAAACAGTAATCAGACAAAAAATGTATGCAATTTAATCAGTTTTAGGAATGCACGGCGCCAAACCTTCCAAGCTATACTAACGTTTCCCACTTAGAAAATGGGGGAAAAAAGAGCTGTCTGGCATGCTTTTCTGAAGGTCAGCCTAACGGCACTTTTAACATTAATCCTGATATTGTGCACTGGAACTTCCACACAGCTGAAGCAGCACCAGAGGCAGTTCACTGCACTAAAAACAGGATGGCTAAAATAATGTCCTGTCATTTCGAGGTTCCCAATAAGATCCCTGACCCTTGATGTTTCAATAGTGCCATTCTCTGCAGTAGATGTTAGTTTTTTAGGGCACTTTCACCGACACAAGCACCAAAGTTTTGAAAACAACATTTTACACGGTTTTGTCACGTGTGAGCAGGAAGCATTGTCAATACAATACAATATGTTTCATTATGTTTTTTGTACATTTTACTGTTTAATTCCCACATAAGCCAAGGAAGCTTGTGCGTGGGACACGGCAGTAGTGGTACAGGCAAACAAGTTAACGAAAAACACAATTTGGGGTGTTTGACAAAATAAACAAAACAAAGAAAAGCACACTATTTTAGTAATATTTTACGTATGCAGCTACCAAAACCTGGAAACGAGTGTTGCCTGTACCTGCGCATACTAAAGATTTGGTGGAACCATATCAGTTTGGATCCATACTGGCTTTCATCCACTAAGACATAGTTGAGAAAAGTTCCCTTAAGACGACTTTTCACCTATACTCCGGCTCACCCTACGATGGACTAGGGCCCGAAGGCTGGCGGGCGGAGCACTACCTCAGAAAATCTTGCATCCACACTGCAAAAGAGTGCGCGAGAGAAATTCCAATACACAGAGTATGAAGGGCACTTATCTTACGCGTATGGTTCTCTGTTGTGATAGACCGCTATTTTATATTGGTGAAGTATTTAGTTTCATAAACATGTCAACTGTTTGGAGAAGTTGGAGGGCGCGTAGGCAACACTGACATACAGTCGTTTCGCCTTAGCCAAACAATCCAATCCAATTTTTGGGTATGTAACCGGACCCGTATCTCCTTTCCGTACGTGGTCTGTACATATGCTCCCGTGTCGAACACTCAATCCGACTCATCTTCATTTCTTGATGGCCACTGGCTCTGACCACGGGTTCTCTTCGCCACATCGCTTCCAGATGGTATTCAATCCCTTCAGTAGTCTTTAGTAGTAGCAAGCAGACAGAGCCGCAGCGAGGGCTCGATAAGCAGACGAAAAACTCGCCTCCGCATGACGCATCTTAGTGCACTGATACGCACGATGGGGCAAATACACCAAGTGGTTTCTAACAGGCTCATGATTGGACCTGGCGGCCTGTAGCATTGGGCTTTAGTCCATCGTAAGATAAAACAAAATATAGTTTTTATTTTTTATTAATCTTTCTATGGTTGTTTTGAGGGTTATAGGAAATTTTATCCTAACGATTTCTTCGGATACCTCACTGAATATCTTTGGCACGTAATAATGTTTTGTCATCTCTCTGTATTTTGTGTTACCACTCGTAGGAAAAGTTTTCGGTGGTGGATGACTCTGCCAGACATTCATCTGTGCTGCACGGTCATTCTTGGGCCTCAATGGCACCGACTTTCCTGTGATTTTCCCCACATGTGAGCAATGGGCTGGGGCACTGCGAGTGCGTCGGCAATCTCAGTCACAATGATGGTGGCACTAGCATAGGTGCTGGTTACCGACACTCTTCCCTGCAATGTTGGTAAAGCTGTGTAGCTTTCTAAGCTTACGATGAAAGCCTCGACACACAACAGAGACTGGAAATCTGCACGGGCTCAGGCTAGCCCGAAAGCCCGACCCCAACCTGACCGTCGGGTTGGGCCAATACATGAGAGCACGGTTCAAGTCGGGTTTGGGCCAATTTATCCCGAACTGCGTCGGGCTCGAATCGGGCCTAGTTGGAGGCATCATGACCCACGGCCAGACCTTGCCAAATATTTCGGAATGGAGGCAAATAATTATTTTCATTTTATCTTCGAAAACAAAAAAAAGTAGCAGAGAGTTTGTTTTAACACAAGATGCGCCAACCTGGATATTGTGCCGCGGGTCATCAGGTTCTATACAAAGCCCACTAAACTAGGACAACTGTCTAGATCAGTGGTTCTCAAATGGGAGTCCGCGGTCCCTGCAAAGGCATTTCTAGGATCCAGGAGGCCTTGCTCATCAATAAACCTGGCAATAAATTTGATTTCTTTTTTCGTTTAGAGATGTTTCGTGAACCAGACAAACAGGATGACAACGCACAAAAAAACCGAAAGCAGGAAAACCCACCAGCTTTGAAGTACATATTGCCACCAGCCGAGTTACCTCACCCTAGCAACACCGAGGTGGAACGTTAGACAGTGACAACAGTTGTGGGGACATTGGGGACCTTCTTGAGTGGTGGAAATCTCACACAGAAAAATATCCCTTGCTCAGTCAAACCGCGTGGAGAGTTCCGTGTATTCCAGCCGACATGCGCGAGTAGCGAACAAAATTTTAGCTGCTGGACTTTGCTTCAACAGTGAAGGAAGACGTTGTCTCCGGAGTGTGTAGATAACATCTTGTTCCTTCACGCTAATTCGTAAATAATCATGTACCTCATTACTTTTAATATTTGTTTCTTAATTTTTTAATTGGGTGGTGAATAAGCTTCAGTCGTATGTCAAAAACGACTTCAACTAAAGTTCTATAACATCTTTCATCCTCTTCACTCTATTCACGTCTCTTCAAACACTGTGACAATATTTGTGATCCGATTTGCTGCTGTGCAGCAGGGGGTCGAAAAAGGGCTCAAACTTCCTAAACTTATTGCTTGTTGTTTGCCTGTTTTTTGTGTCCAACTCAGGTGTCTTATTCCAAATCTCAACAAGGGGAATCATAAAGTTGCACAAACTTAATATAATTTTATTTGCAAAAATGTTTTTTGGTCAAAAATGTATTAAAATATATTATCGTATGTGCTGAAATTTTTTTTATACTCTTTTTTAACTAAGTTAGATTTCTGTTGTACGCATCATCATTTTAGAAACAGCCTGAATAAATAAAATTGCTGTGCAAGCCTTTGACAGAAATGTGTTTAACTTCCGAGATTGGAAATTCTTGTTCAATACGAACGGTGTCATGTAAGACAAAGGTGGAACTAAAAAAAAAAACACAGTCGAGGCCGAGATCGGGTCTGGTTCGGCGTGATTCGGGCTAGGATCGGGATGGATTCATATCGAGAAGAGCAGTCAAGCTCAAGCCGGGTTCGGGCTAATTTTTTTTTTTTTTGGTCGGGTCGGGCTTGGGTTTACGTTTAGAAATCCCGCTTGGGCCGAATTCAGACCAAGGTTTTATCAGGCCGGGTCAGGTCGGGCCTAATATTCCGGCCCGATCTGATCTCTAGCACAGACACCTGCCCTTTTATTTATAAAATGCCTGGCTCGCCACAAATGGTCTTACCAAGTGTCAGATGTGTCTCTGGTAGTTCGTCCTGAGGGAAAGCACTCGTACAGCATGATGTACTGTGACAATGTCTGAATTAACAGTATAAGTCAAGTAGTTAACTTACAACTGTGCTACTGCAAACAGAGTTCAATGGCAGGTGGTTGGTTACATCCCCAAGTCAGGCAAATGTTACATACTGACCGAACCATAATATTGCACATTGCACCAGATACCGGGATAACTCCAACATGCACTTTGCCAAGTTGAAAGTGATGCCATATAGAAATACTGCCAATGTTTGCAAAAACATACATTATTGAACCCTTCAGTGATGCTGAGGATAAAATTTAGAACTATTTCATAGATTCATGCCTGAGACTACCAGACAATTCTGCTAACTTGAACCCCATTTTCGGCATAAAAATTTCTACTCAACCTAGGTCTATCGACCAACCGTAAAATATTACCGATCATGTGACCAGTCTCATGCAATTGCTGTTTCAGAGTCGACAGAAATAGGCATCCAACTCCAGCAAGTGCCTACCCCAAAATTATTGTGATTACTATCCTCCAAATGTGGGTGGGCATATATTTTTAGGTAGATTCGTATGTAACGACAGACAAACTTGTTTTTCTCCAAGTGCTCTGGGAACAGTTTTCAAACATATCTTAGCACCCAGAGCAGAGATGTCGCAAAGCTTAAATCCACCATAAGGCTTTCCCCGTTGTGGAATTTCAAGTATTATAGCAATGTGAGTAGCAGTGTCAAAGCAAATGCATTTCAGATATCATGATGTACCATATTCGCACGAAACATCACGCAAACACAAATGTTACTTGAGGAGAGTTTTAGGGTATATCAAACGCAGAAGAAAATAAAAACAGATTATGATGTGAACCTCACTTTCATGCGAATTCCAGTTGTGCAGGTGAGTCGAAAGGAAAGGAAGCAAGGAGTGGCCGGCTACATTTTCGAGAAGCTGCCAACGTCTCGATTTCTTTCTTTTTATCACACATTGAATTAAGAAACAACTTTCCCACACATTGCCACTGCCACAACTCTGTCTCAAATTAGCAAGGAAAAGATAGACCCCAACCACCGCATGTTTTCCTGAAGAAAAGACTAATGGCCATTCCTTCCTTTTCAACACACAATAACCATCAGTGAAATTTGCTCATGCCATGCTGGCTGCGGAGTGCATTTGCGCCGTTTCGCTTTCCACCTGCCGTACTCCAGGCCTTACAACTTGATTTCGCATGTAATGCAAATAGCATTTCAAGGGAAGAAATTACAGAAAAGATTGCATTATACTCGTGCCAATACAGCAGTCTAGAAGTAAAAAGACTGCAGGTTAGAGATCATTGTCAGACTTGCAAGAAAAGAGCCACATATTGCTAAAGCAGTAATGGGCGATCATGCAAATAAACAAGAAAGCCCAAGGTTAAAAATCAACCGCTGAAACGATACCATTACAAGCTGAGACTATGAATAAAAATGTGTTCAATTCCACTGAAGTTCAACAAAACCTGCTTGTTTCTTGAAGGTATGCTTTAATTTACTCAACTGATGCTAAAAGCATCGTCTAGATCATGTGCAGATACGATAAGCACATTTCGAATGCCATTCCTTCCTGGCCAGTAACCGAGCAGTAAAGACAACTTACAAAAAAAGAAGTGAAAGAAAAATGAAAGACGTTTACAACTCCCTGTAACGCCGAATTAGAGCGCAGTTCTTGAGAAGGAAGAGGGGAGGGTACGGAGGGGACGGTATGCCCCTCCTCCTTATCCGTATCCTCTACTCTTCCCTCCTTTTCTACTCCCCCGTGCTCCTCGCCTCCTCCCCTCTTTCCTCTTTTTTCTCCTCCTCCTCCTCCCTCCTCCCTCCCGCGCGGTGCATTATGGGAAACGCCCCATAATGCAATGCGTGCATCACCGCAGTGCATTATGGGACGTTTCCCATAATGCACCGCGCAATGACACCAACGGCGACGCGTTACGGTTATGCCGACGGCGACGCTGCTCAGGCCTGAAATGGGCGCCTAAGAGCTGTGCTCTAAAAAAAAAAAAAAGTATCGCTCCTGTCTCTGTACGTGCAAAAGGCAAATATCGGTGTATTACATGCCAAATCAATGAAGGGCATTTAGCTAAGGGTTCATTTCGACTAAGGGTCAATTTCGACCACCTGGGAATCTTTTGACGTGCAATGAAAATCTCAGTTACATGTTCTTAGCAATAAGCGTATGTAGTTGCAAAGTGTCACTACATTGGCTATGCTGGACAACAGATCACAGACCTAAGCCGGTCTGAAAAGCAAAGTTTCTTCTGGCCACGACAAAGGTTACTGATGTTTCTTGGTCCAGTCAAGGCTTTCAGAGAAGCGAGGACGCAATTAAATCGAATAGCAGGCAACAAAGTTCAAGTGGAACCTTCTATCAAGGAACTCGCATAACCTTATTAAAATAGACAAAAAAAAAATCCTACTGCAGTGTCATTACAGCATTGCAACTCTTGCTTCCAGGCCATATGCAGGAAATAAAATAAAAAGAAAAGTAAGTAGAGCTTAACTTGAATTCACATGCCCAGAAATAAGGTCCCGATTCACCTCAGAACCACAGCAGAAACCAGCCTAGCCGCTCAGGGGCAAGGAGCTGCTCAAAGTCCACGGTCTTGAGCAAGACCGAAACCACTATGGAAGATGGCCACCCCAGGAAAGAAAAAAGAGCCAGAAAGTCTGCATGATGTCGGAGGTTACAGCTCCTCAGAGCAGAATGGTGCTCTGCGCAACATGACGACATTATACTGCCAACATCCAGTTATGGTAATCCTCTGAAAATGCTTAGGAATAGAGCAGGTCATCTTATGGTCTAATATAGTACCTAGCTAGTAAAGTACTCTGTTTATTCAAATCTAACCTTTTTATCAACGTCGCCCATACATTGGAATGATTGGCTAATAACATAGTCAAACACTGTAATTCACAAGACCAGGAGAATGACAAAGACAGAGGTCAGGTTTGAACACCAAAATTCAGTCTATAGTTGGATTCTGAGTATATGTCAATGTCATGCTGAGAGTCCCACAGCAGGTCACAGTTTTGGGTCCAAATATGATCTAATGTCTCCTTGCATGTTTGCCTCCTGTTAATTGCGATGATTGACCCTCCACATAATATGTACAGTCTACTGCAATATAAAAGACCCGCTGGGAGCTCGAGGCCGAGACGGCGGCAGGTGGGGGCGCTGCGCACACTCCGGGCAATTCCATTCTGCTTTGAGGGGTGGACACTCATTCGGGACTCAACCGGGCCTGAACGCGCTTAACAGTATTTGGTTTCAATTTAGGGGAAGAGCGTGCTTCATCAATGTCACGCCCAGATATATGGTCACAAAGGCTCAAAACAAGCATAGTCCATCACTGTTTTTTGTTTTTTTTCAGTTGTTTTGGATGTCAGAATAGGCACTGCTAAATAATCAAAATTGAAAGAGAAAATGCCTTGAAGAGCGCATTCATTCGTTATAATGAAAAAAGAATGCAGAGCTAGTAGGCTGCGGGTGCAACTTTGGCATGGCGTTGAAGAACTGGTCCTCGCCACGAAACCGAAACTAGAAACTGATAAGCGCACATTGCGCTTTAACTGAGCCCCGAGTAAGTTCTACCTTCGGGGCAGAATGGAATTGCCCAGAGCGAGCGTAGCGTCCCCGCCAGCCACCGTCTCGGCCACGCACTCCCAGTAGGTCTTTCATATAGCAGGAGACTGTACATGAGAGAGGAGACATGCAGGCTGTGCCCATATAGAGGTAGAGTTAGATTTAAGTAAATACGGTAATTAAAGCATATCCACATGGTAGCACATCCTTTGGTAGGCAGCTGCCCTTCTACAGCTTGCTTCTGGGGAATATTAGTGCGTAAATTATCAATTATTTTGACTGCAAGTTCACCTCTCTCTATCAAAACTGGCCTCTCAAAATTGGTAATGCAGAAACATAAAAACCAGAGAATGCTATATGCAACAACACCAGAAAAAAGATTCTGAGGCTTTTGCAAGGCGCTATGGTTTTAACAAAGCTCACTGCCAAAAATAAACCCCCATATCTCCATTGCTGAAACAAATGTACATAGAGAAGCAAAGTAAGTACCAGCCCTGCCCTATTAGAGGTACGCCACTTATCTTAGTGAGAGGATAGCATCACCGAGAAACAAACAAGCAAGAAGAAGACTTGCTCACCTCCTCTGTGAGGATGACAATGCGGTTCTCTACCTTGGGCTCCATTTTGCATGTCTCGTGCTCAACGTCTTCTAGCGAAGCCTGCCGCTGGCGGAACAGGCCTCTCCGCGCTGATGCATCCAGGCTGAGTCCACGCTTCAGCGGAGCCTTCACAGAGACGTCTTCACAAGTCCGCACCAGGCTGTGCCTTTGGGACAGGCAAGCAACCACGACTTTAAAGCGACGACCCAGCCACAAACCATGTTTCCAACCATTCAAACAACACCAGCTATTTTGTTAGAGGTCCCTTCCATCAAGTTACAGCAAATGTCGTATGCCTTTGTCCCTTCTGCTAAGTCTTTAGTTCATAACATCACATCTGCTGCCATTTGTGCACCTGGCCGGTATTTTCCGAAAGCTAGCCTGCTGTGTACCCCTCCTAAGTAGGGTGGAGGAGGGAACCCCATTGCCTCAACACGCATATAGAGCACTGCCGCAGACCAGGGTTTGGCAAGCTAGAGGACCCTAAACAGATCCAACCCATTGTGTTACCTAGTGTCCCTCTTGTGGGAGTGTATAATCAAGGAATTTCTATGAACTTGCCACCTTCAAGGGTTCCCTTCTTTAATGTGGGTTGTCTCCCTGATGTGATACAAAGGATGCAGCATTTCATTAGAGAAGAGCATGCACTAGCTATCCCTAGTATTGAGCACTGCCACTGCTTTCGAAAGTGTCATACCTCCTGGATAAGCAGACGAGGCTCTGTCGGTGGTGAGTCCTTGGGCGAGCCACCCCAGTGAGAATCTTGATTGCCTGGAAGTGGTTCTGGACGGCCGTGCACAACTCTGGGCTCTCATCTTCGCTCATCTTAAAGTGTGCAAATAGAACAGTGTCAGACAAGCAACTCTACAGTGGCACCAGGCATCACTTGCAAACACTCCAAAAGAACTATCCTAGCAGGTGGAAGGGTCAATCAGGACCGTTCCAACTAATACTGCATTTGAAAGAACTGCACAATTTCTTATTGAATTAAAGGGCCACTGACAACCCCAACATCAATATTTTTTTCATTGTCCCAAATGAGTGAAAATGATCCATAGAAATTGTCCTAAAAATTGTATGCTCCTATTTGCAGAGAAAAAATTAATTTCCACAAAGCCAGATTTCAAACTTTTGCCCGAACCGATGACGTAGATGGCAAAATGAACCGATAACGTAGATGGCGAAATCCTTGCCTTCTTGGATGACTTCAAACCGGAAGTGTAGTTTAACTTTCTCTTTTTCCCTCTAGTCAATGACGGCAATCACGGGGTCTTGTCTCTACCAACCTGCCAATCGCACGCATATTTTGCTGTGCACTTGCACGTGTCCTTTCCCCCAGAGTCATATACAGAGAGAGTTTGGCCATACATTGGGAAGTATAGGAGGCAAATGAGGAGGCACCATTGGTTGAAAGGGAGCTGGGCGTGTTCCAGGGCATCTCCACAAATTTGAAAGTGGCCAGCCAGAAGCTGCGAATAATACCCTGGCGGTGATGGTGAGAAAAAAAATTAATAAGTGCGTTGGAGTAACTCTCGGTAATTGAAAATATAATGTACGTAATTTTTTTATCACGGTCATGCAAAATAAAAATCTAGCAGAACGATCAATGTGATCCGTACGCCAGGCGCCGAGGGCCGGGAATATGCCATCCAAGCGGTCAGACTCCGTCCGAGCAAAACAGTTTGAGTGGCACATTCGATTCTTACATCTTTTTGCATGATCATAATCGAAACATCACGTGCAGCCTACTTTAACCATGTAGACTTGCTACATTTAACTCTTACCGCTTACAATTAAAACTGTTTCTTGCTACCGCCGCTAGGGGATTATTTTCGGCTTCTGGTTGGCTAAGAGAGCTTGTCAAGCCCTCTTTCTGCGTCTTGTGCATGCCCTGGCTCTGCCCGCTCCTCCCATTGACAAAACTCTCCTTATATACGGCTCTGCTTTCCCCGCGTGTGGACGACGCGTCACTTTTCAGATAATTTCTTTTTTAGAATATTCTATTTAGTGGGTCTCAAATGTTTTTTAAATAAGTAGGAAAATGATGTGTTCTGGATTTTGGCAAGCAATGCGAGGGATAACCCATGGATGGCTCGATAATTGCTCTCTCGAAACCCAAAAAGTTATCTGGCACAGAAAAAAAAAAAAAAAGGACTTGGTTTTATTTTTTTCAATGCTCTCAGTGGAACTGACGGATAGTGAGAAAGGTATTAAAGGGATATTGAAATGAAAATTGAAATATACCTGTCACATTCAGAAACAAGTTAGACATGATAGACAATATGTGCTAGCGAAAACTGCACGCTTGTATTCTAAAGGGATGGCTATACTTTTCATTTTAAACGGCCGATTTTGGCAAGCACTCAAAGAGCAGCCATCGGAGAACGCGATTGCGTCTTGGGAGACCCTGCGCATTTGTGACGTCACTTTTCCCCTCACGGGTAAGGGTGCGGCGAGGCTGGCATGGTTATGAGCTTCGTCACTTGGTGGTATCGACATGTTACAACCTAGAAGTTTAAAGGTGCCCGAGGACTGGTTGGGCGACACAAGTGGAGGCGAAGTGAGTCACCTGCACCGCAAAACTACCCTGACCTCCTCCTCCTCCTCTCGGTCTTACCCCCCCTCCCCGTCTACCCTTCAATTCCCCAGCCGCAGGAGTTGAATAGGTGCGGGAGAGAAGGAAAATTCTGTTCGGCCAAGTTTGACAGGCTATGCGCGCTCGGAGATCGGCGCCGCACATTCAGTAGAGTGGTGCTACTTCTTGGGGACGATCGACATAACAAACTTCGAAATAGCTTAGGAAACATGCACCAGGTGCAATTTTGGTAATCGCATACTATTCATTTTAAGCAAAGTTTTTGTGTCTTTTTGAACGAAAAATCGAAGTCTTTGTGGTGTTGCCACAACATACCGTAAAATACCAGGAAGCGCCCAACCTACTTTTACTGAAAACTGGGTTAATCTAGACATGGGCGCTTGTCCGGTCAAATCGGTAAAAACCAAAAACCAAGACAGCATCCAACAAGGAGCTTTGAAGGCAGGGTGAACGAAATCGGAAAAAGAATATTTATTTTCACACAATATCCCCGTCATTGTCGCAGTGCGGCCGCTGCCACGGGGTGATTTTCGGGCCATGGTGGCGCTGTGGAGGGGGTGGGCGCCTGACATATAATTTGCAGAATTACCAAGTTTGGGAAACAATAATAGTGGGCGCTTGTACAAACTGGGCGCTTCCGCAGTATCTTACAGTAGTTGACATTTACCACCAGAAAAGGTGCTGGAATTTCGTTTCAGTACCCAGAAAAAAAACCTAGGAGGTGATCGATGCCTCATCACTAACACTTAAAGGGCCTCTGAAAAAAAAAAAAAAAAGTTTTTTGTACACAGTCTGGGTGGGACACGCAAGTCAAATAATAATTTTATGTGAAAAAAAATTTTTTTAGAGCAATATTGATGGCACGAGACACGATTTAGCCTGTAGTCACCTCCTTTCCACTTGTTTTCTCTTTCGGCATTTCGGGTGCGTGGAGGAGAGGTGGATCGGCTTCGCCTTTACGTTGAGGTGGAAAGAGCGAACGACCATTCCATGATGTCATGGACTTTGCACGCAGAATTTCAAATAAATCTCTCGCCGTCAATATTGCTCCATTTTTTATTTTTTGCTTAAAATTTATTTTTTGACACGCATGTCTCAACCACATTTATAGTGTATATATATAGTGATTTTGCAATGGTCGTAAAAAAACATACTCAATGAATGCCATTAATAACTGTTACACACATGCAACTTCCAACATCTCTAAATTTCTGAAAAATGCCTTTGCCTCCTACATCGTCAAGAAAAGAAGCAAGGACGAAACTGGATTGGGGGAGGAGGATTCGGATTTTTGACAGGCTCTTTTGCATGGCAAAAAACGTTTTTTCGCAATGGAAATTTTTTTTAGGGTTATACAGTCGAGATCGATTATAAAGAAGTCAACGGGAATCGGAAATCGCTTCGCTATATCCGCTTCTTCGTTAAATATGAACTCATACAAATAACATAAAAAAAAAAAGAAGATAACACGGGCTGTCACGGGCACATGTTCATCGAGCCTGCAGAAAGCGGTCGAGGTTTCCCTGCAAGCGTCCTTTGCTAGATCGGAGCCACTTCTTGCCAACTGCAAGAAGCTCCGATCGAAAAAAGATCCTGCTACGTACGGACCGTATCGACAGCTGCGACGGCCCTGCGGAGGACGCTAGCGGTGGACGACATTCTTTACGTTTATGCGCACTCCGTCGAGAATGGCACGCTTTTGATTCAAGGAGATTGCCTTCGTCTTCCCTGTCGAGGTGCCAGCGGTGCCGGGACTCTCCATCGTTAAGTGGCGATGATTCTCCGAATTGGTGCGAAGTAGGCTTTCGCGCAAGAGTGATCTCACCGACCAGACGCCGACATGGATCACAAAGAAAACAAAGAAGCACGCGCAGCACCGAGTTCGCACTCAAGCTTGTCTGTCGTCGGTACAGAGAGCCTCGATTTAAAAGATGGGGCAACTGCTCCATCCGGGTCATGTGGTTTGTGGGCCGCATTTTCAAGACGAGCTGCAACATGCAAGGAGTCAAGACTCAAAAGCGTTCACCTTCTGCAAACATGTCCGCCTCTTCGCCCGATTTCCTCGCCACACTGGCCACACGACAATCAAATGCAGGCGTACGTTGTCGCTAGCACTCCGAACGCCCCTATTGGCGTGCCACGATGGCTTCTCCGCGTGCGATGCGGTAAAGTTGCTTTCCAGATAAGGAGCGGGTAGCAGACGACTTTCCAGCATCTGCAGCCTGTTCTGGGTGGCTTCTTGGCCGCGGCAGCAAAGTGCGGCGGTCCGAGACTTAGTAAACTTTCCGAATTTTATTCTTTTTTGTAAATTATCACAAGATTTCTCTTCGTTATATCCGCAGGAGCTGCTCAATTTCCTTCGCTAAAAACAGACAGAAATGCATTGAAAAAGTGCAAGCGGGAATGGGAAATTGTGATCACTTCGCTGTAACCGCTTTAAAGGGGCCGTGCAACAATTTTCGGAGTTTGGTAATTGTGGCAGTTGTCACTTCATGGTGTAAAGAACTGAAAACAAATTTGCCTGCAAGCGTTAGTTCTTAAAAAAAAATAAAAAATTTGTCAAACAATTGAAGTTTTGGGCGCACCTTAACTTAACCACTCTCAACCCTTACACCGTCTTCCGAGTCACACGCACAGTGACGTATAGCCGGGTGCACTGGGGACACGGAGAATCTGGTTGGGTTCTCTTTCAGAGCCTCCAGCACGCGCTTCTACTTGCGATTCACATGGCTACCTTGAAGGTTGGGGGGGGGGGGGGGGGCAAAGCGCTTGCCTTGTTGTAAGTAGGTCAAACTGACATAGTAGCGACGGGGTGAGACTCGAGAGAGGGATAGTTTTGTTCACCTCGGGCAGATGGCGCCACCAAAACTGAATATAGTACAATTGTGTCGATGATACGAGGCTTGTGAAGCATTTACTCGTGTCGAAACGACAATATTTATAAAAGACAGCCTTAAATTGGGCACATAATGACATATCTTGACAATTTATTACAATGCACCCAGGTTGGCGTCACGCCTTAGTTCCCACGGCCGCCACCCCGCAACTGCAAATCGCAAAGTATTCCTGTTCTCTGCTTTGCTATTAAGCAACAGAATTGCAATATTTCAAAAGAATGAGGCAGTTCTCCATCCCTTTTCGTAAGATGAACAACGTAAAAATTAAGAGCTGCCCCTTTAAGTAGACTTGTTGGTACATTCTCGGATAACAGCATGTTTCCCAGGCTGTTACGTTCACGAACACAGGTCCAGATGACTACCCGTAGGGACGTCTATTAATTTCCCATCTTGCATTTGCTTTCCTGGCTGTTATGTTCAACAATAGCTGTGTGATACGGCCGTCCTCTTTGTTTTTATGCACCCCCCCTTTTAACGTGAAACATTCTTAGCCTAGGTTTTCAGATTAAGTGAAGCCACAAAAAGTGTGACCACGAATCTAACCGCTGAATGGTCAATGGGGTGGAGAGGAGGGAAGCTACCCCCTGTGCAAAGACCGCCGACACGAATTGGCTGAGGAAAGCCCCCCCCCCCCCCGCATAAGCGATTAGGTTGCTCTGCGACGAGCGCAGCTGTGTCAGTTGGAGTAATGCGCACAGATGGTTCGCCCCAAACTCTCCAATGAAGAACGCCCCGAACGCAGGCGTCTGGCTGCTAGGGCCAGACGCACGACACAACGAACTGCTTCAGCGACAAAGAGCAAGAGCGCCAATGACCTGAGAGACGATGAGAAACCGAAGAGTTTCGACGCGAGCAAAGACGCCAAGCTCAGCGTGCGGCTCAACGAGCTGTTTCAGCGACCTGTGATGTCAACACCCCGAAAGCACGTGACCCTCGGCGGGGTCTTTGATTCGACTAGCACCGGCGAAGACTTCAAGAAGCACACGACAAACAATAAGTTTGGTGTTTCGTGTAGCACCGTGACCGACTGTGGTTTTAATCGGACGTATCGACGGCACGTCCCGAATTCTACGAAATGCTCGCTCGGAAATTCCTCGGTGAAGACGTCATAAGCATTGTCCTCTGCTCGGTATGCAAGTCGACGTTCAAGCGAGATAAGATCCCGCGCCTCTCCCAAAGCAACAGCTTCAAGTATCCATCCAAGCCCACCTTGCACCACTAAACGACATTAGCGAAAGGATTTTCTCATTGTGCATCCCGTTTATGAAGATCCAACGGCTAGTCCACGGGGATGGACCATCCGTCATCGTGTCGTAGACACACAATTGCAGAACAAATTGCGATAAATTTTGTCTTCTTTTCGCCTTTCTCTGCCGCGCTTCTTGCGTCGTTTGTCTCAGGCAGGTACGACCATAAACTAGGCTTGGAAAGGATTGAGGCTTTCAAAACAGCCCAGTCATCTTTCCCTCTCTCTCTTCAATATGTGCGTGTGCTTCTGCCGTGCTCAGTGGCTCTCGATTAACCCCGGTTTTGCTGCTCCTATACATCATTTCAGCGAAACTTGGCAGAGAGCAAACGCTACGGCCCATTCGAGCCAATCAGAGCGAAGGAGGCGAGGCACATGCCACTCGGCCTTTACCAAAGGTACAGGGGTAAGAGCACAACCCAAACAGTTGGAGAAGAGGGGAAAAGAAACTCCCCTCTTACCTGGACCCTCCTTTGTGCATCCCAGACGTCGCGTTTCTTCCCCTGGAAGATTAGCCGGTCACCCGAAATTCATACAAAAGTGGCTCGCCTCTCCTGCCCATGGCACTGACGGCACTGATCGCAACTAGCGAGATACAGTCAGGTGCCTCCCTCCAACGCATTGTTTGGCTCGATGGGACCGTAGCCTTCGCCGTTTGCCAAGTTACAGTGAGACGGAGTATGGCACCGTCGTGCTAGGAGTAGCGGCTGACGCGAAGCAACACCTGGGTCAACTAGATGGGGTCAGAAATTTTGCTCACTCTTATAGGTTGACATTTCTTAGTTACAATTATAGACCAGTGTCTGCTCTGTTGCATGGGCACCGCCAAGTTTGTTTATGCTGACGCCATGACACAGTAGGGGGGCTGCGCCTTTTGCAAGACTCAGTTTTTTTAGGAATCTTCACACATATCGTAGTGCAAGAACGTCAGAAATGTACAGTCACGAAGCTCCAAGAACAACACCAATACCAAGAGTGCTGTAAAAAGCAAAAATCTTGTTTTGTGTGCAGCCCCTCTCTTCACAATAGCCTGCATTTGAGGTTATTATTTCCCACCTTAATCACTGGAGGCCAGGATTTCAGACACTAAGATATAGAGCGACCACTACTACGTAGTTCCGAGGAAATGCCCGCCCCCGAAAGATCGCCCATTCCATTTTTTTAGCTAAATATCTGTAGCATAAAAATTCCGAAACATTGCTCACCCCCCGGTTCCCGTCGGACGTCACACGATGTCCGACGAGAATCGCACCCGCCGTGCGATCTGCTGTACCGGTACGTCTGATAAGCGAGTTCATAGCGGGTTCCAGTGTTTTTGTTTGCGATCTGCGCGTGCGATATCGGCTCCCATAACAAGCGAGTTGTTCCTGCATGTATACTGCATCGTGAAATGCGAATCTGCTGCGTTCGTGATCTGCGGTATTTGTTCCTGTGACACAAGTTTGTAGCGGATTCCCGCGTTTTTGTCCGTGATCTGCGCGCGCGATATCGGTTCTCATGACAGGCAAGTTTGCAGCGGGTTCCCGCGTGTTTATTGCACCACAAAACTTTAATGTGTTGCGCCCGCGATTTGCGGTATTCGTTCCCGTGAGATGCGGGTTTCGGCGGGTCCTTTGCACCGTAAGACGCGGATCTGCTGCGTCTGCAACCTGCGGTATCCTTTCCCATGACACAGGAGTTTGTGGCGAATTCTCGCGTGTTTATCGCATTGTGAAACACGAATTTGCGGTGTCCGCGATCTAGAGTGTCAGTTCCCGAGTCATGCAGTTTGTAGTGGGTGCCCCAGTGTTTATCATTCATTTTTGATAAACTTTTGCTCTGGCATCCCCAAAGACAGCCCACCCCATGTTTTTCACCATTTATCTCTTCATTTTGAGTGCGACATTCTTTCGGAACTTTACGGTAGTTTTAAATATTTTAAAGAAGTTCCTAAAAAAACGTCAGCCAGCATTTCAATAAATATGGTAGTAGTGCTCCACCATCATGGAAGTCCATGTGAAATAAATTGCTGCACGAGAGTACCTGACTCATTATTAGGGTTCATATTTTATGTCATCTTCGAGATTGGCATAAGATATGAAATTCACAAATTGGATGAAATAGGGCAAAGCACATAGACTGCACATGTTGAGTTTAACCAGAACATACCACGACTTCACAATCTTTGAAGACGTCGTACCCATCCCTTCCTTGGGCTAGGTAATTTTTGGTGACGAGTCTGTATTTCTGTAAAGAGGAAGAAGGGCGACATAATGAAGGAACACATTCTAGAAATTATTCATATTGGGCACAAAACTACAGGATCCGATAAAGAAAATGGAACCCTGTATTATAGCCTGCATAAATTAACTATATCACAGAAACCTAAAACTCCGTCCTACCGTGACACTAGCGGTGATGATGAAATGTGAAAGTTTGAGAACATGATGTCACTTGGATAAAGAAATAAAAGTTCTCTATGAGCCAACGTCCTAATATTCGTCAAACCAAGAAATGGCATTGTGGGCACCTGTGGCATTTATCTTTCTTGCTGACAATTTTTTTGTTTTCCACTGAAATAAATGTTACAAGCTCACACTATGCCATTACCTGGTTCAACAAATTCAAGTGTTTTTTTTTTTGTTTTAGCTCTTTATCCAGGTAACATCACATTCTCAAACTTTCGCATTCTATCTCAACTCCTAGCATCACATTCACACAGACTTTTCAGCTTTCCGCGATACATAGGTTATTGATGCAGGCCGAAAAGCCGGGTTTAATTTTTTCTATCAGACCCTGTAGATTTGTTTCTGCCAGATAGCCTTTAACTGGGCCAGATAGCCTTTAACTGGCTTTTCAGTCACCCTAACTAAACGGAGTTATTAAAAGAGTACACCAGGAAAGCCCAGAGTTTCCAAGTTATAAAGTTGCAACAAGATCACATTCCGCCTCAAACAAAAAGCAAGATACCTTCCCGCCGATGAAGCCACTTGCCCCAGTGGGCTACCGAACTTCTGCCGTAGCTGTTTACCCCCGAGACAACGAGAGCAGATTGATTACCTGAGTCTTGTCCAAGGGTTCATCACCAATTCTCACAAACTGAGGGTCGATCCTCTGCCCTGGTGGTTTCTTCGGGTCAAATGCAAAGGTCACGCCGGATACTTGTGGGAAACGACCTTCGAGCTTCGGGTATTGGGAAACTCCATTTTCCAAGGCCTGCAGAACTTGGTCTCCTGACAAGAGAATCAAGGGACGCAGGAAGCGCTCCATACTCCATTTCCATTCTACCTTACGATGGACTGCAGAGGAGACTATGAGCCATCTCGGCCAATCCAGCGCTGTAAATTTATCAGGTGACGAGGTGCGCCGCACTTCACTGCGAAGGTCGTGCAGCGCTCACGTGTCATTAGACTGGCTTTCATGGTTCGTAGCATCCTCCGTGGTTGATTGTAAAGTAAATTTCAAGTATACAATTTGCGGGAAGGAAAATAAATTCCCTTTTCCGTCGCTGCCTCGCCTCCCGAACACTTCCGATACCCTTGTTGAGGACAAACATTTTGCAGTAGCACAACACCTTTCACACACCTGTTGCACTGAGGACAATGAGGGAGTCAATCATGGGAAGGATGGTGACCAGGTCTCGCATGGTGAAGGCTCCCCTCGGATGGATCCGATCGGAGCGGAGGGTGCCCGCGTTGAGGATGGCCAGATCCGAATGCGTTGAGGACAACATCACGTCGCTGATGAAGTTGCCTGGCCCAGGACAGACGCCACTCCAAAGTCAGCATTGCCTTACCTCTCGTCGGCACCTCGTTCATCGGTAAAGTGCACATTATTCTAATCCCGGTGCTCACACTCGAGGGAACATGGGCCAAGGTGCTGCAGTGGAAGTACTGGTGCTTGCAAATGGTTCGAATGCTTTTTGTTGGTATGAACGCTGATGCAAATAAAGTGGCTTCCGAAGCTTTGCACATATAGTTGAGTGGTTAAGACATAGGCTTACTTTTTACATGAAAAAGTTTTAAAAATAATTTGGTACCATTCTAGGGGGGGGGAATACCATTTGGATCCCTATTTCTAACAACTTAGAAACAGGACAGCGTTTTTGTCCAGAGAGGAATTTGTAAAGTATGTGTTATAATTCAATGCAAATAAATATGGCATCTACAATCCCTCCCCCCTTTCATTCTTAACTAAGTTATGTATGCATTATATAAAAAAGTTACGGTAGAAACAGAAATTTAACATTTTTCTAAAATAGAAATGCACACTTGATATTTTTGTAAAAAAATATCTGGACTTGCAATAATCAGGAGACTTACTGCCATGCTAATACCATCAAAAGTTACCACTCGTGGAGCAGGCGGAAGGCTGGCAATGCAAGACACATTATCATCCGTGTTTTTTTGGCACTGCCTGCTCCACGAGTGGTAACTTCAGCGCGCCCCTTTGCTTCCCACGTGCTTCCCGTCCTTTTAAAATTTACTCATGTAGTGGTTTTCAATGATGCTGAGCGAGTTTTTAATTGGAACCATAGGTTTATTTTCACTAGTTAAATGTTAAGTGACAAGTTTTAGGTAATCATCCAACGCATTGTGACGATTAGCCCCGTTTTATGACGCCCTGGTCGTATAACTCACCTGCACAGACAGCTAGTGTTGCTTTCATGGCACTGTTTTAAAAAAATTTGGACCCTCTAAAAAAAACAAAAAAACCTGGTTTTTTGTTTTTGGGTTTTATAATTTTCGAAAATCGTGAGGTAAAATCGGGTGCTATTTTCCAGGCCCATAATCGGGGAGAAATCTGTTTTTTTCTGGAAACCAATCTGGAATTCGAGTTTTATCGGGTCCTATTTATTAAAGGGCAACTACAGTAAATATTTTTGAAGTTTAGTTTAAGACTGTTTTCAACTAAAGCAGAATCCCTGAATTACAAGGTATAATTTTTTTTCTCCAATATTGTGTGTAGTTTTATAAATATCACGGCTCAAAGTGTGGTTTCGGGCATCTACGGCAAAACAGAAAGTGCCCGCTAGAAGGATGGTGACACTGATCATCAGCCATACGGCCGCGACGCGACGTCACAAGGGTGCTGTGCCAGTGTCCCTTGACTAAAAGCTAACCCGCTTGCCGTCCGCTAAAGAGCAGCTGGTTGAATCTTAAAATCGGTTTTAGGGGAGTACCATAAAATACCGAGCAAGCGCCCCCTCAAAATTTGAAGATAATCGCGAAAAAATAGGGGATGGGCACATGTGAGGTCATCAATTTTACATATATATGTACTATGCATATTTTTTCGGACGTTTCAAATTTTTGGGGTGGGCACTTAGTGCAGAATGGGCGGATGCATGGTATTCTATGTACACGGCTTCACTTTGAGGTATTATTTCGGCTGTGATCATATTTTATGCCACTAAAGTTATACCAGTCATTTACTTTCGTTTCGTCTTCGACCGTAGTTACCCTTTAAAAGAAATACATGGAACAGTTTTCTACTCAAACAGACGTCAACAAAGTCTATGATATAGGTATGATTCTCGAGCGCACAGAATCTTTTCACCTTCTGACCCATTCTGACGCGAACCTATGCCTAGGTTACGCAAATTGAAGAAGCTCTTGATAATCAAACCAGTGACCGAGGAAACACATTTGAAACAGATCCAGAACTGTTTCTATTTTCCATCAATTCAACTGATTTCAAGGCTGGTTTTTGAAGAAATATCAGGTTTAACACAGATCGGGGCAAAAATTAGGTAAATATTGGGTTTTACTCGAAAACGAAGAACCATATGTATACCCAGATAAAGATTCCTGCTTTGGACAAATTCTCAGGACATTTTTCTAGCTTAGGACTGTCCACTGGCCTTAAATTATTTTGGAAAGAAATTTTCAGGACCAAAATTGCAAGCAATTAAGTTTCAATACTACAAGGCATGAGCTCATAATCATCAATAACGAGCAAGAAAGGCTGTTTTGCGACACAGAGAGGAAAATCTAGAAGCAAATTATAAGTATGGGCACCTGTAAATACCTGCCATAGATTTAATCCAGCTCCCCATACTACTACATTCAAGTGTTCCATGTCTTTTGGGCAAACTCACCCAGTAGAATAATTTTATTTCATCACGACACATCCTTTACAAAGCCGGACAATAGTGTAATTTTTCTCGGCTGTATAAAACTCATTGTGCGCACAAGTGACCATTTTGTGTTTTTGTGTGCGTGTTATTTCGTGCTCCTCCTACGATAATGCCCTCGAGGCGCTGTAAGTATTCTGCAAATAAATAAATTTACCTCTGATGTCCAACACAGCACAAATGTACCCACCTAGGTTGGTCTCCGAAGTCCGAATGCTGCTAAATCTCCCATCCAGATCCACCGCAAAGTGTCCAATCACTTCCTCCATTTTGCCGTGAACAACATCTTTATGGAAATGTGGGTGCAGTTAGACACAGGTAAATGTGCAATATGCACAATGTGCACTGTCATGCGGTGAAAAACTTCCAATAAAATTATAGTTGCAGCAAAAATATGCCCACTTATTAGCAAAGAAGTTTCACCTTTGTACTTTAATAGCAGCTCCTTAAGTTCCTTGTCCTCTTCAAAGGCAGACGTCACATTCACTTCCACAATGTTGACCGTCACGCCTGATGTCGTGAAGCTTAGAGTGATATGCGAAAACTGACGGAAGTCAGTTCCGCTCTTCACAATGTATTTGCCATTCACCTGCAGCATATTGATTGACCATGTCAAAAAGGGTGCTTGGCGAAGAAAAAATTAGAGGCAACATTTGTCGTAGTCTCCCAAGTAGACAACGTTAGTAGAGCCCTAGACATGCTTAACTAAAACATGCAAGTAAACTGGCATGCCGGCATTACTGACCTTCTTGATCTCGTAAACGTGGTCATGGCCACCAAGTATGAGATCAATCTCATCCACATTGGCAGCTAGGCGGCAATCGTTAGGAGTTCGCATGTGAGTGAGGGCAATCACATAGTCTACACCCTTCTGAAAATCAAAAGAAAGCCACCATTAAACAGATTTAGGCAACAAGACTAGTGCTCTTGAACCAGGCAATCAAAGTAGAGTACACTTTTTTATTTATTTATTTTATTTATTCATATACCCTCAAAGGCACTCGTGAGAGCACTAAACCAGTTTTATGCAAACATCAAGAATTTTGGGTTTATTTAGAACAAAATAAATTTGCATGCCCTCTTTTCTGCTTCTTGACAAAAAAATAATCGATAAACGAACAGTCTTTCTTAGCCAAGTCAATCATGTTTTCTCAAACTCCTCTAATTCTGCTGAAAATGTGTGCCTTGTACAGACTTCAAAAGCAAACAAAAATAGAAAAAAAAAAAATTAATTTGTGTGTTTAAAATATTGTATTTACTCGAGTAATAGCCGCACTATTTATGAACAAGCCCCTTGCGTCTACTTTCACGCAGAACACATATACAGCCAACCATCGCGTTGCGCATAAATAAAATAGCGAATAACTAGATCGAGAACACCCGAGTCTCCATTCAACTGCAATCTTCACAGATGGTATCTTCGCGCGAAGACATTATCTCTGTCCTGTAAACCACTGGAATCATGTTGTCAATCGCGGTGATTGGCAATCCGCGTGCTCCGCGGAAAAGCCAACCCTCGGGTTTTCTTCATAAACAGTGCGGCTAATACTTGAGTAAATACGGTATAGAATAAGATGTTAAGAGTTAAGATATTATAGTGAAAAGTTTTTTTGCGGCACAGTTACATATTTGCCGAGAAAAAACAGTCAAACTGAAACCAAGGGACCGGTGCAAGATCCGGGACACAAGTGTAAGCAAGTCACAGGAAGTCCCTTGTTACGACTATGCGCTCAAAGTCTCTCCAAACCAACCCATTTGTGGTGTTTCTGTGGCCATAAAAATTATAATTCGTGGGGTCTTTTACCTTTATTAATGAATGTGTGCCTTGGAAGGCCTACAACTTCAAAAATATTTTGTGGGCTGTGTTGTCACTGCACGTGACCAGGAGGAGAGTGATTGATTGACTGAACATTTCTATTTTGTAGGAACAGACCCGAAAAGCCAATTCCCAACAAAAGGCGAAAAAAAAAAAAAAAAAAAAAAAAATTGGGTCAGATTTTTTTTTTTTTTTTAACGGTGCTTGGGCCCACATATATTTTGTTTCAGTAAAACAATCGTCAAGTGTAAATACAATTAGCGGTGTCCCTTTAACTGGCTTCCTGGTCTTTTGGCTTTTCGCTTAGTACTATTACATGAATAGGCATCGTCTGCCATGTGGATCGGTGATGTTTGGCAATGAGTGAAACTATGAATGTGAATGCAATGCAATGAGTGAAACTATGCATGTGTTTCCTCGAAGGAGGAAACACTCCGAAGATAGCCAGAATGAAAGTCGAGGCAGACAATATACTGACTGCCTAGACAACAATTTTCACTGGACTGAAACTGCAGATCACCTTGTGCTTCAGGAACCTAGCCAACCTTCGTCCCTCGGTGACAAAATCCTTGTATTCCACATCATCTGGGTCAAGTGTGGCTAATGTTGCCAACCACTCCTCTTCAACGAGTCCGATCAGTCCAATCTGCCCAGAACAAGCAATCAATATTTGTGAAATCCACACAGGCTGAATCAATGCATGGAAGTGCTCAACAAATTTTAGTGTAGTTTAGAAGAAAGTCTCTCCAACGCTTCTGGGAATGATCTCATATTTTTTCAAGGTTAGGGATGCCTCCCATAGTGCTTGTTTCTACTAACAGCAATTTTTTAAGCTAATCTTTTGACTGAATATTTTGGCAGTTTGGAATTAATAATATGGCACTAGTCTTGAATTAAGTATTGGCAACTCCAGTTAAATGTTGTTAGACCTAACACAAATGAATATTTCGGATGACATGCGTTGCAAACTTTTTTCATGTGGCTATAAATAAATGGCAGCAGCCACTAAAGTAGATACAACCATTTATTTATGACTGCTTAAAAAATGTTCAGCTCCTAGCAGTCAAAACATGCAGCTGTGAAGGAGGTCAGAAAATGCCTTGCTGGAGTTGCCAGAATCTAGATCTACATTTCTAGTATTATTCCGTAGTTATAGTAGTTCTCCATAGTTCTCCATACATCTGACCATTCTTCACAGTAATATTCGAACAAGCAAAAAATTACGGACAGTGAAGTCCATAATCATGGACAGTGAAGACCTGTAATATTACCGAGCATAATTTCCGAACGCATTGCACTAAACCATGGGTATTACCACGTGCATGTGGCGTATGCCACATACGCCATGTACACACCCTAACATAACAATGCGACGCAGTGAAAGCTCGACGCACACGTGCCAGTGCGGGGTGGTGAAGGTTGACGCGACCAGCAATAGTGCCACGGTGTGGACGCATGTGAGTGAGACGAAGATCAAGTGATCTCATCGTGAATTTGAGACCCTGGTTCTGTCTTATTCCCAGCAGCCGCCATACCACCATTTTATTCATTTTTTTCTCGCAACATCGCCCACATCATCGTCTGGAAGTTCAGACGATGATGTGGCCAGCGTGGTAGACGAGCTAATTTGAGCTATGGTGAGTAAAGAATACCATGAAATACATGCTTTTACTATTTCACTTCGCTTCTACTTCTTTCAATATTAGTGCCAACAAATGTTGCATCATTTTTTTGTTGCTTTGTTTAAGCTTATCCTGGCGCAGGTGTAATGCGATTTTTAGCAAAAAAGCCATTTTGGCACGACAGGTAGCAGACTTGCGTTCATGATACAATTTGGCGTAAATGGGGCAGCACTTCCGTCACTGCACCAAGTATGAAATACAAGAGACCGTAAAGGAATTTTAACATAGTTACTCAGATATAAAATACGGGACTAAGGATTGGGAGCTGGTGACGACAATGTGCAATAAATAATATGACGAGAGGAGCCGCATAACGTTGCAGTTTTTTCTCGGATTTTTCTGGTATTTTATTTTGCACCTCAGGTGCCATTTACTTTAGCACCCGGAGTGCCGGAAGCGGGCCGGGTGCGGCCGGTCAGAATACCTCTGAGGGCCGGATTTGGCCCATGGACCAGGGTTAGGAGACCCCTGATTAGAAATGTACGACACAGCTTCACACTAGGCGTTTCTGAAATGAGGCTCACCTTTTTGCCAGACCTCTCCAGAATTTGGAATTCTTCGCCATCTGCCAGCAACTTTCCAGTTTCATTGTCTACGACGTTGCTCATTAGCCATGGAAATTTAGTTTGCTTCGCAAATTCTGTCAAGTTATCAACTCCGAAATCTGCAGCAGAACCCAATAAAGTTGGGATCAATGCCAGGGCCACAAGAGCAGTTGTTTACAGAATTGTTAAAGACAGCCAACATGATTGCTCACCAAAATCGTGGTTTCCATAGACAGCACAGTCCACTCGGCAACAGTTTAAAACAGGCACCATTTGCTCTCCTTTCGTGAATGTACTCACTGCAAGACAGAATTGCCCTATATTGATTCAAATGTTACCAGGAAATTCAATACAGAGCGTTAAGAATCCGCATGCTACGCTTGCTTCCCACTCTGCAAAAAAAGTTGATGAACCATGCTGCCCATTCTAAGCACTAAACAGACAAAAAAAAAAAAAAAAAAAAAAGCAAGGCACAGAAACAATTTATAAATCCCGGAGAACAGCTCATCCAAAGTTTTGGCATGTCTGGAGAAAAGCTCTCCCATTCTTTGTCAGACTTGAAGAAAAGTTAATCTTGAATTAAATTTTTATGCAAGGTAGTCGTTATAATTTTAGAGCACTAGTGCAACGAAAGCTAAAGGTGCCCCCCATGCAGGTGGTAAACATTTCGAAGCAGGTTTCTCTGCTGCAGCCCTCGTTTTGTTTTCATGTCGACCGCTTCCGTACAACTGCTGCCATTTTTCTTTTTTTAAATTACAACGTAGTTGGGAGGCAAAAAATACTAACTTCATTTATTGGCTGATCTGAAGGACTTACAATTGAAAGTGTACCTTTATAAATAAACAATGAAATATGAAGGTTTGGCTTAGCTTATGTAGTGCCGGCTACTCCATGAAAGTTAATTCAATATATAAAAATTCAGGAACTCACAAGCTGCAGCCTATTACAGTGGCCATATTTTCCCCCTACTGTCTTTTAATTACCATTCTATAGAAATTCTTCATTTTAGTTTTATTGCACAACCCGCAATATGTATGAGGTATAATTAAAAAAAGATTGCTAGTGGTGTGCAGAATAACCGCATGCACATATGACATTCAAAAATCACAGATTTGTAGGCGAGCTCTTCTCCGGATCCTTCATAAGGCCGGTGAGTTTTTCTCCACATCCGAAGGTTTTGCACTTTTTCTCCTGTGAGCTTTTCTCTGCCGCCCTCAATTTACATACGAAGTTATAAAGTGCCCGCACAAGCTAATACAGCCGCTTCATAAATACACTCCCTGGAGGTCCACGTTCCTAAAACTTCCAAGTCCATAGTTTGGCGAGACCACTTACTGAAGGAGGGTGCCAAGACATCCCCACTGAAGAGGATCAAAGGATTGTGGGCAGAGAAACCCTTGAGTGCAGTGCAAAACCTGCTAGCTCCTCCCACGGGCTCTCCGTGCTGCTCCTCTACGTTGTAGCAGTCATTGAAGTGCAGGATGGTGACGACGTCCCCTTGCTCTGGCATCTCGGCTGGTTGCAACCTGGCCGCCGCCACACAAGCCTCACCAGGGAAGGACCATGCTCGGGTGCTGCCGGATCGGTGCACGAGCTGCGCAGGCACACGACAAACAAAGAGAAGCTCAACAGCTGCGTTCGTTACACCGAAAAGTGAGCTCTACGCGCTCGTCCGCTCGAGGTTGATCGGCGAATCCCCGAAAGAGCACTTGGTACATGACGGATGTTCGCGCACTGCCGCCGCTCCCGGGAAGGTATCCCGAGACGTCGCAGCACCGCACAAAGCGATTGTTCTTGACATAGAATCGAGTTCCGATACTTTGTCGACTCTCGGGACCGTAAGCGCCGCTCGAAAATTGGCTGTTTTATGGGGGGAGGAGAAGCGCTGGCACCGACGTTAGGAGGTTGCCAAGCACAGCTCGCCTCCTTCGGTTCGGTAACTGGTGCCAAAAGTTACGGCATCCGTCTGACCTTGTCGCCGTTTCGACGCAAGCAAACAATTCCAACCAATGTTATTGTTCCAATGGCCGGACGAAACGGGGACTTTTGAACGCAGAGCTCGCGACGAAACGGCCCTAGGAGTTATCAGAAAGCCGGGGTGGGCGCGCACCCCGGTAAACATGAAGGATCGACGAATACGTGCGGGTGAAGACACAATAAATATTAACCTACCGTCACTATTGCCTGCGAACCTCGCTGATGCTATGAAGGAAATAATAGGGCTCGTGTGGACTGGCTACTTTCTTGGCAGCAGCATACGAGTCTAGCTGGAAACAAATTTCCAACTCGATTATTCCACAGCTGGCGACGTCCGCATCTTCTCTCGCAGCTTTCGCAGCATTGAAAGTTTGCGCCACCTGGAGGTCGTTTTAGGCCCGCTTCAGACGGGGCAATTTCGCCCAGCAACTTGGCATCACAACACCAGCGACACGGGCCGCCCCACTGATCTCAATGACAATTGGGCCGCCCGCGTTCATACGCAGCAACTAGAGCGCAGCAACCTAGGCTCTACAGCAACCTGATCTCTATGACAGCAACCGAATTGACGACTTGCCATCATCATCATGAAATTTCATTTTTCTTGCACTATTTAGACGCTCAGCTACGCAGTAAAAATGTGTCTTTATATCTTTGAATGGCGTAGAAAATACTAACTCATCTTTCTGAAACGGTTTATTTCCAAAAACGATCGATTTCAAACCAGAACCAAGTCTTAAGCTGTCATCATCACCACCACAAGGGTGTCACGTGAAAATATCGTGTCCCTGATTGGCTGCTGCCGCTTCAAACGGCTCCGAGTTGTTCGAGTCCTTGGGTCCACATCAGGGGGGTAAAGGTGGGTGAGGAGGAGTGGCAAATCCCGTGCGCCGACACCCGGGGTCCCGAGTGAAAGATCGCGAAAGAGAGCGACAGAACACGAGAGAAAGAAAGCAATGTTGCCAGCTGAAGGACGACAGTCGCAATGGTAATCGCGAAGACTGAAAACTCTCAGCAATATAAACAGTGATAATTTAACGTTGAAAACTAAATTCTGAGCTATTCTAATGCTTATAAAAACCAATATACTCATTACGTTGCATTAACTTCCCTTCTGTCGAAATCTCGGAAATCCGGTGGTTGCGCGGTTTCGTATTCCTCGGCCGCGCCCACTCGCGCCCCACCCGCAAAGTCTGTTATCTCGTTTAGTTTAGCGTTGACGCGAGGCCGAACATCTGCGCGCTATGCAAAAAGGAAGCTTCGAAAGGAACGCGCATGCCTTTCCACCGGTAAGTTCGTGGATTGTTGAAGTTCGTGAAATCGAATGCTGTCGACGAAACTTCGCAGAACAAATGATATGGAACTCCCTTTCCGAAAGTGCGATCGGGGATAGCGGGGCTTCGGTTGCCATGGTAACCATGTGTGGGACCCCGAGGGTCTGCCTGCATGCTCCGCCGCTTGCGGCAGCCAGAATGCATGGGAAAATGGCGGACCTTTTCCTCTAGAGTTAGTATATGATCTCTATGGTCCACATAGAGCACTATATAGCTCCTTCGGAGCAGAGTAGCGCAATCCTGAACGCCATCTCTTGGCGACTAGCGGCGAACGCCCGGAGGTTCCAACTCCGGTCAGAAATGCATGGGGAACGTGAGAAAATCGTTGTTTCTTCAACATTGTGGAGATGTACGGAACGACAATAGCTTTTGACATAATAAAGGAACATTTTAGAATAATTTGCGCTGAGTTGTGTGCCAAATAAGGACGTAATTTTTTTTTAAAAATTGCATGAGCGGCATCATGCAGCAGACGACGCGGCGACGTCACAGCGTTCACGTGACCCGCTCCAGCCAACCCAAAAAGCCCATCTCTGCTGCAAGCAAGAATCGTCTGCTTCAAACGCCATTGCCTTGGAAATTGCATTCTCAAAATTTGCACACGCATCCGATATTATTAAAACTTTGATAAAGTGTTCAGTGCTTTACTAACTTCACGACAGACTAGTTTTGAAAAGTGTGAACTCGCCGCTTATTTTTTAATCAGCCGTGTTGCGTCGATCTCCATGTATTCTCCCATAGGGCGGGCCGCCTCCTGGAACCCTGAGTACCACGTGACTCGCGCCGAGCTGCTCTGTCGGCCATGTTGTCGGCAAAACACGCGGATCAAAGGATTGCGCTACTCTGCTCCGTAGGAGCTATATAGTGCTCTAGGTCCACAGTTCTTGGGTCCTTGGTTCGAGTTGCTCGTCCGGTTCGAGTCGGACCCGATCTCAGCGATGTTATGAGCCGAAGGGCCAATCAAACAGCGAAAGAGGCACAACGTCATGGCGTGCTCTCTGAAGTTCATAGGACCAGCCGGCATTCGCCGTTAAGGCGCATTCACACTGAGAGACGCGCGTTGCGGTCGACGTCGACGCCGGCGTCGTAAAATACGAAGCAGTCACACAGGGCACCCGACGGCGGCGTCGGCGGCGTCTTCTCATGGAATCTCGCGTTTGTCGAGAGAACACGGAATTTTTTTATTCGTCTGCTTCGCGATTGCATATGCGGTGGGAGACAATCGTCTTCACTGAATGGACAACGGCGATGATTATATACACGTTTACACTCCGGTTATACGCAGCATTGGCGAAAGGCACGGACTCGAACGGGCAGCTTCAGAAGGTGCTCTTTTGCCGCGTTTTTCTGCAAACAAAGCACGGTGCTACGCCGGCGCGCCCCAGAGCCTTCGCGTCCGTACCTTTAACACTGCACGCAGCTTGTGCGAGAGTGTTTTCGATGGAGAACTGTTGTATTCCGTAGTGGTGGGTGCACACAAAGACTACACAACACATTGGGAGTGATCGCTCCCGCACAGTCAGAGGTAGGAACACACCGCGAACTTCGGTGGCAGCTTTCGCGCAAACGGTGAAGAGCAGTTTCACGGCGTCGTACACGCACATAAAACACTGCTCACAGTCCGATGTTCCCATCGGCTTGCTTCTTTCCACGCTGAAATGCTTCCAATGCTTCCAGCCACGTTTGGCGAGTGCACGAATCCCCCGACCACAGTGCCCCCGACCCCTCTGCTTTTTCGCCTTCATTGTGGGTCGAAAATAAAAACAACTAAAACATTTCCAAACCGGAAAAGGGCGACACGTCACGTCCGGGCGCTCGCTGATTGGCTCAAGCGCGCGCGTCGAGGGAAAAATTGGGTTCCGAGGCGTCGTCTCCCTGCGTCGTCCTCCTCGGCGCGCGACATTTTTCAATACAAAAATAAGCAAAAAATTCACCCCACGACGCGCGTCTTTCCGCTGTGTGAATGCGCCTTTACTCTGTGCGTGGTCCTCCGCCGGCTAGTCCTATCAACTGCAGAGAGCACGCCATGACGTTGTGCCTCTTTCGCTGTTTGATTGGCCCTAAGGTGAAATGAAGTATAGGGAACGCTAGGGAACAACCCGCCAGTAACCTGTCTGAAGCGGGCCTTACGGCTTCACCGTTTGTGTTCCTTGTTGTGAACTTTACACGTTTGTCGCTCTTTTTCACCCTTCCCGACTATTCTTCGACATAGCCGCTTTCTATATTTCTATGTCACCAGTCGCACTGGAACAGGATGTTTGAAAAGAAAACTGCACGCTACATTTCTGTCTACCAAAAGTATGGACCATTCTGGGGGCACCCAGAACCATGTCGATCCGGTTGATCCGATGAACCATTTTTAGATCACCTAGCCCCCTATAATTATTTTTTTTAATAGTCCTGAAAAAAAAAAAAAAAGTGTGTTTGTTTTGTAATGCAATTAAATGCAAAGGAGCAAGCGAGCTGGACAAGAATGACGAAAATAATCTCTGGAGAAGGGGTACAAGAGGGACAAAGGACAAACACAGCTAGGTGACTGGTGCGCGACCGAAAAAATCCACCTTGTCCGGGTATCGAACCCGGGACCTCTACATTTCCAGTAGAGCGCTCTACCGACTGAGATAGCCAGGGGTTAGACGACAGTAGAGCAAACGAGTTTAATCAGCTGCCACCAGTATAACACCTACAAGGGGGAAAGGCTAGCATTTTAATTCAATTCAATTCAATTCAATGTTTATTTTCGTGTGCTTACCAAGAGCTCAAAAGCCTTTGCGGTAAAGCACGAAGCATAAAATTAAGGTTATGATTATAATGCAATTAAATGCAAAGGCGCAAGTGAGCTGGTCACGAAAATAATCCCTGGAGAAGGGGAACAAGAGGGACAAAGGACAAACACAGATCTCCAAACACAGCTAGGTGACTGGTGCGCGACCGAAAAAATCCGCCTGGTCCGGCGGGACCTCTCCATTTCCAGTGGAGCGCTCTACCAACTGAGCTAACCAGGGGTTAGACGCCAGAAGAGCAAACGAGTTTAATCAGCTGCTACCAGTCTAACACCAAGGGTGAACGAATAAGTCTGTTGTGCCTTTTAAAGTTCCACGTCTTAGGAGCTCTAGCCGATTTTTTCCACTTGTAATCGCCACTATATACATTTTTTTACAAAAGTAGTAAAAAACTAAGAACAGTGCTGCAATTGTTATATGCAAGTATATTTATATCTATATTCGCGATGAAGTGGGAATGTTTGAGCCACCAAGCTAGTTAAACTGATATTCATGACGGTTGTAGGTCCGGCTGACCAAGTCAAACCTGTGACTTCACTGGCAGACTTTCTTGTGATCACTTATTTGAGTAAAATAGAGAATATGAAATTGTAAAAGTCAAACAAAAAACAAACAATGAGTAAAGATATGGCCAAGAAGGTAGCGGCAAATGCCCCTCAAAGGGATTCATATATCCCTCCGCCACCTCCGCATCCAATAGCGTCCCATCGTTTCCGTGACGTCGTGACCAACGGGAGAGAGGGTTTTGCCTTCCTGTATATATTTACTTTATCTTTCGACTTTGACTTAGCATTGTGGAAGCCACGAGAGGGAGATTTGAGTTTTCCCCCTTCCGATGGAAACAAATACGACTCTGGGGGATTAGGTTCCCCCTCCGATGGATACAAAGGACACTTTCAGGGGCTCGGTTCCCTCTCCGACAGAGATCATACAAAGGTCGCATTCTTAAAAAGTGGGGGTCGGAGACAAGTTGGTATCACTCTGTAGCAGATATCTATTCATTGAAGCGGAACAAGGGGCGTTTCCAGTGAACTATTCTTTCGACTGCGGATGAATTTGGAACGGGCGCAGCATGCTTGTGGGAGGAGCTTCTCCTACCGTCTTGAGAAGTCAGTTTTTTTTTTCTTCTTTTTTTTTTTTTGCCCCTGTTTAAAACAGGCTGACGAATTCCTTTCAGCACTCACGCGTATTGCAATAATTGCAACGAGTGCGAGAAAATTGATCAACTCCGAATGTGGCAAATAGGGAATGCACGAACTGATTGACGCTGTCTCAAGGCCGCAGCATTCCGGAGGGGAATCTGAAAGCCCTTGCGGAGTAGGTCCAACTCCGGCTCTCTGATTGTCTCGCGGCAGCGAGTTTTTCTTGAAACAGCAGACAAAACGGGGCCTGAATTTATCCCAGAAAAACAGTCGATAATCACGTTGTCGGTGTATTTAAAGGATGGCGTTCTACCGATGCGGAAGCTGGTTTCTCGCATTGCATCGTTCGACGTGAGAGATCGGAAAGCAAAGCAAAGCCGCTAAGCCACACGCGACCACCCTTGAAACCAATTTTAGAGTCACGAGGTTTGAAGCTTTGCAATCCTCCACGTGCACGAAGTTTGCAGAGGGACATGCTCAGGGGTTTCCCCAGGAACTAAAATTAATGGGGGGGGGGGGGGGGGGGGGTCAATTTCTGGGGGTCTTGGAGAAGGGGGGGGGGGGGGGAGGGGGAAGAATAGGCACAAGGAGGCAAATTTGTTTTTTACTAAATGCATAATTTTCTTAAGAATGCTAAAGTAAAGCAAAAAGTAACGTCAGAAAATATCAGTCATGGTATCAATACTGTGATTTAGCAATAAATATCAATAACGATTATATATTCGACTGAAGAAGAATCTGCCAGCACATGCAGAAACGTTTCCACTATTTTGAAGAAACGTCAGCGGAAGTAAAAGTTTTCTCTTTACTACTCGAACACATATGAGAACAGGCTATTTCACGGCATAAAAAAAGGGAGCGATCAATAGTATTCATAAATAGACCTTTATGGAAATATGTGGTGCCCCCAGCGCCTGCTTTACGCATTGTGACGTTCAGATGTACACGGCACATGAAATTATCCAAGAAGCGAAGACGAAGTCGACATTGGCTCGGGGATTTCAGAAAGCAGAGAAGGCGGAAGGAAAGCAAAACAGAGTATGTGATGACCTTCTCTTCCATGGCCCAATTTTTGTGTGTGTCTTCTGAGCTCCTAACTATAAGAAAAAATGAATCGTGCCGCTACCAGCATATACGAAGCGTTCGAGCCGGCACGAGCGTACATCCGAACAGCCCCACAATTCCCCTCGTTGCAAGGTCTCCTGGGATTTTCCTCAAAGGTCTATGGTAGTCGCACCCCGTCTTCGGGTGGAACAAAGACGACGACAGTATGAAATACAATTGATCAAAAGTTGTAAACAAAATTTTTAGGTGTACTTAAAAAAAAAAAAAAAAAGAATATTCAAAGAGTTAGTTCTCTTTTCCACTTTTCTCTTGCGTGCCTTTTGAGCTACGTCACTTTTGAGCCAGCGCGCTCAAGTAAACAACGGTTTCGCGCAAAATCAATTTTTGCTTTTTTTTTTTGTATCAAGTGGAATAATTTTTGGGGGGTGACCTCCGACAAACTAGAGGGGTGGGGGGGGGGGGGGGGGGGGGGGGACACCTCTAAGTTGCTCCAGACTTTGTTTTGCTGCTTTGCTGTTTTTGGTGCAGCAAGAGACGGCTCTTATTTTGCCTGGAGTGGGCCGCGCAGAGGCAATGGCCACTTTGTGCTAGAAACCGGCGGAAAACAGTTTAGGCTTTCAGGAGACAGAAAATGGTTAGAATATGGTTGTTTGGCTCATGTTTTGATTTGTTGATCACAGCGAATAAGGTGTTTTCACAAAGTAAATAAAAATATCATTATTTTCGAGCAAGATGTATGGCGTGGTTTACGTCAAGAATACAAAGGTTAAACTATACTCAACGGCACAATTAAATGTACAGTGAAGTTTTCTTTCCACGCTGACTTGTAGCATTGAAAAATCGTCATCATGTTTCAGATAAAAGTATTTGAATCATGTAAACCCGATTTAGTCAAGCTTCCTACTGGCCTACTGAAAGCTTTTTGTCCGATGTTCTCGGCACAAATTGGTAGTAATAAAGTTCAAAGTTAAAATCAAATTAGGCTTTTTTTTTTCTTCTTCTTTTTTCTTTTTTTTGCGAGGAAGCGTTTTTTTAATTTTTTATGAAAGCATAGCGAGGGGGGGAAACAGTTCACGAACCCGACCTTCTACACAAAACCATGGCGGCTTCCACGCAGGGCCGCGTTGCAGCTTGCAGCGGGGTGCGGAGAGATGCGTTCCTCTAGAACGCAAATAGGAAGGATCGCTGGGATTGCGGAACTGTACGCAAACACAGGAGTGGTGCTTTAAAGTAGTTTAATTGTCATTTTCACCATCTTAAAATCCAGACATCATGTGCACTGTGCGGACGTTTTATTGTAAGCACAAACGTGCGCATGCCTTACCTGTCGTGTAAACTTCATGCCTTGCAGACGCGCACACACACAAAAAGAAAACAGATGAGAAGCACTTCACGCTGTGCACTTTCACTCGTTCCCTCTTCCACGTCCTCTCCTACTTCTCCCTCGCAGTTTGTTGAAGGAGGAAACCAAGAAAATCTTAAGCATTGCAGAAAACCGTGGTTGTAGGCATAGGCGGAAAGTTTTCAATTTACCTGGGGGGGGCAATACCATCGCCTCCAGCGGAGGCGATTGTACTTGCTTTTCCGAAAACAGTGTGTAAATGTAAATCAGTGTGTTTTCTTCCGAAATGGGCGAAATCAAGACAGAAAGGAGTTTGCTTTCTTACCCAAACTGTAAGAGAAGTCAAATAGGGAAAGAAGGGGATGGGAGGGACGAGTGAGGGAGGATGATGTCACACCAAATGCTTTACTAAGATAATACGTTCTACTCCGCTCACTTGCACGAGACAGCGCACCTACAGCGCCAAATCCTTCTTTAGCGGTGTGGAAACCCCGCATCCGAAAGAACGCATGCGCATCGCGCTGTTTGCGCTGCGCCGAGGGAGAAGGGTGCTGCCTACGCACCGAGATACCGTGTTCGTCAAGACAGCAAACACGGCTGTCTCCGCTGTCTCGACAGGTTTCCATGGCGATAGATGGCGGCAGCCACCGCTCTCAATTCAAAGGGAAAACCCCGAGGCTACGCGTGTCCAGTCGTCCCAAGTACTCAAAAGCTACCCGATTGTCGGTGGCAAGGATAGTAAAGTATTTGGTCAAACATTTGGGGGCCGAAGGAGGGAGAGGACGCCCGAGAGAAGACAGCGAACAAAAGTGGGAAACGCAATGTGTATGCCGGCATTTGATGCGGACGTAAAATATGAACGAATTGTCCACCTTTCTGACTCAGAACAAATCTTCGAAATAAAATAAAATCTGAACAATTTCGGTCCAGATTTGTTGAGCTACAATTCAACATTTCGTCGCTTCAGTCGCCTAGAAAGAGAAAGATGCCTCGAAAGATCTCAGAAAAAACTCCCAAGATACATTTGCAAAGCTTTTCACTCGGCGCCGGGCAGGGCTATTCCGTTAGTCAGAGCTGGCTCGCTCTTGACGTTGATTTCGAGAAATCCGTCGACGTCGCTCAGTTCACGCGATGAAAACCTGGCAGCAATGGACTTGACTCCTGGGGACATCGGGGTCAGTTGGAAAGTCACTCTGATTTCCGAGTTCGGTGGCACCTTCCTGCATAAGAAATCGCCGTGATTCACTCATGCTTCACGCTCTCCAGCACATTGAACGTCTCCGAGCAAGTTCCACTTTCCCAGTGATAGTCGCGGTAAGTTGAAGCGATCAATTTCTCGGTCCTACACATTTCTTCTTGACACTAATAGAGTGTTCACAATGGAACCTTGCTTTATAAAACAAGCCGGAATAATCGACCCCCTCCACACAGAACGCTCAAACTTCCACCGAATTTGCATTTAGGTGATGCATCTCATCACCTACAACCGACAAATTTCCCAGGGTCAACGACGGACATGTTTGCAAACTACAGAGTTAGCGATGGTATCAGTGGCGTAGCCAGGAATATTTTTTTTTTTTTTTGGGGGGGGGGGGGGGGGGGAAGGGGGGTAGAGGTGGGTGGGATGCGCATGACATGGGGAGTGGAGGGGGGGGGGGGGGTCAAAATGTATGTGCATATCATAGGTTAAAGCAAGTAGGCAGGCGAGCTGGTTAAGGATAGACATAGGGTCATGCCAAACGTCCCAGGCCTGACGCTCGACCATCTCCGATTCTTTCGAAAAAAATCATAGTCCCTTGCCTAAATATTTTCGGCCACAAAATTTTTTTGGCCGCGGTGCAAAACTAGGCACAAGTAAAAAAAAAATTCCAAAAAGTACAGATCTTTACCTATCAACTCACAATTTTTTCTGTCCTATTCTACTTGCATTATTGCTTCATGTGAGGCCAATTAATAATATAGTGTTTTTTTGTTTGTTTTTAATTGAAGACAAAATGCTAAAATTGTGCCGTTTTCGAGATTTTTTTGTTTAAATTTGGGAGTCTGTATACCCGTGCTAGGAGTGTTTTCCGCATCTATTGTACACATACTTTTGGTATGAAATAGCTTCCTACCGTTAAAAGAAGTTTTTTTTTTATATTAAAGCGTAAAATTGCGCAAAACGGCATTTTGGTTTAAATTAAACTGCAAATTTCGCAGTGAGGTGGTCCAAGTAAAAATATGCCAGACCACTCAAGCGATAGAGCGCCATATGAACTTGTGATTTATAAAATTTAAACGAAGTAATAATTTTTTTTTTTTTTAAGCGAGAAAATATTTTTTGAAGTTGAGCTCCCGCGATGATTGCGCGGAGTGATTCCATGCGGCAGCTTCTCGGCACAGCACGGAGGCGATGGGGCTTATCTGAGGGCCCGTGGCGCATGCTGTGGTGCTAGCTATCGCCTAGGGCCATCTATGTGCTTGTAATTGAACTATCTGTCTTGACACTGTAGCAGTGTATCCGTTTCAGTGTGAATACATGAAGGAGTTGAAAAATGACCTGCCGCAATTACGAAAAATATTTTACTTTTCCGACGGAGCAGCATCCCAGTACAAAAACAAAAATACTTTCTGAACCTGTGATACCACAACAATGACTTCAGTATTTCAGCTGAATGGAACTTTTTTTCAACCTCCCACGGGGAAGGTCCCTGCGACGGCATTGGGGGAACCGTGAAACGTTTGGCAGCGAAAGCCAGTCTTCAAAGGCCGTACCAAGACCAGATAGCCACTCCAGAAGAGCTGTTCACATGGGCACGAAATAACATCAATGGCATAACAATCCTATGGGTGCCAAATGTCATTGTGCAAGAAAAGCGAGCTGACCTAGCTCCAAGATTCCAAACAGCACTCGCCATAAAACGCACTCGCAGCTTTCACCACTTCAAGCCAACTTCAACATCAACTCTTGCTGTTCCTGTAACATCGCTCTCAACGACTAAAGAAGTTAGAGTGTCAAAATAAATCTTGAATATACATCATCAGTGGAAACACTTAACCTGCAGAATCTGGTTAAAAAATTTCGCAGATGACACCGAGAGCTCCCAGCTTTATGACGTAGCACTCACCAGGCACAAGCCACTGCCTGGAAAAAATAAGAATAAAGAACTGTTCTTTCTTGCTCCTTACTTTGTGACAACTTATTACTGCGCAAACTAAGCTGCATGCCCCATTTAGAGCACCAGAACATGTGCCTGGGCTCAGATAAGGTGCATTGCTGTCGCGCTGTGTGGAGAAGCTGCCGCATGGAACCACTCCGCGCGGTGTCGCGGGAGCTCAACTTCAAAAAATATTTTCTCGCTTAAAAAAAAATAATAATAATATTACTTCGTTTAAATTTTATAAATCACAAGTTCATGTGGCGCTTTATCGCTTGAGTGGTCTGGCATATTTTTACTTTAGCTATTTCATACAAAAAGTATATGTACAATACATGCGAAAAACACTCCTAGCACGGGTATACAGACTCCCAAACTTAAACAAAAAAATCTCTAAAACATCGGCGCTGGTCGAGCGTCACGCCTGGGACGTTTGGCATGAAATGACCCCACAGTAACCCTGGCGCTAGGGTACAAAAAGGGACGGACAGACACGAAACTCCGTGTCGGTCCGTCCCTGTCCGTCCCTTTTTGTCCCCTAGCTTGTAGGGTCGGCTGGATTTCGGGGGGGGGGGGGGGGGGGGGTCTGAAGCTTAATAAACCTCACCTCTGGCTACGCCACTGGATGTTATCTGTGACGCCATCTTCCGATAAGCACAGCGAGCAGACGACAAAGTGCCTCATCTGCTTTCTGCCCCTATCGGGAGATGGCGCCACACGTAGCAACCATCGCTAACTCAGTCGTCTGCGAACACGTCAGCCGTTGACCCTGGCAAGTTTGTCGGTCTTATTTTTCCCAGGAAGGGAGCTATGCCTTGAAATTGACCATGTAAAATTCACTACTAGACGTGCATTCGTGAGAGTTCGAGCTTTTCGTGTGCAGGCGCACACTTCTACAGCTCATTTTACAGCGCTAAGATAAATAGTGGACGCCCTATACTTTAAAGGGACACTGACAGGGTATTTATGCTCGCGGAGGTTTTTATTTGTACATGACATGTGAGAGCCCAACTACCCAGAACACAATTTGCGGCTTACAATTCTTTTTTTTTTTTTTTTTTTCGCCCGAAAACCGCCGATGGAGAACTGGCCGATTTGGGTCGCGCTACTCTCTTCTCCCTGGTCACGTGCCGTTTTCTGTGGTTCAGAGACAACCACCAAAAATAATCAAAGTCGTGGGTCATCGAAGGCAGACACTCATTACTAGAAATAGACAAAAAATATGAAACCCATTTTTTGTGGCTTCTAAAAAGCTGCAAATACGTTGATTGAAAGAACAACAAGAAATAGTTGAACAGTCAAGTGGCTTCCGGTATCTTTCTCTTCCTCTATATCTCTTCTTCCTCCCTAGTCCAGTTCCGGTTTCGGCTTCAAGTAGTTGCATTTTTTTTTACTTTATTAAAAATATACGTGACACTGTAGCAAAATATTGATTCTGACACCATAATGCCTGGCAAAAAAAGAAAGAAAAAGGGGGGTGTCAGTGTTTCTTTAACGAGCAACGTACCGGCCGAGGGGAACTCTCCTTGGCTGCACAAGCCCAGGACCCTCGATCATGAAGAAGCCCCCGTTGAGGTCTTTCGGCAAGGGATTGATGAATCCAGCTGTCACGTTGATCATCTTCCTTGACACTGGTTCGCCTTCAATCTTCACAAGAAAGAAGGTGGGAGCGACGTGTAACGTGTAAGTCATTGGGATGATGTCTTTGAGGTTCACGAAGAGCGCCTCATTTACCAGTCCGAGGAGATTCTTTCGCCCATGACAAGAGACATGTAGCTTCTACCCAAAAAATGTTAAACGTTTTTTTTTTTTTTTGTAAATGATTGGATCGTTACAGGACGGCTCCCGAAACGGTTAGTCTGACGCTGTACAAAATGGCGCCGCTGTAACAAGCGACCATAACACATGTCGCGAGCCGATATACGACAATCAATTGTGTAAGTGTCGTCAAATGTGAGTATTGTCCGAACATAAAACATGTATTTCGTGGAGTCGCCTGATGATAACCATCTACCCGGTACGTCGGGAACTTCCCCCATGTTCCATGAGGCTCCCATATTCAACCACAGCGTTTTGCTCTTTTATATCCACGATAAAAAAAAAGTATTAAAGTCACTCACAGCTAAGCTTAGAATGATTGCGTCTGTTCACTCTGAATGGCAAGAGACGTCTTGCGGCGATCGCCCAACCATGAGCCAGGGGCGGATCCAGAGGATCCCCCGACGGGGGGCCCCAGGATTAAAACAAAAAAGAGGGGGGGGGGGGGGGCAGAGAGGGAACACTCACTGCGCACCTCATTGCGTGTTGGATCTTCGTTTAAACACACGAATAAATAGTAGAGAGATGTATTTCCTCCTCAGCGACACCAAGTGTCGCCATTCAAGACACGATTGCGATATCTCCCGCTTCGAAGCAAGGGATAACGGAATCTCGATTTAGCACTGTGCCCACTTTGCACGACCTAAGACTATGGTTTAGGTTTTTCGGTACATCCCGATAAACCACAAAAATTACCCCCCAAGTCGGTTTTATGAAAATCGGTCCTCGAATAAGAAAAACCCAACCTTTGCGAGAAGAAAATCTTCATCTACCGTTTTATTTTGGCACAAAACACTGCCTCCAGTGAACGGTCCGCGAGGCTGGTTTTCGCTCTGGATCCCCACATATCGTTTCTTTTTCTTGTCGGTACGGGGATGTCTTTCGATTATTCGGGTCACGCGAATGTTCCACGGTGGTTAGGGAATCACGTGGTACATTTTCTTCAGTATAATCTCTGATAAACCCCGTTTTTTCGCCCAACACCAACAGTTGTCACCGAAGAACACCGAATCTGCGGGAAAAAGTAAACCCCGAAAAAGCACCAACGAATTCTAAAAACAATAAACCCTGAAACCACGAAACCCTACCAAGCCTATGAGCTAGGCAGCACCAACGGGTGGAGACGCGCAGGAGGCAATGAAAGCTCAAGCTACCAGACGCCGCCCTGGAGGTTGACCAGGCTGACTCGCGAACAAATCGGAGTTTATCAGGATTTATATTGAAGAAAAAAGGGCATAGGATTCCCTTACCTCCAACGGAGCATGCGCGTGAATCCCGTACTAACAGTGACAAGAGAAAGAAAGGCGATAAGGATCGAGTCCGAAGTAAGCAGCAGCCTCGCGGAAAGTTCCGTGTGGGCGGTGTTCCCGTTCAAAAAAAAAAAAAAAAGAAGCTGTAATACAGGTTTTTTCCCCGTGAATCTTAGGTTTCAGATGTTTAAAAGCAGCTCCAATTCAGTGTTTTTTTAATAAAATTAGTTTGGATGTTAATTTTTGGGTTTTTCAGTAGTTACCAAAAAGGCGGAACCGTAATCATGTGCGACAGAACCTCTGATCACAAGCGTCGAGTTCAATTAGACAACATCTCTTTCGTCTAATTGAAGAACAAAGACACAACCAAAGCAAAAAAAAAAACAAAAAAAACAACTGAAATTCGTGACAGAAGGTCGCTACTCTAAAGCCCATTAACAAATTAAAACAGACTCGGTTTTTCTTTTTTTTTTTTTTTTTTTTTTTTTTTACGTCGCGTTGTCACGAGAATGCAGGTGCGTTTGACGCTTTGGGGCCCCTGCTATCATCTCAACTGGCAAGTCGTAGGGAACGACACCAGAACACGGTTTGGACAAACATCTCAGAGGTTCAACTGTATAAAGTGTTCAAATTTCGAATTTTGAAAGTTCGAATTTCCTGTGCTCGGATACAAACGTTTTTATTCCATCAAAGTTTCGCACCAGGATCTGGTTTGCGCAGTCCGCACAGCATCGCCGGGGGGAGAGGGGGGATATGTAGAGGCTGATATGTTTCAGGAGGGGCTCGGGCCTCCCCCCCCCCCCCCCCCTGGATCCGCCACTGCCATGAGCAGGATCGAACGATCGAAGCTCATACGCAGGTAAAGCGACACCAAGGGCAGCACCCCAGTGCGGAACACCACAAGAAACACGAGAAAACATCGACAAGTGTTGTTCTCATGCAGCAAAACACATTCCGAGCATGACTTGCACTGACGTCACATCAGCTGCCATGAGCGCGTACCCCCTGCCACATAAATTTCGCACCACCCAATTTGTTTTTCTCGACAAGCACAGGTAGGAATGACTACTGGCATGGTGCAATGACGTGAAGGGCAAGCCATGTATAGAGATTTTCGAAACTTTGTATATCGTTTCGAAAATCTCCTTTTACCACGTTACTTTGGAAACGTTGCAAAACATTACCCGGTCTTGTCCATTAGCCTCCAATCTGCTTGTTTGTCATCGCGAGGGACAATGCAAGCAAACCCATGAAAATCAACGTCCTTTACTCCGGACCGTGTCTTAAGACCCACGGAATTGCAGGAGATGTCTTACGTTTATCTTGACCTGAGGCAACCGAACCATGAAGTCGTGCTGAGCAATGTAGTCATACTTGACCTCCCGAATGCTAGCGATGGTACAGATGTTGAACAGGCATTGAGAATACAGGTGCCTCGCGTAATCCTCGTAAGCGATGGGCAGCGCCACCAGTTGCGCTGCAAGATTAAAATATCGTAAACCGTTAGGAAAGCACTGCGAGCGAAAATTGTTTCACCCAAAGCACACGCAGGAAGGAGGCCATCCTTGCGATTGGAAAGACTGTTGTGTCTCGGATCAGGATCACGCTTTTGTATTTGTTGTGATCCGCACAGTAAAGTTTAGTCCACGCAAGCAAGCCAGACAGAACTGTGCGTTGCATATCAAACACTATTCAGGTATGCAGGGGCGTCGAAAGTGCTCGGAAGGAGGGATTTCTCTCTCCTTGCCCCAATTCTGACTAGAAATGTCGGAAATGTCTAAAGGAGAGGGGCGATCAACCCTCCCCCCCCCCCCCCCCCCCCCTCTTCTTATGTTCCGACGCCACTGCGGTGACATATAGTGAGGAGTTGGATGGTCATTATCACTGACAGGATGAGAACGCCAGGGATGTGTTTCAGTTGTGCCACATTCAGTGCAAGCTTCCTGCATCCGGTAACACTTCGGCCTCTAGTCGAGACCGGTTATAACGAAGTCGGTTATAACGAAATAGCGGCTACAGCGAAGCTATCACGATTTCCCATTCCCTTTTGCACTTTGTTATAACCGAAGTCGGTTATAACGAAATAACGGATATAGCGAAGTGATTTCCGATTCCCGTTGACTTCGTTATAATCGGTCTCGGAAGTATAATGAGCTTCGAGCGTGCAAGCGCAGCCAAAGCGATGCGGAAGGCACCGAGCGCGTTCTGGACGCCGGGCATCTGAAAGAGACGCCCCTGCCGTTCTCAAGCTGTCATAACTATAATACGACAACACTTGAACCGGCTAACTCCTGCAATGCACATGAAATTGGCAGGTTCTTCACAGTTCCTAGTCGCATTACTCCAGCATTCAATAAGAACGACGGAACAAGACTTGTCTTATTTATGGTACCATGCGTCCCGAGTAAGCCGGTCTTGCATACGAAAGGTTCATTTTTGGCTCTTAGGTCGAGTGTGATTATACTAAAGTATAGGAGATTTTCAACAAGGACAAATGAAAGAATACATATAAGAACCGAAGCGCAGCTGCGTTTGCTGCATTTGGAATAGTTTTCATCGGTCGTCGTATGCTTTTGTTTTCTTTTGGCAACAATGATATGTTGACCCGAAGAAAATTGGGTTAAAATATGCGTTCACTGTGTTTGAAACTTTCCCCTCGTTCCTTTGTTTTTCCTGTTTAAGCCGTAAGTAGCCCGAGTTGACGATCAAACAATGTTAGGCCATCAGCTCGCTTCTGGTCTCGTCCTTGACTCGAAACGTTTGATTTTCGCTCTTGAAATCACGCTGGAGATTGAACAAGTACTTGGGGATGGCGTTGGACGTGCTCCGTACAAATCTGTGTATATTAAAACAAAAAACAAAAAGGCATAAAACTTCGCGAATTTGGGAGCTTCTAGTAGTGTGTATTGGTTTATGGTGCCAATATTGTGCAATAGTGTCAACTTGCAACACTCCCGCTGAATCTTATATTTCATATTATTTTGTTCCCCATTATTATTATACGAGACTCTTGACCCTCCTAGTCAAAACATATATAAAACAGATTTACTCGGAGACTTTTATTCCTCTTTATCAAAACTTTACGAACATGTCTTAGAATGATAGCATGTCTTTGCGTAGTAGCGTTTAGCCAATGAAAAACACTGATGCACTTCACATAGCTGAACTTAATGACAGAACATTTAAGCAAAGATGTGACGTACTTTCGCCAGGCGGGAGCATGACGTTGTAATTCTTGACCTTGATGATTATCTTGTTAGCTCCTGTGTAGCTCATTACCTCAACCCGGATGATAACCTGGGCTGGATAAGCCTTCGTAGCATTCTTGTTGGACGCCTTTAGTTTGATCTGAAACCGAACAAGATGGCTCATTGTGGCAATGCAAAAATAGGCTGTAAGGGAATTTTCATCTGTATTACGACCAGCTTGGCAAACTTACAGATACAGCATTAGCAGAGGCAAATGATGTATGGGACAATTTTTAGAGTGGCGTTTAGAAACTTTTCACTTAGGTTTCAACCATTTGTTTGATAAACTGTTTGCAGAGTTTGTAATATAGGCAAGTATATTACCATCTGGCACTATGACAACATTACGCGTGTCACTCGAGACAAGTCACAGTTGTTGCTTTCATCATCCATGAATGAAATCGATAAAACAAAAAGTAGCTTGTGCTTTGCCAGTACTCGACGTGTTAGTAAAACCTACGTACTTCGTGCTATCCTTTTCGAATAGTCATAGTGGGGAAAAGTGCAGTCCAATCAGGCGAATAATTCAAATGGCTGTCACCCCTTTTGTGCTTCTGATACACTGCCAACTTTAAGTAATTTTTGCGAAAGAGGTTTTCGGACACGAGAAACGTGGCACGCTTAGTTATTGCCTGGTGCTAAAGGAAACGCATGGGAAAGTTTTATACTTTTTTTCCCCAGAAGGATATAGCAATTTCAGCATTAGTACAATGAGAGGCACGTATTGATAAGTTCGAGAATACTTCAGTCTCGAAAAGGTTAGCTAGCCTTATGGCGAAAGTGTCGTGTCCCTCATGGATGAATTCGGCGACCGTTTTTATCTGCAAAGGCCTTTGGTAGACCTTGTTACATCGCAAAGCAGTGGCGTATTAACTTGTTTTTGAGGGGGAGGGGGGGGGGGCAAACCAGACCTCTGCCCCCCCCCCCCCCCCGAGCCGGGGGGCGGTGCCCTTGGTATCCCTCGGCACCTCCGGCCAGTGTTTGCCCTGCCCATTGGCGGCTGTTTCAGAGGGGGGGGGGGGGGGGGACACATGCCTTGCCCCCGGTTGGTACGCCCATTTCGCAAAGGACACAGACTGGCTTTATCTCTTTACTGAGGGCTCTTCATTTCAGAATGAATGTTCACCAATACGAAGTCCCAGCTTAACCACTTGCATCCTCCACTTTGTGTTTATTCTAACGTTCTTTCCTAGCTCCTACCCGAGGACAGCCTGACTAGAAACATGAGGAGAAGGGCTCGCATACTTGGTTTTCAGGCGAAGTGATCTTGCCACATGGACTCGAATCCTGTACAACACGAGGCTAATTTCTCGGCAAGATAGATCTATAGCTGAGATTGTAAGGAGCGGAGCTTTATACTCTGTTTCACCACAATCTGGCAAATGGCGCAACCTTCTTCCACAGCAAGAAAATCAGGGCACCAGGGCGCTGCACGTAATAACGCACCGTCGGCGTGCACTCCTCCCGTGAGAGATGTCACGTGCTTCGCTCCATCACTCTGATTGGCTCGAGACGCCTGTAGCTTTCGCTGTTGGCCAAGGTATGCTGAAACAGAGTATAGTCGGATACCAGAGAGGTTGTCTGGACTCGCGACCCGGCACGACAAAAGACGTCTGCCCCATACGCACAACGAAGTCAGATCCGATCATGACGTCTTCCAGGCGTTCAAAGTCGAAGGAGACGTCCTCCAGGTCCTCATTTAGGTAGTACCGAGAGTAGGCGTGGTTACTTTCCCGCAGCGCCTTCAGGACCACATCACGTTCTTCCTTGGTTCCTGAAGTGCACGGGGGAAGTCAACAAAAATCAGCGCCATTTCGGCGACAGCCGTTTGTGATAAGGCTCTGCAGCGGATCCGGTGTGTGTACGCTGTACGGTGTGGCCCGCTAATTTTAGAGAGAATATTTTCCCGCTAGATTTAGCGGGGGAATCGCAGTGTCACGTGACACTGTAACGGCACGCGAAGTGTTACCCGGTTAAATGTAGCGCGGAAATTGTGACGTCATATGACACCACGTGACACTGTCACGTCACTTGAAGCATTTCCCCGCTAAATATATACATAGCGGAAAAATTGTTCGCTAAATTTAGTGGGTAACTTGTGACATCACGTGACGTTACGTGACACAGTAACGTCAGTGACGTTACATGACCACGTGAAACTAATGTCATGACGTCCCAGTGTCGCATGATGTCACGTCACGTGAAAATATAAGTTTTGCACCTTTGCCAAATGTTGAATGATGGTGAGGAATGATAGTGTGTAGTCAGTGTGCACTCCGCAGCACCTCACTAGTCGTCTCAGTTCATTCGCAGGACAAGGCAAGGAATCGGCAATTTTTATTATTGGTTACTTGTCAACAGTGAACGAATATACTAAAGGGTTTCCAATATTTTTTTAACAGTAATACGGTAAAGTTTTATTGCATTTGACTTATTTTTGTAAACAATGAAGCTGTTGAACTACATGACAAAATGAGCGATCTCTCAAGATCTTGAGGATCGATAATTATATACATTTGGCGAACATTATGGGACTCCACGAAATCTCATCTCACGTTCACGGCTTATAAATCACATATATCAATGAGCGTTTTTGCCATCTTCTAGAAACGCTCCCCGAAATGGGCGAAGGGGAAGGGCGAGGGGGGGGAGTTGATCGCACGCGATTCTGCGAAAATACTTTATTTCACTATTTCGAGAGTTCCGTACAGCGTTGTGGGAAGCACAAGCACCATGCAGTGCGTGACTTTCGAAAAAGAATACGCCTGGAAACAATGCGCACTGCAGAGCTCCACCTCAAAGGGTTTCCGTGATTCTACAAACATTTACTTCTCGATTGTGACTTTTTTTTAAATATATTTCTGTTTCAACATTTACGAGCACTTCATTTATTTCCGGCGCCTCCCAAAATTCCCTCATTTTGTATACTCACTCTCTGGTTGCTTGTAGCTGTCGGTCAAGTCTTCCCTGTCCCAGCAGCCGACTGCCTTGGTACTGATGCGCTGCCCTATCCTAAAAGAAAGGCGGCAGAATATTCTTTAACTTAGCTGCTTCCTTCAATAGAAATAGCTTAGTGTGCTCTGATCATAATGTTTTTTACATATGTTTTTTTTTTATTAGGAGGGAGATGTCATTCCTCAAGTGACATGTTGCTTTCCACGGTGACGGTATTTTTGAAACGTATTCAAAGAACGAGCTACTGTTTTATAATGGCACAATTAAATTGAGCGTTTACTATGATGCGCAATATGCGCAGAAAATTTGAACTTTCTTGTATGGAGGTTAGGGCGGGAAGTTAGTCGGTCTAAAAATAGCGTCTGGTGTACCCGCTGTAGACAGGAAATTTAGCCAGTGCATGTACAGCCTTGCACCGGTTTCCAACGCCAACGAAACGCGCTGCAGTGAGAAGACGTGGAAGCGGGTAGGCGTTCTTTCGGACTGGAAAGGCTGAGATTGGCAAAATGACGGCACGTAAAAATTAAAGAAGCATGCTCTAAAAATATTGGTAAATAATAAAAAACAAAACCAAAGTCCCATTTTTTTTTAACCCCCCCCCCAAAAAAAAAAAAAAAAAAAAAAATGGGATTTTGGTTTTTTTTTTCCGGAAGGATTGGCGGCGACTTTGAAAGTTTTGCCAATTGCCAAAAGTCGCGACTTTGATGGCGCCATGTGTTTTACTCAAAATTCATGTAGTTTTACAGGGATTTCTCAGATTAATTAGAATGTTTTGATTTTAAACTATCTTTATACCGTGTTAATTAAAACTGCTGCAATTGGCACCAGTGATGATAATTTGTACATTTTTTATTGCCATAGTTGTTCGCGCGTTTGAATTTAGATCATACGCGACAAATTATATTGGAGCTTCAAAAACTGCGTATTAAATATCTTAATCGTATTATTATTAGTAATACAAATTGCGGCAATGTAGGCCCCCAATAAACGCCAGGGTCACAAAAATACGCCATTTAACTATAATAGTCTTTCCGGAAAGGTATCGGTTTGTTTTATTTTTAGCATATGAAAAACTTTGAGATCGTTACCAAGATAGAAAAACACTGGTTGTAATATAAAGTCCTATGCGTCACGCGTTGCTTTAAAAACACACTACTCTGCTGTCTGACTTGAATTTCGACTTTGGGATTTCGTAGTGAGAACAGCGTTTCTTATTTTATACGTTTTGTGAAGGTACCCTAAACTCATCACCCGCGGCGATTTTTAATTTGGACTGAATATTTTTGTACTGGAAATAATGTTAAAGCAATTAATCATCAAATTACCCCGAAACCCATTAAAAGGCCCGCAGTTTATTATCTCACATGACAATTATCTGAGCGAGAAAAGGCAGTAAGAAGACAAAAATATCAGCACCGATTTTTTCAACAAATAAAATATTCTGTTACCTCTAAGGTGTAAGAAAGACCCTGGCTTTAAAGGGACACTGAACTCTCCAAAATATATTGAAGCGCCTGGATCGGACACGTATGTCACAGAATAGTTTCCGCAATAAACTTGTTTAGCTGAATGATTAGGCTGTGAGACATATCTTGAGGTATAAGAGAAATGAAATCCAAAATGAAGGTTAGTTTCGGTTTCGTTCCAGAATTAAAACGTGCTCCTGGCGTAAATAATACGCTAAACACCGTTTTTGTTTTCAGGTAAAACAGGTGACCTGCGCTCATAGCACCCTAGCTTTCTCGTATAAACATACATAATTTGTGTCTCTCATGTGAAGCCAGCACACTAGACAAGCTCAGCAACTGGTGTACCGGCACGCATCTCCGACCCTCACTACAACCGCCATTTTGGAAAATGAGTGGCGCCACCTATAGACAGTTGGAGTCGCGAATCAAAGGCGAAGCTTAAGCGTCCCCCAAGGTTTTACAAAATACTTCGCCATGGTTGTTTCGCCGCGTGCATTATTTATAGCGGACAGTATGAGCGCGAACTACCCGGCATGCTTCTTTGGGGGACTTCCGAGGTTTCTGTGGAAGATCTTGTCCTGATTAAGGCTGACACGCAGAGTTTCGGCCCACCTTTGAACCGCATGACGAATCCAAATATAGTGGAGCTTGTGGAGACTGGTGGCGAAGCAGAATTCCAGATGTAATTTTGCAGATCATATTGTCCGAAAGTATACATGTGAGAGTTTGTTTTATTATTATTAAAAAAAATAAATAAAGACAGCACCATTGACAAACATTTCAAGACCGCGAGAAACATAACAAAGAATACTGAGATCTCTCGGGCTACGCGGTCTAAAAATGTAAATTAATCATCCGTAAAAATGTTTTTGTCGAAGATTTCGTGGAGTATCTTTTCTTGGATTGCGCACAATATATTCTGTCGCATTCACTCCTGCTTGGACCATCATGGTCTGCAGTATGTTATAAAAAAAAAAAAAATATAATACTGCTCCACAATGAGGCGCTAGTAGACGTTTGAGAGAAAAAAGTCCGTACTTGTCTGTGTTCTTCTTAATTATCTTGAGGGGTTGCTTGGGGCCCAAGTAGCGCCAGGAGATGTGGTCTGCATTCACCTCCGCAAAGACGAACGGGCAATCGTAGGGTTTGAGAGTCTCTCCTCTCTTGACCGCCTTCACACTGACGGGACCGAGACGGAAGATTCCTGGAAGCAGTTTGACATTACGTATTGTTAGTTATGCCTTACATGGTTCGTTCGAACGAGACAGCCTCTCGAATGGGCCAGAGTTGTTTCGTCGACGTTTGGAGTCGTCCAACCGCTTTTGAAAAACTGTCGTTCCAAGACGGTCACCGGCATGAATCGGTTGTAGGTTTTAGAGATCTGAATACACTTACATATCTGTATCTGAATAGCTTAAATTTAAACGCACGTAAAACCCCAAAATGAACAAACCGAATCCGTGCATAGACATTTTTGGGCTAGCAGTTTTTAGACTCCCTACGCCCCTGCCCGTAATCTCAGACCGAAAAAACGATATTGGACACCTCGGTGTTTTACGAGATATGGTAAAAGAACCCGATTGTACTATGTCCCAGCTTGCTTTAATAAACTCCCGTCGTGTGTTAATAATGCCACAACAATGTATAAACTGAAGAAAGCGCTGAGAAACATTTAAAGATACCCCCCCCCCCCCCCCCCTTTCCCCCGGTTCACTTTGGTTTCGGTTTTGATTTCGTTTCGTTTTTAACTTATGTACTCTATTTTTTTTTTTGTGTGTGTATTTCGTTTGCTGACTGCCAGACGCTGCCAGACAGGCCCAATGAGGCTTCGGCAGGTCTGTTTCAGTATGTGTACTTTACAAGCAATAAAAGTTATTATTATTATTATTATTATTATTATTATTATTATTATTATTATTATTATTATTATTATTAGATAGCGTTATGCCATTATGCCAACCATTTTCGGCAAAAAAAAAAAAAAAAAAAGATTGGCAGTTGAACTTGTGTGAGCTACTTGCAGCTCGTTTCGGATGCTGTCGATTCAGGTGGGGCCTTGCTGCAATATACCTTATTAGAGTTCCTCTACGGGAGCCAGAGTTGCCCGTCCCTCCCCGTAGCGCCGTTTTTCCTGCACGGCATTCGGAGTCTGCTCCTCACGTGACTGAATTCGGCGAATAGCGGCGCCGCGCGTTCGAGACGCGCGGCGCGGTCAAAAGCAGGGGAACGTACGGCGGGGCGCGTGCAACGTCTACTTTCCTGCACGGCATTTGAGTCGGCTACTCACGTGATCGGATCTCGGCGAATAGTGGCGCGGCGGCACGTGGAAAACAGACGCGCAACTCTGGCTCCCATAGGGAACAGCCTTATTAATGGACCTCTTGGCGAATATGTGCTGCCACCTAGACACGCGAATCGGTTCGAGACTAGCTGACTGGAAAACAACGCGCGCCCAAGGCCTCTCCCACACGTTCCACACCCAAAACGTCAGCTACATCCTGTTCACCCATTGAGGCGATGTGACCTGGATACGGCTCCCCCAAGCTCACCTTTGTCCTCATCGTGCGTAATCTTCCGCCCCGAGGTCGACACAACGAAACCGCTCAGAGGCGAGAAATGCAAGATGGCGGATTGTTTGGAACTAGATACTCTCGAACCCAGGCGCATGAAATACTCCGCGCATGCGCACCGCGTATTTCTACAAAAGGTCCATTATCAGAGCCAACTCTCGGCGGCCGCCCGAACTATCGAGCCTCCCATGCCCTGCCCGGCATAGCGTTCTCCGCGCTAGTTTATACGATGTTTTTCTGGGATGTTGGGGTGGCGTTAGGGTGCTTCGAAATCAGGGGCTCCGGAACCCGGGGGGGGGGGGGGGGGGGGCAGTGGGGGCCATCGCCTTACAAATTTTAAACCATTGGGGGCATGCCAAAGATGTTCCAGCCCCCCCCCCCCCCCCCCCCCCCCCCCCCCTTTCTCCCCTCCCACCACCCGTGAGGCTGTTGCATGTTGAAGCTGCACTCCATAGGCGACGAGGCGTTCGTTTGAAGTCGTCATTCATCGTTTGTCCAATAAGTGCGTTCTCACTAATAAATCTCCGAAGATTCTATCAGACTGCAGCCTTTCCGGAACGTTATGTCATAAAAGGAGTTTATGGAACCTCCGCTGTGGCGCATCTTCAGCGCTTATCAAAGCTATGCAAGCGCACCCTCGCTATTTTCAGAAAGGTCAGAAAAAGACGTCACGACTGATATGTCAGTGCGTGGGAATATACCTGGCAAGCCTGCAATTGCACGCGCTGCCCACACGAGCGGCACGCGCTTAGTGGCCGAAAGATGTGGGTATGATGTAACGACTGGTCAGAGGTTCTTCCTGTTTTCTCGCGTTTAGTTACATCTTTGGAAAAAAACGAACGTGCTATTCTGATTCACGGTATAAAAATACTCAAAAATTCACCTCTAACTCGTTTTTTTTTTTCAATATTTTTTTTAGATTTTCTTTAGCCAGCCATTGATACAGTAATGAGGAGCTCCATATATGAAGAGAATTTGACAAAGCCCACAGTAGAAGCAGGCGGCGCGGGCCCTACCATTTCGACACTAATTAAGATAGCCCCGGTAAAACGCTACAATTATTCCAAGTTTTGCTGTAAAAACTTCAGATTGAAAAGAAAAAAAAAAACGCAATTCATATATTTACTTTAGTCGGCTTCTTATTCCTTCGTTAATTACGCAGCGAGACACATCAGTAGTGCGGAATCACTCTCTCATTGCAGCGTTCTGCCCGTCACCTCAAACTTGGGTCGCCATGTCTCAGGCTACGCACTTCGGGATCTCGGAGGCCATGGTCTACGGAAGAAGGTTGGCGCAATGTCCAACAGATGGCGCGCAAATCTGAATAAGGTTTATTGACACTTTGACGATGTAATAAAGAGTCGTGCGTCACGCAAGTAAAGCATCCAAGCGGATCGGTTGGTAACTATCAAGCGATAAGTGCCAAGTCCGTTGCTCAAGCAAAGCAAATTAGACGTCAGTTTTTTTAGACAGTGTGAGGTCGGTCTGCCCTTGTATGGAGCCACTGTGAATGAACAATTGTATCCCGTGCAGTACGACTGATAGGCTGGGGTCTTTAACGTGCATCATGGAATGGAGACACTGTGAATGAACAATTGTATCCCGTGCAGTACGACTGATAGGCTGGGGTCTTTAACGTGCATCATGGAATGGAGACACTGTGAATGAACAATTGTATCCCGTGCAGTACGACTGATAGGCTGGGGTCTTTAACGTGCATCATGGAATGGAGACACTGTGAATGAACAATTGTATCCCGTAGGCTGGAGGAGTCTTTAACGTGCATCATGGAATGGAGACACTGTGAATGAACAATTGTATCCCGTGCAGTACGACTGATAGGCTGGGGTCTTTAACGTGCATCATGGAATGGAGACACTGTGAATGAACAATTGTATCCCGTGCAGTACGACTGATAGGCTGGGGTCTTTAACGTGCATCATGGAATGGAGACACTGTGAATGAACAATTGTATCCCGTGCAGTACGACTGATAGGCTGGGGTCTTTAACGTGCATCATGGAATGGAGACACTGTGAATGAACAATTGTATCCCGTGCAGTACGACTGATAGGCTGGGGTCTTTAACGTGCATCATGGAATGGAGACACTGTGAATGAACAATTGTATCCCGTGCAGTACGACTGATAGGCTGGAGGAGTCTTTAACGTGCATCATGGAATGGAGACACTGTGAATGAACAATTGTATCCCGTGCAGTACGACTGATAGGCTGGGGTCTTTAACGTGCATCATGGAATGGAGACACTGTGAATGAACAATTGTATCCCGTGCAGTACGACTGATAGGCTGGAGGAGTCTTTAACGTGCATCATGGAATGGAGACACTGTGAATGAACAATTGTATCCCGTGCAGTACGACTGATAGGCTGGAGGAGTCTTTAACGTGCATCATGGAATGCAGACACCGTGAATGAACAATTGTATTCCGTGCAGTACGACTGATAGGCTGGAGGAGTCTTTAACGTGCATCATGGAATGGAGACACTGTGAATGAACAATTGTATCCCGTGCAGTACGACTGATAGGCTGGGGTCTTTAACGTGCATCATAGATGGAGTGGTGACATGTAACCACAAGCCGGTACGATGCTCATACAGATCAAAACGGGCAGGGGCGGGGATCGAACCCAGGATCGCTGGTTCGATCCCCGCCCCTGCCCGTTTCGATCCGTATGAGCACACTGAGCACGCGTTGATGGAGAGTTTCCATTATGCTTCCGGAACGTGCTTTTCACGATGTCCATAGACGTTTGCAAGCAGCCGCGCTTCGATAGCTAGTCTGGCCACTGTGGATGGAAAACGCTTTGTTTGGGTGCCAGTCTGGAAAGTGTAAGTATGCCTCAGCAATGCTTGACTATCAGACGATCTACCCACACCAGCAGCAAGATGGCGGAGCCCAGAGGCCGTACTTGCAAACGTCTATAGGGCATACATTCACTTGACGTCATATTTGTGTGTGCCGTTCAGAACGCGTGCTCAGAACGAGCTTACAATAATAAGACCGGTAATCTTGGTGGTGTGGAATTCACGTTGCAAAAGAACTGTGGAAGCTCGCCGTCAACACGCGCTCAGCACTCGTACACACATCTATGGCCGCCAGTGTATACTCCCTATAGACGTTTCCACTGTTTACAAAAATCACAGTCCACACGTGTTAAATCACAGTCCAGAACGCGCACGTTCGTCGCTTCGGAAAGCGAGCAAATCACGCGCCATACGCACGAACACTGAAAATGGAACCTGCCAAGTGCCCTTTTTTGGAAAGGTCTATAGACAATTGCAAGCATGGCGCGTCACTGGTGCCCCATGCGTGCAAGCATGTGCAGCGTGCGCGTGAACGTGGCATTGGCAAGCTTGTAAACGCACGCACTTGACCGCACGAGCAAAGAAATGGCGGCGGCCAGAATGCCCTGCTTGCAATCGTCTATACTAGGCGTCAGCTATTTTGTGCTATAAGGGCTGGCGTAGCTTACACAGTGCTCCAGCCCCGCACTTCTGTGAGAGGACGTGGCTTCGTCTTGTGTCTCATTCGCAAGCACTCGCGCAATTAGCTTTGACAGAGCTGAAGCACTGCGGACGCCCCGCTAGCCTTGACAACCTAGCACAAAATAGTTGACGCCGAGTATAGACGGTCATTCTTGGCAGAGGATAATGGGGAGTTCCTTCTAAACGTGCGCTATGAAAAACGCCCTCCATGCTAAGGAAAAAAAAATAAACAAGGGGAGGTTATTTTGGGCAAAGGTACGATACATCTCAGCTTGGTTCTCTGGGGACCAAAAGTTCACAAGCTGAAGGCGTTTCGTAACGCCAGAGTCTGTAACGCCTAAAGCGCGTCGTGCGCGTTCCAAAACTACTCGGTCAAGGTTGGCTACAAGACCGCACCATCGGACTTTTCTTGGGGCGTCGCATCGATGACTTGCCATCCGATGTAGTCTCCGGGCTCCAGGTCCGGGCGTGCCATCCAGACCTCGGTCCAGACGTGGAAGTTCCTTCGGAGACGCGGGACACAGGCGCGCGCGCAGGGGATCTATGTTAGAACCGCAATGCATCAAATTCGATTCAACTTCTAGCTACGCGCACACGCAGGATTCGGAGCGTCGGAGACTGTCTATCTGCTTTCACAAGAAGAGTGCGTCTAGAGTTCAGGCCGGTGTAGTTCGATAAAAACGAAGAAAATCTGAATCGTATTCGAGAACTTATATACTAAAGCTACTTTAAAATATACTATATTAGCCCCTTACGTTCGTAAAAACAAGCACCCTGTCCCCTTTACACACCCGCTTCCGCTATTCGTTCCCAAGATTAACCTTGGGTATCTGATACCAAGAAGGTCTAGTGCCTGCGTCGTATTCTTCGTTTGATTTGATCCCAGTGAAACACAGTGGGCTAACCAGCAGTTCACGTAACCGAGTATTGAATAAACTAAAATAATGATCGAATTGGAAAGGCTCACACCCGGGGCAAGCGCTAAATTCAAGATGGCATCTGACAGTATAGCACACACCCCCAGACAGGCACGTAGCCAGGGGGGGGGGGGGGGTGCATGGGGCCCGGGCCCCCCAAAATCTTCCATTTTGCTGGGACCTCCTCTCCTTCCTCCCCCTCATACAGCATTTTGTCATGGGCGCCCCGCCCCCCCCCCCCCCCCCCCCCCCCGAAACAAAATCCTGGCTTAGTGCCTGCCCCAAGATGATATCAACGTCATTACTTTAAGGCAATTAGTATGAATGAACAAATATTTGTTGTAATGAGTAAAGTAATCAGTTACTTTACGAAACAGAAATTGAATAATACAATTATTTACAAAAGTGCGGTAATTCGTAGAAAATTATATCATTATTTTTGGTGCCAAAATAGTGTTGTCGCGCATTACTTTCATAAATAGTAAAGCTTTGCAACGATAACATTGCAACAATCGATTCAATATCCTGCGAAACAGGGTTTTTATAGATCATTTACGTCCTCAACATATAATTAATTATACAAGGTAAAATATCTTTTACCTCTTGGATGTAAAAGTGCGGCCACGCTATTATCTACATCAAATGTCAAATCAAGAGAATAAGCCACTACTTAATCGAAGCAGTTATAATATACTATAATTGTCTTCGCTTTGCCGCAATTTATAATAAGTGTATTTCTTACGTCATCATTTAAGATAACTATCTCACAATAAAATTAAAAAACAACGTGATTTGGTCATGTCTGGCGGCTATGCGCTTTCCCTGGGGGCAGCGTTTCTCCCTGGTCAGCGCTGCATAGTGGAGAAGCAGCAATGTGCAAGAGCGGCGAGCGGAGGTTCGAAGGTGCCTCAATGTTCGTGTATACTCATTAAGGCACTCTAAATTCAGCGAGCGCCCAGTCAACATCATAATGCCAGTGTAAAACATGCAAAGTTTTAAAGCATTTTTTTCTTCAAATTAATATAAGTGTTGCTCAAACATCCGCAAGACACGACTTGGTGTTGTGAGGGTGTATCGGTTCTGGCACTGCACTTGTTATGCTCCATGTTTGTTGATAGCACATGTAGTTCTCAATGAAGTTTTTAATATCGATAACAATTAAAATTAACATATTGGGAAGGGAACCAGACCGATTTAGAAAGAAATAATTTCAATAGAGTGCCTCAATGTCCTTCTGTTTAGGGTGATGGCGTCGTTTGTAGTACCCGATGCCGACAGCACGCGCTCACAGGGAAAATAGAAAGAAATCGCAGGAAACAAAATGTCACCGTAGCACAGTCAGCGCCACGAGCGCGTGCAGGGACACGCTCTTTCACGCGCTTCAGAACAAAAAATAAAAATAAGCTTTCGAAACAAAATGGCCAGATGTCATCACCCCAAACAAAGCGCACAAGAAGGCACCCTAAATTTCAACGTTACTCGCGAAGAAGTTTGTGTGCAAGGTACCGTCCGCGCAAAAAGTATACGCGAAACTGATCTGTAAGAATACGCGGCGGAAGCCCACCAGCACGTGCTCCAAGCTTCGGGACACGCTGCCGCTGTATGCGCGCTCACGTAGCACGTGTTCAGTAGCCGACGACATTAACATCGCGAAGCGACAGCGTGTTCGCCCTTTGGGGCGCGTCGGGGTTCCACTCACAGTGACGTCATGCGCAAGTCTTGTCTTCTGGGTGACATCGCGTGAGCTCATCACGCGGTCACCGGCCAACATACACACACGTAATTTTTCGACGAAACGTCGTAGTCGACAAGGCCACGCGACAGCGCGTGGCGTTCACGCGGCCGTCCAGTTACTCCGCACAACTCGCACTGAGCACGCGAGGTCGAGCGCGTGAACGAAAGCGAAGCGTCTAGACACTCACCAGATGGAGTCGGTGTTCATCTTCTCGACATCCTGGCCTTTCTCGTCGTAGAACTGGTCCACCGTCAAGCTGCTATGCGTGTCGTGGGCAGAGTAGTAGTTGGTCACGGCTCTGGCTGGAATGCCCAGACCTCGGCACACTGCCGGCCGTCGACAACGAAAAAAAAGAAAAAGAAAGAATGCCCCCGACTATTTAGTGTGCGTGCAAAACGCACCAAGCTCGCCATTAACGCGTCCGTGCTCAACATGATAACATTTGGTTTCATCACGTAAAACACTGAAGTGTTTACACAACCACCGTCTCCTCTGTTTCTCCGTGGAGTACGAGCGAGGCCACCACTACAAGCACGAACGTGTCGTCTTAATGACAACGAGCTGAGGTAACACCAATGTCACTGCCTAAGTCGTTGTTTTTGATGAGCACATTCTATCGCACTATACATTTTCATGATAACTCCTCAATGGTCAGAGAAATACAGGAAGGACAAGCGACGACTCGTTCGCCGCCGCGCTATCTGTTCCGCGCTCCGTCCCTGCATTACCTTACATAGGCGCACATTCTTACGCTCCAGATCGACAGACACCCGTTTAAAAAGTTTAATTGCAATACGTTTATTGGATTTTTTATAGTTTTTTTTTTGCTGACGCCTGAATTCTATTCGAAAACACACTGTATTCAATTAGTTTGCTATCGTATTTGAAACTGAAAACATGATATGTATAAAAAAACAATTTGGTTGAGGTTGAAATGTCTTCAATATTCAAATGCAATAGTAAGCACATTTTACTGTGAATAGCATTAGTAAGTTTTATTGGCACCGTCGCCTCTCTCGAACTTGATGCCAAGTGGCGTAAAACCCGAAGCAATTATGGCGTCCGTTTAATCAAGGTTGTCGTCATACAAGGAATCTGAAGATGTCTCTCGGGCACGACTTCTATACCTACGTTTCACCTTACGATGAACCACAGCGAACGCCATGAGAAAAATAAGCCAATCAAGCGATGGAAGTGAATCACGGGACAACGCGCCTCGGGCGTCGTTGCGATCTCCCCGAAAGTCACGTGACACTACCGAGCCACTTAATTGGCTGCGATGGCTCGTAGCGTCCGCTGCGGTCCATTATGAGGTAAAACGACTTCTTGGGTGATTTTCGAGCGCTGTTCGGGCGTCAAAGAAGTTCGTATTATAGTAACCAATGAACTGGGCACAATGAACTTTTTTTCACAAAGGTGTCTTTAGGCGGTACATTACCATAATGCGTTCTATCGGCCGAATTTCATGCGGCACCATCTGTCATGTGACACCGCGACGTGACCCTGTGACGTCGTGACCTGACGGGACACGATGACGTCGCGTTACGCCATGAGGTCACGTGACTTTGTGATGTGACGTCATGAGATCACTGACACCATGATGTCCCCCCCCCCCCCCCCCCTACAGACACACACACAAGCATCGTGCCCAGCTCATTCGCAACGCATTCTGTGCTCCCCGGTCTTTGTCAGCACGATCGAGCTGGTGTCATTTTTTTTTACAAATTTATTCTAATGTTTATTTGACAGGTTCACGGATACCGATTTGATCGCGAAATTCCTAAAATAATTGTTACCGGACACTAGAAAATATTCGCGTTTCTGCTTTCCTGCGATAGGCTTGCGTGCGTCGCCTACGCATGAAGCAATGGACACCAAAGTGGGAACAGCGGCGGAGCCCTTCCACGAATGCGCGAAGCTATACTGTATAATGGCGCCGCGACAGCGGCCAGGTAGCAGAAACACGTCGCGTTTTCACAATCGCCGTTCCTGTATTTCTTTTGCTAAAGTTTCCGAATGGTGGCAAGAACGCGTCTCCGACTGGTATGTTTAATCGGGAGTGGCTCCAAAGTGGCAACAAATGACGTCACAGGAGCCGGCGAGTCACACTGTCGGATGTCGCGATCCTGGCGGTTGGTCGCGGAAGGACCGGCAAAACGCACGAGCGAACGCGAGCGTCACTGTCGTCGCAGTGTTCCGACTAAATTCCCTTGATGCTTAATATTCTTTTTACAAGTAAACGACAACTAATACGAATGACGAAGCACATTCCGTAGGAACTAAAATAGCGTCATCAGGCGGAAATTGAGGGACCAGAAATGAGAACGCCGTAAAAACAGCAGTCGGAGATGTGGGTTCCAAGCACCATAATGGGGCTTCGAAAGGCACTTGGTTACTGGAACATAGTGATGTGAAGTCAGACGGAGCATGCGTAAGTCTGTCTCTCTCTCCCCGCATATAGGAAAATTAACAGAAGTTGATTGAACTTTACTTGAGACCAATCAAACAGCGTCAAAATCACAACGTTATGGTGTTCATCATGTTTCTGTACGTCTTCTATCATCGCCAGACCACTCATGCACAGGGAAGACCCAGTGACGCACTTTTAGTATGTGTGTTCGTGGTCGCATGTGTTCGTGCATTCGACTTCCCTGGACCATACACTCTAAAAAAAGGGTGTATTGTTACACCCTTTGTCCCATATAATACACCCCAAAACCTCAATTCGACGTACAGCGCCCTATAGTCGAACAGACGGCCCCGAATTTTACGAGGGGCTTGATAGCCGTGTGGTACAACTTATTAAAATAGCTAATGTACCTGTTACTGACTAGACAAAAAATAATCGGGGTTACACCCTTTGTCCCTATAATACACCCCGCAACTTGAATTCGACGTACAGCGCCCTATAGTCGAACAGACGGCCCCGAATTTTACGAGGGGCTTCATAGCCGTGTGGTACAACTTATTAAAATAGCTAATGTACCTGTTACTGACTAGACAAAAAATAATCGGGGTTACACCCTTTGTCCCATATAATACACCCCAAAACCTCAATTCGACGTACAGCGCCCTATAGTCGAACAGACGGCCCCGAATTTTACGAGGGGCTTGATAGCCGTGTGGTACAACTTATTAAAATAGCTAATGTACCTGTTACTGGCTCGACAAAAAATAATCGGGGTTACACCCTTTGTCCCATATAATACACCCCAAAACCTCAATTCGACGTACAGCGCCCTATAGTCGAACAGACGGCCCCGAATTTTACGAGGGACTTGATAGCCGTGTGGTACAACTTATTAAAATAGCTAATGTACCTGTTACTGACTCGACAAAAAATAATCGGGGTTACACCCTTTGTCCCATATAATACACCCCACAACTTCAATTCGACGTACAGCGCCCTACAGTCGAACAGACGGCCCCGAATTTTACGAGGGGCTTGATAGCCATGTGGTACAACTTATTAAAATAGCTAATGTACCTGTTACTGACTAGACAAAAAATAATCGGGGTTTTCTTGGCCCTACTGTAAAAACTGAGTGTTTTCTTTATGTGGTCTTTGATACGTACTTTAGCTATTTAAAAAGTTATATCGCACAGTTATCAAGTCCCCTCAAAAAATTTGGGGCCGTCTGTTCGACTATAGGGCGCTGTACGTCGAAATTAAGTTTTGGGGTGTATTATATGGGACAAAAGGGTGTAAGGTGATACTTTTTTTTTTTTTTTAGAGTGTATGGTGAAATAAAGCATGAGCCAGTCACTTCGAGAATATCGCGACAGTTTCTATTTTTTTATTTTTCTAGGCCAGAGCATGCGTGATAGTGCCAAATATATACAGGGTGTTTTTTTTTTTTTTTAAGCTTAACAGATTTGTTTAAAAAAAGCCGTGAAAGTTCCACTTATGCCGCCTGTGGAGGTGAGTTATACGGCCAGGGGGACATATTATAGGGGGCTAATCGTAAAAATCAGTCGGCTAATTAATTAAAATTCGTTAATTAACTTTTTAATTAATAAAAATAGACATATGGTTCCAATTAGAAACTTGCTCAGCGTCATCGAAAACCCCTAAATCAGACATTTTCAGAAAGACTTTGAGCGCGTGAGAAGCGTAGTAGTGAACTGAAGTTACCGCTCGTGGAGCAGGTACAAAGCTAGAGGTTGCGATAAGGCGCCCGTGCGATTTTTCCGTCTCTTATCTAGCCCCAGCCTTGTACCTGCTCCACGAGTGGTAACTTTGGTGCACTACTACGCTTCTCACGCGCTCAAAGTCTTTCTGAAAATGACTGGTTTAGGGGTTTTCGATGACGCTGAGCAAGTTTCTAATTGGAACCATATGTCTATTTTCATTATTTAAAAAGTTAATTAACGAATTTTAATTAATGAGCCGACTGATCATTACGATTATCCCCCTAGAATCTGTCCCCCTGGCCGTATAACTCACCTCCACAAGCGGCATAAGTGTAACTTTCACGGCTTTTTTTAAACAAATCTGTTAAGCTTAAAAAAAAAAAAAAACACCCTGTATATATACAGGGTGTTTTTTTTTTAACTGCACCAAAAGTTTTAAATAAAGAAGGTAAAAGTTTTATGAATGCGGTTTTCACTGCGTGTTTATATGGCTTGGCGGACATTAGATGGGAATATAACCATCACTATTATCAAACTAATTAACCAAAATCCGTTAATTAACTTTTTAATTACTGTAATTAGGATATGTGTTTAAATTACAAACTTTGAGGCAGTCATATGCCAAGACTGTTTCATTTTGTAGAATTCGCGTATGTGCCTGTGTTCCAAGATATCTGCCCCCGAAGTTTTTACTTAATCCGACTTTTTATCCACTCAATTCCGCAAACCCACGAAAGTGCCACTATAGCCGAATTTTGCTACATTAGCCGGATAAAAGTGCAAAATTCGTGGACGAATATCTCGGTACACAAGCTGGATACGCGAATTCTACAAAATAGAACAGTCTTGGCATATGACTGCCTCAAAGTTCGTAATATAAACCTATATCCTAATTACAGTAATTAAAAAGTTAATTAACATATTTTAGTTAATTAGTCTGATAATAGTGATGGTTGTATTCTCATCTAATGTTCGCCGAGCCATATAAACACGCAGTGAAAACCGCATTCATAAAACGTTTCCCCCCTTTATGTAAAAATTTGGTGCAGTTAAAAAAAAAAACACCCTGTATATATACACACACAAAAATACCTACACAAAGAAGCTTTCGGAATAAAAGTCTCAATCGCAACTTCAGTCCAGTAAAAAGTAAGTAAAAACTGCCAGTCATAGAACACTTGGTTCATCGTTTTTACTTAAAGTCCCTTGATACTTATTTCATTTTAGGAAGCTATTATCTAGGGACTTTATTTCTACTGCCAGGGTGGAGTCGGCGTAGAATGCAATATTTGCTATCAGAGATGACGCGTGTTTCTTCTTGTAATCATTTTATCTTTCTACAAACGTAAGACACGAAGACGCCGTCATGTCATTCCCAGAGTACTGAGCGGACGCTGCGCCTCCCTCAGCACTCCGTTCTGGCAAATTCGTTGGCCGGAGCAGCATATTCCCCAGCACTGCTCACGGCGTTCCACTGTCGCCTGCACATCGCCCACACAGCAGTCGCCAGAAATGCTGCCGTCAAGAAAGCGCAAGCGGTCAACGAGTCAAGACCTGCGGATGCCCAAGAGCGTCTCAAGCGTCAAGCAGTACTTCATGGAACGCTTTCTGGACGTGAATGCTCACTGCACAGCTGACCACAGTTCGCCGCAGAAGCGCTGCTGGATCACAAACCACCTCAGCCTGTGGAACAACCTGCTACACCCTGTCGGCATCCAGCTTCGCGAAGATATTCCGTGCAAGTTGACGCTTGAAACGCTCGCCTGGTGCAACCCGAGTACGACGGAGTATCGTGTCGTCTCCGCTTTCCTGGTGAAGCGGCTGCTGAACAATCACTACTGTATTCATTACGTTGACCTCAGCTACGCTGGCGAACTATTCAGCGATCACAGACAACAGATGAGTCAGATCCGCCTCAATGCTGGCCTCCAGCAAATCACACTCGACGGAGGTCAGGTGAGCCAGCCCGAACTTTGTCAGCTCGTTCGCGTGATCCTCCAAGGAGACCCTGTTCGATTGAAGCTCCGCCACGTCCGTTTTGGTGCCACCGGAATGACATCGTTGGTTCAAAGCATCGCCACCTGGACAAGACTGGCAGACCTCGACCTTTCTGAGAATGGGCTGAGGGGCTGCGACAGCCTAAAGCTGCTCGAGGCCGTCGACACTTGCAAGTCCATCAAGTATCTCAAGCTGGATTACAACATGGTCGGCGTGCGAGGAGCGCAGCGCTTGGCCAAGTTGCTGACAACCAACACGACCCTGCTGAGGCTGAGCCTCTTGAAGACGAAGATGCAGGAAAAAGGGGCGGTTGCCATCGGTAATGCGCTTGCGGCAAACAACACACTTGAGTCCTTGATGATCGGGGAAAACTCCATCGGCTCCACGGGAGCCAGAGCCATCGCCTCGTCCCTCAAGGTCAACACTTCCTTGATCTGCCTCGACCTCCGGTACAACGATCTGGCCAATGGTGGTGCCATTTGCATCGCACAGATGCTCCCATCGAATAAAACGTTGCGAGAACTCCACCTGCACGGAAATGAAATCGGCGAAGCTGGTATCGTCGCCATCGCCAACTCCCTCGCGAACAACAGTACGCTCCTCGAACTCTCCCTTGACGGGAACCTATTCGATGAAGAGGGGGTGGCGGCGCTTGCGCGCCTCATTTCCTGCAACAAGACGTTAAGGCGCCTAAGTGCCAGGACGCTTCAGGGCTTCGGGTCGGCGGAAGAATCCCACGTATTCATCGAAGCCTTGGCGCTCAACCAATCTCTGGAAGGCATCACTTTTTCGGTTCGGCTTTCCTGCGCGACGGAGATGCTCTCGCAAAAGCTGCGATGCCACGAAACCCTTCAAGATCTCTCCATCCACACCTATCTACTTGACATCACTCTTCTGTTCGACGCCCTGGCGGCCAATCGCTCGTTGCGGACGCTTGAAGTATGGAACTATTCCCTGGACATCGATGTCAGCGAGGCTTTCGAAAACCTTCTGCGCACCACGAAAACTATTCGCGCGGTGTCTGTCTCGAACAGGGTTTCCAACGCGTTCTTGCACTAGGTTTCGTCGGGGAACTGTTGTTACCACGCAGTTTGATAAGCTGAACGCGTATTGCCTGTACGCGATCGCCAGTTATCTGCAGGTAGCTGATGTGAAACGCTGATGGGAAAAAGGACTTTAAAGCACGCCGCCAGTCACGAAAAAAAAAAAAAAAGCCTTCGGAAATTTGAGTTTACCGCCAGTCTCCTGTCAGTTTTAGTCAGTTTCTTTTCTTTTTTTTTTACGACGAAAAATTATTTAGTTAATTTAATATAATCTTTTAAAATATAACCGTGTTCAAACGCCTCGTGATTTTCGTTTTTCCTCCTCGGTTAACGGTGTGACTGAATGTTCCCGGTAAAATACACCGTCTTTCTGAGGGCGAATTATTCGAATTTTAGCATAGGGGCCCCAATGCTTTGGGTGGCCCGAGGAGCTTGGTGCGTCGCACTGAGCACGCACAGAACGTCTGCGAATGCGCAGTGCGATGCCCTAAACTCCTGGGGGACCCAAAGCACGGGGGGCCCCTATTCTAAAACTCTTCATTCTTTCCTCCCATGCTCAAGGCGTCTGGTTCGCAGGAGCAGCAACATGCCCGGACAAATATGGTTGAACCCTCTCACTAAGACTAAAGCCGCTTAATAAATTTCCTACTTCGCGTCCCTTCAAAGTACCGACCACGACGTACTGTAGTTATGACGTGCCCATGCGAGCGCGGGCCTTATAGTACAGGCCGTGGCCGCAGCGTTTCGTCACGATGTATGACTGCGCGGCCCTACTTAAATGTCTTTGTTTCCCAAGATAGACACGCAGAAACTAAATAGCTCCAAACGAGTGGGCGGTCGCTAACAGAAGTTTCTTTGCGTTGATGGGCTCCCCACTGTCTGCTTCACATGGACGAATCCCGATATCAGCAGTACGAAGGAAACCCACCAGGGGGGGCTATGTTCGACAAATGTTTTGTTTCTCCTAAAAAGAAACGGAAGTGACGATTTCGCGTCTGATTGGTTTGAGGCTCAAATGACGAAAGTCCCCTCTTTCATCATTCGAGCCTCTAACCAATCAGACGCGATATCGTCACTTCTGTCACTTCCATTTTTTTTTTTTTTTTTTTTAGGAGAAACGAAACATCTGTCGAACCTAGCCTGACCTAGCCACCCAGGACAGCGCTCCTCATAAAACGCTCGCTCGCTCGCTTGGAGCTATTCAGTTTCTGGGTGACTGTAACTGCATATCGAAGGCGCGCAAGGCTCGGTGGCGTTATCTGGTCCTGACTTTGATTTGAATCGACTCTCCTTGCCGGATTTCATCAGTGGGCGCGTGACAGATTCGTCATTAGAGGCGCCGGCTGCCCCTAGCTAAAGGTGCCTTTGTCATCGTGTGAATGGGTGTAATACGCCATTCACACGATTATAAACGTAAAAAAAGCTATTGCATTAAAAACAAACAAAATTTCACGTCTTATGAATGCACTGTTCCATTGAAACTACAAAGAAAACATCACACTTTCAGCTCAGTATCACACTCTAACTAAACAAATTTTTGTAGTCAGATAAGGTTCCTTTCACCGCCGTGACTCGACATTCACTAAAGTCAGCCGGCAACAGGCAGGCGGCGCCAGCAGAGTGAGAGCCCACGGTTATACCCTGTCTCGTAACTTGGCAAAGCCAAAGGGTAAACGATAAGCCACACATGGCGTGCCGACGGCTTCGACATGCATACTAGAGCACGACGCAGCGAGAAGTCTGATACTTCTTCGCAGTAAAAACGCACTCCTGTGATACGTAGACACGTGCCGATTGGCCCGCCAGGGCCGTAGCTTCCGCCGTACTGGCATGTTATGGGATCACGGCTTCCTGGCCTACCCAGTATTTCTTGCTTCAGACACTAGGCTAAGCGGCACCACCAGAATAATGGCTCACGTTTGAACAATGCAGCCGCCACTCCCAGGCATACCCAATGTTTCTTGCTTCAGTCGCTAGCCAGGGCCAAACCAAACAGCGTTGCAGGTAAAGTGACGCTAACCTCCCCTCTAACCTTCCACACGCTGGTTCCTCCGCTCCGGGGGAAAGGGGGGGGGGGGGGGGGGGGGTAGAAATCACTGATCTCTATTGTAGTAGGCTGGATCGCGGACCGTGGCCTTGGCAGCTGGAGCCAAGTGTCGCCACCGGCGGCCATTGATAGACACCGGCCAATTCATGTGACTCTATAGGAAGAACGAGAAAAAGTGCCGTTTCTTCCGTTTTTAAGCTGTTGTCGGCATTGAAACTTTTTGGCTGCTTTTCGATAAGCCCGTCAAATTCGCAACTTTCACGACCTATAGGGGGCGCGCTGGCGCTTATCAAGATGGCTGTCATCTGGATGATCGTCGTAGATCAGCAGTACCAGGCGGGGTCTGCGACGCGTAAGTAATTCTAAGTTTGCTTTCTACGAGCAATATTAGAGCCTTACTTTATTTTTTGACGCCAGGCAGGTCTAGGCAAGCACCTTTATTGTGAAGCCGATCATCCAGGAGCTAGGGAGCGTGATTCTCACACCGCGGTACCACTATCGCCGAAAGTTGCGAATAGCTTGCGTACAAAAATTAAAACTGACAGCCCTCGCAGTTTTGAAAAATAATTATTTTGTGGCCGAGAGTGACTCCGCTGGGCGAAAAATGTAGTGCAGCTGAATGAGGCGAGAGTTAGCTAGAGTTACCGCGGAGTCGGTTGCGGTTTCGTTGAGTTGGGTTTAGCCCACTGATCTCAATGACAATTGCTGGATCGCGTTTGCCCGCTCCGCGAATGCGGTCACTGGCGGCCATCTTTAGGTAGAGTTATATCACCTCTAGCCAAGACACAGCTGCTGAAGCCACCTGGCAGCCACCATCATCTATCCATGGCAGACGGCGTTTTGGCAGTTGTGGTGGCAGGCTGCCATCAAAATATCGTGGGTCGTGATTGATTGAAATTGTTTGACGAAACATGTTTTTAAAACCCGGCGTGAACGGTAGCCCGGTCTTTGAAGACCCGGTGAAAGTTTCACGAAATCGCGCAGCACCGGGGAAAAGCAGCACAGCACGCATCGAAAGTCGCATCGAAAGAAGCATCGAAAGCAGACGCCGGTACGTAGTCTGCTTTCGATGCGAGCTGCGCTGCTTTCCCCCGGTGCTGCGCTTTCATAGAACTTTCGCCGGGTCCTCAAGACGAGGCTACCGTTCACGCCGGGTTTCAAGAATCTGCTTCGTCGAACAACTTCATCAAGCACGAAATATCACCCACGGTACAGTGTACTAGACCTACGGCTATTTTATGGCAGCCTGCCGCCATTGCGCTGTCCGCCATATTAGTATGATGGCTAGAGATGATATAACTCTACCTAAAGATGGCCGACCGTGGCCGCATTCCGGTCCATAGGCAGAGCTGGTCAAACGCGATCCAGCAATTGTCATTGAGATCAGTGGGTTTAGCAGACGACAAGCTCGAAGGCTTTGCTACGCGGAATTCGCTCACTGCCGGAAAGCTGCTGTCGAGATGGAACTTCTTTGTCATTCAACAACTTCTGGGCTTCACCGAGGACGGTCTCATTGACGGCAAGTTCCCTTGTTTACTCCACTACGAGAGCAAGCTCGCCAACTCAGCCGTAGGTGCTCCGGTACGTTTTATTTTTTTAATCGGCATTCGAACGTTTGGCAAATACCGATTCGATCTCCAAACACCCGACATAAGGATCACAGCACACCCTAAAATACACGCCTCCGAGCACAGCGTACATGCTTCAATATTCTTACTTTGCTGCGTTTCTCCCATTGACTTGCGTGTATTGCCTGGTGTCAAGCAATGGACGCCGGTGGCGACACCGACGGGCTTCCGATCCGCGATCCAGCATACTACAATAGAGATCAGTGGTAGAAATAATTTTCTCCTTTTCCCTCCCGGCAGACGACGCCATTTTTGAGCGTGGTCGTGCAACACCACCTAGGTCATAATTAAGGCCGTCGTACTGAACTATAATCGTCACTTAAAAAGGCACGTATTGGACACAAGTGCTGCGTCAGCATCGTTCGGCGGAGACTCGTCTTCAATCGGCGAGAATACGAGTCGCAGCCGAACGCTGAGTCGCGGCTATCTTACACCGTGGTCGCGGCCAAACACCGTGCCAATTTTGCTACTGGAACTGCTGAAACTTGGTCTAGCAGGTCTCACAGCTGTCAACACATACGCCACACATCTCGATAAAACAAAACTCGAGGATCGATCCGTGGGCGTCGTGGATGCCTCGGTATCTATGCTTTCCAGACGCAGCCGACACTATAGACCTTTCCAAAAACGAGCTTGTGGCCGGTGGCATTTTGAGCGTTCGTGCGTATGGCGCGTGCTTTGCTCGCTTTCCGAAGCGACGAACACGCACGTGCTGGGCTGTGAAGATCGCACGCTGGACTGTGATTTTGTAAACATTGGAAAGGTCTATAGACCATTCTAAAAAAGAGCGCGTGGCCGGTGCCATTTTGAGTGTTCGTGCGTATGGCGCGTTCTTTGCTCGCTTTCCGAAGCGACGAACACGCACGTGCTGGACTGTGAAGATCGCACGCTGGACTGTGATTTTGTAAACATTGGAAAGGTCTATACTCTGTTTCACCTTATGCTGAACCGCAGCAGGCGATACTATAGCTATCCCAACCAATCCCGTGCAGTGAATGTATCATCTGACTATACGCGCCCCGCGCGGCGTGTTGCGCACATCTAGAAGGTCACGTGGCACTCACAAGGCATTGGATTGGCTTCGATGGTTCGTAGCGTTTATCGCGGTCCTTTGTAAGGTGAAACGGAGTATACGAGCTGATGGGTGCCATTCAGACAGCGTCGAAAGGGCACCATGATCGTGGTGTCCGTCATGTTTCTGTACGTGCTCTATCATCGTTGAACCAATCATAAACAGAAAAGACCCAGTGACTTGCGCTTTTGACGTTGCTTGATTGATTCCATGAGCTCGTAGCGTCGACTGCGTCTTAAGAAGCGGAAACGAAGCATATCTCCATTTCCCGAGGCGAGCGTTAACTGTCCACAGAGCAGGGAAAAATGGCATCACTGCCTTACATCCCGGTCCTGATGTTTATTGCCCGTAGCTGTTTTTTTCGTCAAGATGGCTTAAGCGCGGTTCAAACAGGCCCGGAGTACGGCGCCCGGGCCAGCCCGGGTGCCGGAACCCGTAGTGACGTAATCACCTCCGGCATCCGTTTACGGGAGCAGACGTCACGGTTTGGTTTGAGCGGCGGCGGCACGGGCCCCGTCTACGGGAGCTGACGTCACGGCGGCTCCCCAGGCAACCAATCAACGGCTGTCGCCAAGCGGGGTCGTCGCCGCTTGCGCGGGCGAGGCGAGACGCTCTGGACGAGGCAGGCGACACAGCCACGCCAGCCACGCTTCGCGCTCCGTCTAGAGCGGCACTGGCGCCTTGTTTTCGTCGCTTTGTTTCGCGATGGCGTCGTCTCGGCAGGATCCCGGCTACGAAGAGGTACGTCACAAATGCAAGAACTATCAACTAGCGTCGGCTGACTACTTTCGCGGCTGCGTGTGAGCAGTACCTGCGGAGTGCGAAGAAAAAGAAGCGGAAGGCCGTCCGCGAGCTCCTGAAGTCTCGCAAAATGCTCGGCGAGTACGCCACCATCGTGAGACAGATGTACGAAGACCCCGACGGCCGGGTCTTCTTCGAGTGCTTCCGAATGTCACGAGCCAGGTAGGGTGTGCTGCCTTTTATTTTGGATTATTTTCATGTTATATATCAAGTGGCGTTCCACGTGGGCCCGCGCGTCGCTCGCAGGAATACTCACGTGGAGCGTGCGCTCCCGCAGTGAAACCACATTTAGATCACTTTTAACGCGGCAGGATCACGAGATCAGCTTTCGTAACAGTCACACGCTTGTCAGATTTTACTGCGTCTGTGCTATAAAAAATAGCAATGCCATGCACATGTGCAGCTCATACGACACGCTCTTTCTGTTCACAAAACCTGGTCACGGTGTTGTGCTCCTTTGAGTGCATGTATGACCGAAGCCCGTTCTGCTTCCTTGTTCTTTGTGCTAGCTAGGATGTGTGCTTACAAGCTGCTTGTGAGTGAATTCTGCACGAAAGCTCGCGCTGCAGAACCCAGGGATCTTGGGTTCAATCCCCACCCCTGCCCGCTTCGATCTGGATGAGCATCGTATCGGCGTGCGGTCGTGTATCACTACTGCGTGGTGCACGTTAAAGACCCTAGGCTAGCGGTCATACAGTACTGCCTAAAAACTCATCTACAGCGCGTACCGGTGTCGTTGACCATTTTAACCTTTTAAGTGCATCTCACTGCCTTTCCGGTCTCTTTGCAGCCAGCAAGCCAAATACTGCCTGCCTCTACAAACGGCCTTTCTAAAGGCCACTCATATTTGCATTGAAGATGCCGTTTCATCGGGTTGCAACCACCTCCCGTGTCTCTGAAACCATGTGAATAAATTGTTAAAAGCAGTATCGAGTTCTTTCGCTTGTCCTGGTCCTTCTGGTCGCTACGATACCTGTCGTAGATCCAGGGGTACCGCTGAACTAGCTGAATTAATTTATAGGTTTTCTCGCGTACGTCAAACGCAGCGGCAACTTTAGCCCTCTTCGGGGCAGCGGCACTCTTTGCAGCTTCCGCAGCTTTCCTCGCGTCGGAGACGGGCGGGAAGTCAAGCACGGAGCGTGTGAGTGGTGTGAGGCAATTGCACGCGGAACCACGCGAACGCCGGTAGCAAGGAGGGCGGAGGAGGGAATCGCGCCGCGCTGATTGGCCGCGGAGAAAATACGGAAACCTACGTCACGACCCGGGAAGGAGAAAGTTGAAAATTTTTCAACTCCTGACCCGGGTGCCGGAGGCCGTAATTACGTCACCGCCCGTACGGAGGGAGCGCTGACGTCACTTCGGGTTCCGGCACCCGGGCTGGCTCGGGCGCCGTTTTCCGGGCCTGTTTGAACCGCGCTTTATCGCTGAGTGTTTCAGGCATACAGAGCCTGCTTTATTATTTTGACGGCGCTAGGATGTGTGTGAAAGTTTGACGATCGGAGAACTAGCGACCATTTGGGTGGCGCGCAGGCACGTAGCCAGGATTTTGTTTCGGGGGGGGGGGGGGGGGGGGCGCCCATGACAAAATGCTGTGTGAGGGGGTAGGGGGGGAGAGTAGGACCCAGCAAAATGAAAGATTTCGTAGGGGGCTCGGGCCCCATGCCCCCCCCCCCCCCCTGGATACGTGCCTGGTGCCGCGTTAACGAAGTTAGAACGCTCCTAAGGTGAGCGGGCTTATACGATATTTGTCGTGCATGACAAAAGTCGTATTTAGTGAGGACAGGCAGCCCATAATGCACAGTGTTTGGAAGTGTGTATCCAGAATTGAAAGATCGCGCAGAAATAAAAAAAAAAGATGATTTATTTACCTTTGCGATCGAAAGACCCTAATTGGATGGTAGAATAACGTACGGAATAATATAAAGAACCAGGAAAAAGCTTTTTTTACTTTCGCCAAATAAACGAATTCTTTTGAATGCATCCTTGATTTTCATATTATGCAGAATGTTCTCTTTTAAATTCGCACAGATAAAAAAAAAAAGGGGAGGGGGGAAGGGGGTAAGGCGTTACCGTAGATACCACAAATACTTTACTAGGGGGATACATCCTACTTCTCCATGATACAATGGCCTCGGCGCGGAGAGACTTGGCGCAGTTTGAATGACTGGATGACCAGCAACCTTGGTTTTTTTTTTTTTCATTAAATTGACTTAAGTGTTTGATGGTTAGGTTTTTCCGCATTGAAGCATACGTGTTCGATGGTTATTCAAAGTGCTGTAGCATTTTGAATAACCATCGAACACGTATACTTCATCGCATCCTGCGATGGGCTAAACCCTAAGCTGTGGCCTGTCAAGTGCCACCATAAAGCGTCTTCCTCTGACGAAGTTAACGTAATAATTTGAGAGAACTTATGGTGGGAGAATGTAGAGTAGAGCAGTGCCCGTGCCCGAGCCAGCCTGAAAGCTCGAGCCCTGATCGATCCGCGTGCCGGGTCCGGGTCGCGAAGCGCATGTTTTTTTCGGGCCCGGGCCGGGCTCGGGTTTGTTACAAAATTCTTTCGGGCCAAGCCGAGCCACCAAGAAGGGGGCAGCCAAGCCAACCAATCCGAGTCGGGCGTGCAAACGTTTTAAAATATTAAAAACACGACTCAGCCCTCTTTTATATCGCCCCTGTTGGGTTGAGGAGGAAAACTTCGGGATCAAGTCTACAAAACTGCCGGTACGGGCCGGGCTCTTGCTCATATTTTGAAAACCTGTCGGGCCCGAGCAGAGCTCGGGCCCACATTTTAAGAACAGTTGAGCCCGGGCCGGATCGGCCGGGCCTGTGGATTCCGGCCGGTGTAGTGCTCTAGTGTAGAGTTTGTTGCAAGCTTCTAATTCCAGCAGTTGTCTACCAGAACGGCTATCCGGCAATGCAATGGTTTCGGACCCTTCAGAGGTTTTCAACACTTAGACAAAAGTCTTTTTATTCATCGCCAGCCAAACGATGATAAGATCGCGTTTTAATTTCCCCAATCGTCACTATATTTCAGATAGTTAAACTTAGATTGTTGAAATTGTCCGTGTTCAGATTTTTAGATAACATATTGGCAAGGAATGCCGCTGCCCGAGTATTTTGGGGCGCATCATACCTCAAAAACGATAAGGAGAATATTCGCACTGCGGAACCCAGGGATCTCCGGCTAGATCTCTGCACGTGCCCCTTTCGATCTCGATGAGCATCGTACCAGCCTATGGTCTTGTAACACTACTGTGTGATGCATGTTAAATTTCACAGGCTATGTTTCCCAGTGAACCGGCTAAATATTTCACCTACAGCGCTAACCATGCCATAATAAATAGTCAGCCCGACCTCACGGCTGTCGTGTAGTGCCTGATTTGATTTTGGTTTGTTTTCGAAGCTCGTCAGTCTAAAAACGGAAATAACATGTGGCTCTCGATGAGGCAAAATCAAATTAATGCGTAGGCTTTCTTTATTCAATATAGCATAATGTTTTTTTTTCTTCTTCTTTTTTTTCACAGATAAACAGGACGTGAGAAGATAGCGTGCGAGCCCGAATAATGAGAGAATACATTTGTTTTTAATTTGTTCGGTGTGACGATGCTAAAATTAATTTTGGCATCGTCAACTTATTTTGCTAATGTTTCGTTTCCATTTCACAGCTCCGTGTCAAATCGGACGACCTGTTCTTGACCAGGGCCAACGCCATCAACAAGCTCATCAACCTCGAGTCTACTCAATCTGCCCAGCATCATCGCCTCCAATCCAAGCGATGGAAGCTCCACCTGTATCTCAAATGATGAGCTACCATACACAGTTCAGGTTTGCCCTCCTCCAGTGGACAAACTTTAAGTCGAAGGTAGAAGAATAGTTTCGGTTGGGCATTTCATTACCAAAATTCGTAAACTTGAACGCCATGTTTTACCTAAGGACACGCGCGGCACATTTCGATTTGTACGTGAGCGAAGGCAGGGCTTGTGCTCTTGATTTACGTCTGTGTGCACGCACTGCAATGAAGAACGGATAATTTCAACTGAGCACTCGAAGCAAACCAACATCAACGAGGCAGCTGCAATGGGCACCAGAAATGGGTTCAGCTCAATAGAAGAAATATTCTCTCTCCTGAACATTCCTTGCATGACGCCGACAACATTCAGCAAATATGAAGAGAGTGCAGGACTGAAGTGGGAAGACATTTTGCTTTCTGAAATAATCGCGGCTGGAAAAGAGCACAGAATGGCATGCGAATCCGGGGACTGCACTGAGGATGGATTGCGTACATAACTGTCGTCATCGATGCTGGATGGGTTCACCGCAGTTACGGCCACCGATACACGTCAAGCTCAGGTGTTGCTGTCATCATTGGCTCACAAAAAAAAAAAACAAAAAAAACAAAAAAAAAACATATCTTTCTGTTCGTAACAAGCATATTGCAATACTTGCAATTTCTACATGAGCAAGAACGATACTCAACATATTCATGCCTGCTTCAAAAACTGGGATGGGCCTTCAAGTGCAATGGAGTCTGGTATCATCGCCGAATGATTCCGGAAAAGCCGTGAGATGCATGGCCTAGAATACAAAAGAGTTGTGGGGGATGGAGATTCTAACTTCGAGAAGGCCCTCAAAACCAGTGTTGATTATGGAAGGATGATAACAAAGGTGGCTTGCGCTAACTATGTCAATAAGAACTACACCAAGTCACTCTACGACATTAGGAGCTCAGGAGGAAGTCATGCAAAGCATTCGACAAATGTTAAAATTGGAAGATTGACAGCCGTGGCAAAGCATCTGCATCCCATGCGCTCAAGGAGAGAACCCAAGAGCTCGCCAGGAATCTGTGAAATGGACCAAGACATGTATTTGGAAGACATGCAAGCACTCCTAGGGCCTCTTTCAAGTCATCTGTTGTGAACTGTCTTCTCCCGGCGGCGTTAATCAAGGTGCTCTCTAGTTTTACTAGCTGCTTCATACCAGGCTGTTCACACCGCCGTTGAGTTTCGCTTATAATGCAGTCTACAGCCGCAAAGTACTCCTTCCGTAACGCTGCCTTGCAATCAACTATACAACTGGCGGAGAAGGTGTGTTGCTCATTTCAAACCTTTTTGGCGGTTTTGTCGGCTTTGCGCTGCGAGGGTCCTTCATACCTAACCGCATTGCAGTTGAGCTCGCGCGGTCCCACAACTCTTCAAACGCGATTTCAGACCGCAGACGGGACATTGCCTCGCAGAGAGTCTCTGCAACCTCTTTGATACGTTGCAGTACCCTTGCAAGTTCTTCGGGTGGGCCGAACAAATCTATAGATATGTTTATTCCTAGCAGCGTTTCAAACCTTTTCAAAAGCCTCTTATAACCCTTCGAAATGGCTCTGCTGTTGTCTGCAATCGAGTATTCTCCTTGTAGCAGCTCGTTCAGTGTCTCCTGAACTCTAGCATAGTTTTCAGCGAACCTTTTCATTGACTTCACTCTGACAGTCCACCTTAATTGTTGGGCAAAGCGGAAGAAGGTTATTTGGCGTTGATCCGGCCTTTTCCGCCGCCTCGTGGACTGGAGGAATTACAATAGATGAATAAACAACTTTGCGTTTCTTCGAAGTCAGGGGGGGGGGGGGGGGGCTCTGGCCCCCCCTGCACCCCCGGTTCCGGAGTTCCTGCGCATAGGGATATACATTACGGACCTAATGCTGAACAGCCTCAACCAGATCTTCCTGAAGAAGAGAGTCGAGCAAAGGTCAAAAGAAAGTTTGCCATGCTTCAAGTCACCGGCCCCTTTAAAGGGTAACTGCAAAGAAAAAAAAGTTTTTTTTAACAGCCTAATTGGGACAAGCTTGTCAAAAAACAATTTTTCCGCGAAAAAAAAATTTTTTTTTCACAGCAATATTTATTGCGTGAGACCGATTTTAGTTTGCGGCTATTTCGTCTGTTTTAAATTGCGCGCCACGAAGTTGGGATTTCGTGACGTCTCAATCCCAATCGGCTGCTATACTTCTCATTGGCTAAGAGTTTGATTGACAGCTTAGATTTTGGTTGTTAAACCTTTGTTATATGTTGCAATTTCCTTTTGAGCGGCATATTTTTACGTTTAAAGAATAACCCATGTGAGGAAAGTTACTATTCTTTACAAAAGGTTTACAAAACGGGCACTACCGTTTGGATTCATACCATAACAAACAAAAGCTTCGCCATTCTTTCATGGCCGCTGAAGTCTCTGCTCCCGCCTGTCTCGCCTACCTCGACTAGTCGTTTCGCCGAAGTGATCAGTGTTTCGTGCTGACCCAGGTGCTTGAGTGAGACTTCTTGGAAGTGAAGTAGTGTGTGTTTAGCAGCTGTCGCAGGTGTTAGTGATAGGAAGCGACGCGGGGTTTTGGCTTTCATAGCGCGGTTCTTTCGTTTTCCTCTTTGCTTGCTTAGCGTGCTTTTTTTTATTTTTTGCTTGCTTGTTTGCGCGTGCAAATGCCGACTTTTCAGAGATGTCAAATGAGTGATCCCGACAGCGAGCCTTCCAGCAGCCATGTCGCCCCGAAAGGAATGCTATTTGGCTGGAGGCAGTGAAGCGTTCGCGTAGCGACAAACGTGTCCAGTTACGTTCTCGTCATATCGCTCCGGAGGCCGTCGAGATTCGTACTGGGTGCATCGAACCTCCGCGACTAGACACACAAAATAAAAAAAAGCATTGTGTTCACTACGTAAAAAATGGTCTCAGTTCATGCATCTGTGGGCAGGTACGAAATCTTGCCCAAATTTATTCACACCGCACGATGAGCGCAACACGTCGCTGTGCAAACGCAGTCCAACAACACGAAGCATAAAAACGGCAGATTTAGGACAATTCGGAGTTCATTGTTCAATTAAAACGACGTAATTTTGTTGAAAACGCCCGCAGCTTTTTACTCACGGTATGCGTCGGGAATCTTCTACATTTTGAAACGGAACGAAGGAAGATTTACTTTTAAAAAGGCTCGCTGCGTCCTCCCGGACCAGTTTGACTGGATCAGCTGACGACGACGAGACTGAACCCGTTAAACATCAACACCACAATAACCAATTTGCGCTCCGTGTTAGCGTGGGTGTCTACTTGGAAGCACCGCACCACGCACACCACGAACGTTTCTGTTCTTTGTCGCATCGCCGTGTTCAGGGGCGGATGCAGGAATTTCCTGAGGGGGGGTCAGGCGTTGGTCAGCGTACCATATGTTTAGGAATCCCCTCCCCCTCTCCTTCGTTTTACGCCCTAAATTTTACACATGCAGAAATCAAGAGGGGGGTCAGGACATCCGGACCCTCCCTCTAAATCCGCCCCTGGCTGTGTTGCACCAAACAGAACGAGATCGCCGAAGTCAACGCAGCGGTGTCGTGACCTTGGCTTGTGGTTGCGCACTCGTGGACCCTGTGACTCCCTTCGCCTTCAAAGCCCACACGACGATTACGAATGATACTTTCCGTCTTCCGCGAACATCACAGGGGCACTTCTCCGGTCACGTCTTCGCTATGAGCTCGCAGACCGCGCAGCCAGCGCAGCTTCTGGTTTAACGTGCGTTGTTGCCAGATCTTACCAGAAGTCGAGACGCTGCGTCAGAAGAGTGAGGGGCGGGGCATACTTCTCCTCCGCGGGGGTCGAAAGAGCGGGAGTTTCAAATGTGGAGAGGTTCTGACTCCGACTAAATTACGTCCTGTGGCGTAAATATTGCTAAAAAAAAATATTTTTTTTCGCTGAACATTTGTTTTGTGACATGCTTGTCCCAATTAGGCTGTTTAAAAAAAAAACACTTTTTTTTCTTTGCAGTTACCCTTTAACAACATGAGCTCGAGAGAGCAGCGAGAGGAATTATAATAGATGAATAAACAGCTTTGCGTTTCTTCAAAGTCAGAGGGGGGGGAGGGGCTCTGCCCCCCCCCCCCCCCCTGCACCCCCGGTTCCGGAGTCCCTGCGCATGGGGATATACATTACGGACCTAATGCTGAACAGCCTCAATTAGATCTTCCTGAAGAAGAGAGTCGAGCAAAGGTCAAAAGAAAGCTTGCCATGCTTGAAGTCACCGGCCCTCAACAACATGAGCTCGAGAGAGCAGCGGTCGGGCTTTCTGTGAATGAAAGTTGGGCTCTCGCAAGAAAAGATCGCCTGACAGCGTCCATGTTCGGGAAGGTCTGCTAGCGCTTACCAACGACGCTCTGCGCCAAACTGGTCCATCGACTTCTCTACGCGTCACCTGTCCTGACACCCGCCATGAAGTGTGGTCAAGAAAATGAGCTCAAAGGAATTCGGGAGTGCGAGCAAAAGACAAACAACGTCGTAGAAAGATGCGGTTTATTTCTGGACATAGAACATAGATATATTGCGGCTTCTCCCGACGGCTTGATTGGAGACGGCGGACTCATTAAAGTGAAGTGCCCCGACAGCGACAAGACGCTGCTTGAATTGTGGAAAACACGCAAAGCTGTGCCTCAAGAAGCGACGCACTTTGTTTTTTACCAGATTTTAGGACAACTGAACATTTTGAAGAGGAGGTACTGCGTTCTGGTAGTACGAACCTCAGGCGACACTCATATAGAAGTTGTCTAGCGTGATGAGAAATTATGGAATGAGCACATGCTTCCACAGTTGCTTTTCTTTCGTAAGAAATGCCTGCTACCAGAGATCATCGACCCCCGTGTTTCCTATGGATTAGGAATACGGGAGCCACCTCGTATTCTCCAAGCAATAAAACAGAAACAAAAATAAATGTTAAGTAAAAGAAGCAAACAAAAAAAGGGGGGGGGGGGCAAACATCTACTCCTAGCTTAGATTAGGAACAGCTCTGTAACCTTTTAAATGGCAGTACGTCGCCCTAAGTATTTAACCTGAACTGAAATACCGTTACATGTTTAGAGAAACGATATCACTCATAAGGTTACAGCTATAAAGACATGACAACAATGTTACGCGAAGTGTTTTTGCAGAACTATAACACTCCGCAGATGTTTTCACATCACCGCGAAATTCACAGCTGCAGCAATGGTCAAAACTATAAGATGTCGGTTGTTTACCGATTTAGAGCACTCCGTCGTTGTACTTACGTCCTCTGGTAGTGATCCAACCATGAGCGCGTTGGGAGAAAAAATACGTATCGGGTAAGGAATTTTTGTGTGCTTGTCGCGTTGACTTGTTTTCATCCAAGTTCGACTCCTGTGCCAACATTCAACTGGTGTCTCTTGAGAGTTCAGCGAGTAAATGACCTTTGGTGATTTTCTGTGAGCTGTAGCGTAAAGCTCAATTGTTTTAAGACTCGTGCCTTATGAACGAGGTTTGTCATTTTAGCCATTTGAAATTCAATCGTCGTGACGATGATAATTTTACTACGTGCTGTACAGTACTTTCTTGGACGTCCGTTGCTTCAAAATATTGTTATAATTTTTGTCTCCGCAATAACTCTTGGCGTGTCAACAGGTAAAAGCCATTTCTGGGCTGCATGGTTCTTCGCACGAGTTGCAAGATTCTTTCTTGTCCATGTGTATCGCCAGCTGTTGTCGATTATTTGTAACAGATGGTATTGAATAAAAGTTCTCTGTGTATTTCACTGAGTGCGTATTGTGTTAAATGATAGTTTTGTATTATATCTACAGTGGCGCATTGTATCTTATTTTCTTTGCTTGGCTATTATGAAATGCGGGAAGTAAACTATGTTGTTTCACTGTTTTATGTGTTTTGTTCGTAATACCCCATAAGTTTTTTTAACTCATCGATAAAACTACAGACCACAAACATAAACTCCCGATGTGTCCTGTGCTACGTTATAAAATAATTAAGTGCCTTTGTGCGCAGTTGTGATACATGTTTCAAGCGGAACTTACAGAAAAGTATAAAACTCATTTAGCATAACAGACAAAACAAGAACAAAAAAAATATTACTATTATTTACACCTTTGGGATGTGCCAAATTGTGTGTTATTGGCTGTAGTTAACATACACCATATTTAATAAAGGGCCATGAAGCAATTTTTTTTTTTTTACTTTCTTTAGATAGAGTTAATCCTTGACGCTTGTAACCTAGGCATCACACAATCTTTCTTTTTTTCCCCACGCATTGGCAGTCGCGAAATAAATTAAAAATAATAAGTGAACTAAAACAACATCTCCGTCCGATAGAATAGCGAGCACTTCGGGAACAGTTCATGAGACAACCATATGCTCAATTTAGCCGCGACTCTGAGACGGTTGCTAATGCCAGGGCACAGTGCGATGTTTTGAGCGGAAACGGCCGATTACACGGCTGCGATCGCCGGCGATCACCCACGGCCACGGCGCTACAAGGCAAAAAATAAATCGAGTGGATAAGGATGTGGCGTCATTTATTTTTGGTTTAAATATAATTGAAACACATAAATTTGTCATTATTTATTCTTTATGCCTCATATCTTATCGTTATAGTGGGAATCGCGCGAGTTCATTTGCGGTTAAAAGAAAAAGAAGCCTAGAACTACTTTTTGTCGCGAAGGGCTCTGTTAAGGCCGGTTCTCACATGCAGCGAAGCGCTGATGTAGCGCTTCTCAAGTGCCGTCAGCTACTTATTGTCTGCCATGAGCAACAGTTTTGACGGTGCGATACAAAGCTGGTGAATGCTTCCGTCAGCACGCGCTTAGCGCGAGGTCAGCGCTATGCTTGTAGCGCTCCGCTGCATGTGTGAACAGGCCTTTACTGTGGCGGTAACAAGGCCCCTGTGGCCTCGACCATGGAGTGTTATTACGTGCCTTGCTCCGGCACATTTATTGGGTCGCGGGGCCGCAGCCTCCACAGTTCGCCAAGTTATCGTGAAACAGAGTATAGATGTTTATCGTGTTCGGCGGAGGACATTATGTGGGGACATAACTGCCACGGTAAGTTGGCTAATTAACTAAAATCTGTTCATGAACGTAGTCAAGCCTAGTCAAGCCTAGACGGAATAGAACACGTGACAGCGACGTGTTTGATCGTAACACTTTCGAACCTTCTAACTGTACAAAAAAGAATAAGTTCTCTTTCTTGACTGCACAAGCAGATTCGGATTCAGAAGTAGGCGAACTGTGCTCTGGCTCACCGGTGGTGGCGACACCGGCGTAGACCCAGCACTGGCCGTACTTGACGGGCTTCTTGGTCTTGAAGAAGTGTTGCAGGATCGCTGTGCTTCCGGTCCAGGCGTCCGGGGGAGTACCTCCGGTGAACGTGTTGGTCCACCTTCCCACCAGGACTCCGTTGTCGTCCGATGAGTTCACCTGGCCGCGGTAAAGGCGACCACACCTCTCCTGGTCACGGTTTCCCCCGCGAGTCTCTAACCTTCGTTAGGGGTTAATGTACTGGGTGTCTCCGAACAAAATTTAGTGTTTTTTTTTTTTTTTTCAACAGAAAAATAAACTACGCATCTCCGAAAGCTCAGTGTGCGCCCAAATCTAGCGCTAGCGATCAGGACCAGATGCCAAAGTTTCAGAGCTCACCGTTATTTGATTCAAAATTTGTAAGCGATTTTCGGAAACTTTCAATGGAAAAGAGGCGGCCGACGAACCAAGCCCACGAATACATGGGAATGAAAGGCGTCAGAGACCGGAGACGGGCCCTATTTTTCGATCGAAAGTTTCAGAAAATTACCTGTAACTTCTTAATAAGATAACGGTTAGTTCTGAAACGTTGACATCTGGTCGGGACCGCTAGCGTAACATTTGAACGGAGGCTAAACGTTTAACAACGTAAGTGCAAAAAAAAACTTTTTTTTAGTGACATGTTGTTTTGTTTTACGACGTTTTTGTGCCGTCAAACGAACGCCATATTAAAAAAAAAGAAACGTGTTTTCCTAATTAGATGTAAAAATACAGGCACCACGTGGGACAGCGCGTCAAATGCATGTCACAAAAAATTTGTGACAGCACCACCTTTTGTGTAAGTGATGCTATACTCAAACTGTTTGGGCCATGTTGCCATCACTGTTCAATTACACTGTTTAATTAAAAAAAAAAGAAACACAATGACCAAAAATGCTCTATACTGCATTTCGTCGTCACATCATCTAGCTTTAATAAAACAAATGGTTTGTAATAATCATTGGATTATTAACCGAGTAAAACTGAGAGGCATTAGACATTTGAAGTTGGTTTTCTCAAATCTTTTAGTAATCCTTTATGACCACGACAAACTTATTCAGACACGCCACTGGAAGATTTGCCATATTTATGAGTATTTAAGGTGTTGCTTAAAAAATAACGATGAAAGCACACTCAATGACGTTGATTGCCCTGGGTTCGTAACCTCGACCTGTTTGTATTTATTATAACATTCTGATTGGTTCTCGTTGCCTTTGTTCATTTTATCTAATTACAGCACATATCGATTCAGCGGTAGCGCGGGATAGCAAATCCCAACCCCCGTTTTTCACTGTCTCGGCACCCACAACTCATTCTTAGATTTGTTTTGCTCGCCCTAACATCTCCACGCATTGACCACAGGTGAGAGCGCGCAGATTTGATGACTTTTGTTGCACGAACACTCGTGCAACCAGGACACTTCCAAGCTCCCGATTCGCGCTTTTATACAGTCCCCAACGATATGAAAGATCCATTCGACGAGGCAGTTTCAGGCTGGTGCGCCGAATTCGCATTGGCCAGGCTCACAGATAGGTGGGGACAAAAATGAACCTTCGTTCCACTATTTCTCCAAAAATAAAGTGTCTTGTTCGGTTCCGGAGGGAGGGACGAGAACGCAGGAAGAGCCAGGGTAGGGTTTTAGATACACTAGTATTTAAAAATATGAGGGGATGAATGGTCCCTCTAGGCTCAACCAGACCGAGCGTTCCTCTGGTCGTGCGCTCCCCTGGTACCACGCTCCCCATTTTATGTCCGGTCCGTTGATGCACGTCACGGCTTGCGCAGCCTTCGCTCCCGTTGATTGGTAGAGCGGGAGGTGGTGGTGACAGAAATTTGGCTGCAGCCAGTTGTTAAAGATGGCGCGGGTCTTTCAATGGTAGTTGATGAAGAAGAAGTCTCGCGCCGTGGCGTGCTTGCAGATGGTAAGTGCCCGGATGCTGTGGTCCGCCCGGGTACTTACCATCTGCAAGCATGCCACGGCGCGAGTCTTTTAATGGTGATTGGTGCAGAAGAAGTCTCGCGCCGTGGCATGCTTGCAGATGGTAAGTACCCATAAGTACCCGGACCACAGCATCCGGGCACTTACCATCTGCAGGCATGCCACGGCGCGAGACTTCTTCATCAATTACCATTGAAAGACTCGCGCCATCCTGACGTTCCCGGATGCTGTGGTCTGGGGGATCGGTGGCCGAGTTGGCTAGCGCACACCAGCTCGGAGCACGTGGAGCGAAAGCTAAGGCTGCAGAACCCAAAGATCCTGGGTTCAATCCACAACCCTGCCCGTTTCGAACTGGATGAGCATCGTACCGGCGTGCGGTCGTGTATCACTACTGCGTGGTGCACGTTAAATACCCCAGGTTAGTGGTTGTATCGCGCGCTAAATTGCTATTCTTTACAGCTGAGACACCAGACGCACACTGAAGAAATCTAACTTCCGGCTGTATAAACATACACACAACGATTTGCTTTGCTTTGGATGCTATGCTCTACAGCTCAGGTCAATGTTTCCACTCTTTAACAGTCTCTAACCAAAGTATGCTTATAAGTCCCCGCATAAACTGTCTAGGCGAATGGGTCGTTCATTGTGTGGGAGACTGTACCTAATAAAACGTGGTAGACTAGGAACTGGAAACGAAGTATGGTTCGCTTTCCCCCTACGTTATTGCTGATAAACCATGGTGTTTGAACGGATGAGACTATCAACACTGCACGTGCGAAGACACTTGTCACTTATCGTGGCGAAGCATCCGAACATGTCCCGCTCTACAGCCAGTGCCTGACGCGGGGAACGCGAGTCGGTGTATATTCTATCTCAACAGTTGTGTGCTTCGATGTGGGAAGAATAAGTGCCAGCGAGTGCCTTTAAAAAATTAATTCTTCTTGCGGACGTGCGTGTGCCAACAAATCATGCTGCGTGAGCTTAGGATGCGATTTTACTAGCGATTTCGCAGTTGTGACTTGCTCACGTGGCAATAAAAGTGTGGTGGAAGCTACGGTACTCATTGTCGCAACTGCGAAATCGCTAGCAAAATCGCATAATGCGAATCACGCTCAACGCGTCAGCCCATTCACGCATAAAGCGGAATTACTCAGTCGCACTCCTGGACAGTGCCGTTCAACAGAGCAGAGTCTTCTAGTCTTACCGCGGCCGAGAGGTGCCTGCAGACCTTGATCGGGTCCGAACACGCGGTCACCGGAAAGTTGCCCACCTTTCGAAGCAGGTAGATGCAGCAATCTAGGACGTCGGGCTCGAACTGCCAAGAAATCAGATATCGGTCGCCATTTCAGTCGTCTTTATTGTCGCTGAGTCGACGAAGTTTCAACAAACATTACTCACAGCAATTTGAAATATAACTTTTTAGCAACCTTTCTTTCGCTCACGCAGTTATCAGCCGGCGACAAAAAATATGTTTGTGAATAACACTTGATTCAGATGGTGCGATTTTACAAGCGGTTTCGCAGTTGCGACGTCGCTCATGCGGTAGAAAAAGTGTTGTGGAAGCGGCGGTGTTCAGCGTATAGCCGCTGCAAAATCACACGAAAAATCGAACCATGTGAATCAGGCGTAAATAATTCCAGAAATAGGAGTTGTGTTGCAGGCTAGCTGGTGAACGTTCATACTTAAAAATAACCCAGAGACAAGCAAAAAGGAAGGTACACTTACTTGCAAGGGCCTGCAGCCCTTGCAAGTGCTACGGGCAAGCTGCGCTTAGAATGACTGTAAGATAACGTTAGCAGCGAGGGAGAGCTCTTACGAGACCGCCAGTGCGATGCGGTTGCGCCATGAACCTCAAGTGCAAAAGAAATCGAGACAAATTTGGATGCCTTTCTCTTGAGCGCTCGCCAAAGAGGTGTCATCACACAAATAATGAATAATGCATCTGCTCACCTGGCCATACTTCCAGGCCGTTGCCCTCATCTCGTTGTTGCTTCCTCTCCAGATCAGGCCGGAGTGCATGAGGACATATTCAAATCTTTTGTCCTCTTCCTCCATATAAACAAGGTCATCTTAGTTTTTATGGGAGTGAAATGAAGCAAACATCAGTGAAACAGTGCCTTCATGAACACTTTGGGTTCCGCTCAAATACCATTTGGACATACTGTTCTTTATCAATTGCTCCGCGTTCATTTTACTAGCTGATTCATTCATTAGGACTGCTCTTGGATATACAGAAGTATCTTTAAGTAAAATAGCAGAGTTCAACGCAAGCGGAAAGGGGATAAGGCCGATGTACTTATTTTTCATTCTATTTGACACAAATTTCTGAACTTCTTCAGACATAGTTGCTCAGATCTTGTTCAGAACTAGTTCAGATCTTGTTCAGAACTAGTTCAGATCTTGCTCAGAAATTGTTCGGATCTTGCTCAAACCTTGTCCAGACCTTGCTCGATTGACTAAGATCCTGAATCGCTTGAAGTAGTTGAGTTAGCTCAGACAAATCGAAGGATCCTAATGTTTCTATACTGATGGCCATATCTGAAATCCCTTACTCCGTAAACTTAATTCAATGCGCTCGCAGGCTTAACTGGCCCGGCCGGGGTTGATCGCGCCCACGAGGCTTTTACTTCTGGGGAGTTGCAGAAACTTCATAGCCATTCAGGGCTACAACTCGAGACCTATTGCTTCGAAACGATTGTCACGCTATGGTCAATGTTGTTCATTCATTGCGCATTTGTGAACCGTATTAGTTCATAATTAAGTGTTGTGGCTAAAAAAGAGAAAGTGGCTGTACATACAGTTTCTCGATTTTAAAAAGTCGGGAATTCACCTTTGCACCAGGGATTGAATAAAATACAGATGCTGTCCTTGTACCGGTAGCGGTCACCCGGGATACTATCGTCCGTGCGGAGCTTAGTGTCGATGTCCATAAACCACTCGCCAACAATAGCATTCGCCGACGGCTTAATCTGTAACAGAAAACGTAGACGCTGTTTTAAGTAAAAAGCAAAGCAAAAAAAAAAAAAAAAAAAAAAAAAAAAAAAACGTATACTGTGATTTGAAAAGAGTTATGTGCATCCTTCGACGTACGGGTCCGAGTATGTGACTTTAGAAAGTTAATTCTCATTGTGAGTGCTTGTCCATGCAAAGCTTCTCGCATACCTGCGCATACCTTTAATTGATGGCGCTGCACAAAACTTGTTAGATTGAGTTTGTGTACCTTAAAAGAAGAATCTAATGAGCGAGACTGAGCACGCTCCCATGAGAAATATTTAAAGAAAAAAAAAGCATAATAATTCACAACCTTGCGGCACGCGAGAGCAACATGATTTTCGTGTGTTTTTATAAATGTTGTAATCTTCAAATGTTTTGTAATCTTCACATTTTCAAATTATCTGTTTGGCAGTGCCAACATACGCGTTGTGAGCTGTCTTGTGTTCGTTGTCGAACAGAAAGGAAATAATTATTCCTAAATATGAGAGTTGACTACCTCCGAAAAGGCGTCAACTAGACTTGACGCCATCGCCCTCAAAGGAATTAAAAAAAAAATATATATATATATATATATATATATATATATATTTGAATTACTTTTTTAGATTAATCTAGAGGGTATTCACTGGACGCCATATTTGAGGGCGATGTTTAGAGCGCATGCTCAGAACGAGCTTAATAGGCTGCTAAGACCGGCGATCTTTATGGTGTGGAATGCACGTTGCAAAAGAACTGTGGAAGCTTGACATCAGCACGCGCTCAGCAGTCGCGCACACAGCTATGACCGCCAGTGAATAGTTCCTATAGGGAGTGTACCCCCTATTAGTGGGTCACACAATAGGCCCTTTTCAAAAGTTCATCAAGCAAAATTGGCAGTCGCCATTTTTTTCTTTTTTAGCACGAAGCGTGCGATTGGGTCAGAGCCCTCTCCGAACGCGGACGCAGCCCCCGTGTCCCCCACAAAGGATGGCGGACAGGCAATGGCGCGCACTTTTGAAAATAGCCTATTGTCTGAACTCGTCGTTTATCCATTATGTTTACATCAACAATATCCCTAAAGTGCTAAATCTCGTTGCTTAGGTGAGTGGGAGTTTCTTATTTCTCTTACTTTGCGGACGTCGAAGGAATGAGTTATTGGAGAGCGCACAATCTTTGGAGACCTAAGCGTGCGCTAACACCAATTCTCCTTGCTCCGAGTCGTGGTACAGCGTTGTGCAGGTCTATTGCTTCAAAACTATGATCGAATTATGTCCACGGCATGGTTCGTGGCAGGAGTAACAAAACAAATATAAAATGAGAAAGTAAACGAATGCTAGTAATTTTGTAGCGCGTGAAGTGTAGTCTCCAAATCGAGGCCGTCACTCGCAGGACAGTGATTGCGAGCGCATTGTTGCGAAGGTGCAGTCCTTTCCCAAGAGATATCGTGATATTGCCGGCGCCTGTTCACTGTCGCCGAGGGAATGGCGACGAACACAACCGAACGCATAGCCGTTGTCGGCCTTCCACGGGTGGTTCAGGACGCCATCTATGGCGTCTGTAGTAAGATTTCACCTAGTTCCAACGCTGGGAATATAGATAGGAACATCAAGTTTGGTGAAATGTTTCTTGAAAGCGGATCATAAAAAGCGTTCAGCGTGCTTTTCGCACGCACACAGCTACCGTCTTGTCGTTCTCAACTGATGATGCGTCACCAGGATCACACGCATTTAGAGACATCTTGGTTGTGACGTCACAGGTAGAAATTCCAAAAAGGCAATACCTATTTCCACAGAGGACGGAAGAAGTACTGCACGAAAGAAAGCGACGAACCTCGACGGTAAGTCGTTTTTCCTCGATGTTCTTGACAACGGCAGTCCACGAGTTCCTCAGCGTTTCGGGAGATGTCCCGAATACCAGCGGCGCTATCGCCACGGTGCTTTTAGTATGAGTTGGGTTCTCCTCATCTGTAGAAAAAAAAATTAAAATAAAAACTCAAGACACAATTTTATTATGACAACCTTACAAAGCAGGTGCTGGTGCAAGAACGAACATTACAGACTTGTATCGAAAGGGATCTCGATACGCATAAAAAACAAGAGTCTGTGTATTTCTATTTACTGAGTATTGGCGACGTGCGCGACCGAAAGCGTCGCTGTTGTCGGCCTTCCACGATTGGCCGAACGCTGACTATGACGTCAGAAAAGGATTTATCATCGACGGAAATAAGAGGAATGAAAGAACTTTAATTTTGACGGTGTTGGCAGTGTTCCTTTGAGAGCGCAATGATTTCAAGCTTCCACCATGCTATTTACAAACACCATCGAACTTGTTGTTTGCAAGGTAATGACGTCACAAGGGGGAACCATAGGAGGGCGCCACCAAAACATCTCGCCGCTAATTCATAGCAAAAATACTTCCGACGCACCCGTCCCTTTTTTTACACACACACGCGCACACGCGCGCGCGCACACACACTTTGCAAAATAGTGTGCCAAATAAAATTAAAACAAACAAACAAACAAACAACATATGCCTGGGAAACCTACTGCGAGCAAAGTGACAGCAAACAGCTGAACCTGTGACGTCACAAGGGGGGCAAGGGGGGGGGGGGGGCAGACTGCCCCGGGTGCAGCGCTAAGGGTGTGCAGCTGGGCAGTGAAAGGGGGCGGGGGGGAGGTGTCGCGGCGGGCCACCACCCCGGGTGCCGCTGACCTATAGTGACGCCACTGAGCCGAACTGTTCGGATATCGAGAGAAGGGCGGTTCGAAACTTACCCGCCACACTGAAAACGAAGACCAGTCCGTCGACGTCCCGGTTGTAGTCCCTGGTGAACTCGATCCTGATGACGAATGGATCCCCTCGACGCACGACCAGGCACGGGTTCTCAGCCCGCGTTCTGTGGTACCCCTTGGTGTTGTGCCGCTCCGTGTTCTCGGCCACGTTCAGGTCCACGGCCCGCACCCTCACGGGCCGGTCGGCTCTGCCGGCTGAAGCAAAACCACAGAGCCCAACGCCCCAGGCTGACCCTCACAATCACGATCCCCACTTATGCTCCCGTATTGTGGCCGCGCTCACACTGCTCACACGAAAGACGGTCTCTGCCGGCACTAGGGAGTTTTAGGGAACCGTTTGTGCACATCCGATATACGGGACAATAAGTTCTCCGGTACGAAGTGCGCCTATGCGAGTCTTCTGCGGTAGCGCACGGGCAGTACGTGTACCGCAGGGCCTATCGTACCGTATCGGATGGGCACAAACGCTTCCGTCAAACTCTCTACTGTCCGAGGCGCGTTTCTTCCCCGTACGACGGTCCCATTGGTCGGTCAAAAACTGTATGCAGACACGTTCGAAGCTCACATATCTATGAAGCAAAAAAACATGCTTCGTCATGCTTGAGGAGCGTCCACAGATTACTTCTGACATCGTGTCTGCAGCGTCCAGAGCATCTGATCCCCCCACAGCCATTGCGATTGCGGGATAATGCCAGAATCAAGTGGTGTAATTATGACTACGATTCGCAATTGCGACGTCGCTCGTGGGGTGAAAAAACAAAAAAGAAAAAAAAAAATTGGTGGAGGCTGTGGTACTCAATGTTGCACCGCGAGATCGCGAGCGAAATCGCACCATGTGAATGGGGCTTTAGCGGACACGAACGCCGAAGGACGAATCATTGAAGCATGAAAAAGTCACGCCGTGCGTCTCTTGGGAGCCTACCATGGGTAGTTTGTCTACCTGCAGCTCGTTGCAATATACGAAGTGCAGGAGAGGCTCCGCCCCCTCGAATTCGCAGAGAGAATGGCGTCACTGTACGCCGCCCAGTACAAATGCAATCTTTGTCTGAGGTCCCGGAAGGAGAAGATCCGTTAGCGCCCCTCGGCCAAGGCTATTCGAGTTGATGGTGTCTTTTTTTATTTACATTTTTGGAAGGCTTTTGATCTGGTCCCGCGCAGGTTTGTTTTTGCACAAATTATTAGTGCTTAACATTCATGAAAGTATATTTCAGTGGTTGGAAGCTTACTTGACCAATCGAATGGAATGTGTTGTACATTCCATTCCATCCCCCCAAAAATATTTTGTTTATTGTGTTTTTTTTTTTTTATCAATCGCAAAAATAATCTACACATTGCCGAACGTTAACTTTCCGCCCAAATGTAGCACTGCAGTGGTCTGGACCACATGCCCGAGTCTCAGAACGAACCGTCGTTATCTTATTGGAAAGTTATAAACGATTTCCTGAAATTTCTAATGGGGAAAGGGTGGCCGACGAAGCCAACCAATACACGGGGCTGAATTGCGCAAACTACCGGAATCGGGCACCATTTTCCCATCGAAAGTTTCAGAAAATTCCTTCAAACTTTTGAATAAGATGCGTTTGGCTCTGAAACTTTGGGATCCGGTCCAGACCGCTAGCGCTACCTTTAGGCGGAGCGTTCGGCGTTGTGTAGTTTCTTTTTGTGGTGAATAAAACAACAACAACCACAACAACAACAACAACAACAACAACAACACTATTACATTTTTAAGTAAAACACGCTAGGGTAATAAAAAAAAATCAGAAACACTTCATGTCATTTCAGGCGTGACACAAAGTCCTGTTTGGGAGCGCTGTTTTTTTATTTTTATTTTTATTAATGACCTCACGAATGGTGTATTGTACGCCACATGGCTATGCGGCGAGGACTGTGTGGTTTACCGAGCAAACTACGGGAAACAAACGAGCCCCATTTTCCCATCGAAAGTTTCAGAAAATCACTCTTCCAGACTCCATGCACAATTCCACAGGTTGACCTTAATTATTCACAGCGGGTATAATAACTGGGAAATGACGCTAAATGTTCAGAAGTGCCACCACTTACGGTTTACAAAGAATCAGCTTCTATTCTCATGCACTAGTACTATAAATACTTCACCAGTAGCATTAGTAGCCGAAGTTCAGTAGTTTCGCGTATTTTTCACTGGAAACATTTCCTGGAAGGCACACATTGTGCACATTACCCATTGCACTTACCAAGATCGTTAAAAAAAATCTTTAAGAGCTGCCTTGTGATTGCTAAAAAAAACTATTTATTACAGCTATGTCCGACCAATCCTTGAATTAGCATGGGCTATTCGGGACCTTGCTTTCTCATGTGCCTTTCGATCAAACTGAAAAAGTGCAAAACAAAGCTGCGCGATTTGTTTATGGCTTGCATGGGCACGATTAAAGCATTAGTGCCACCATAAATGACAATTTAAGACAGTGCATTTAGGCAGAAAACTTCTTCGGTTAATTATAATACATAATAATAAAAAAAAGAGGCATTATAAAAAGCAGATTTTTATATCCACCATATGTTAATTCACCAAGGTCGGATCATGTTTGCAAAAATTAGAAAATTCAAATCTAAAACTGATGCTTTCAAGTACTAGTTTTTACACGTACATTTAAAGAATAGTGCCTACCATTACTTGTAATGGGAAAAAGCTATTATTATTATTAATGTTATAACTACTTAATAATAATAGAACCGGCTACCCAATAATATAGTTTCAATATTTTCAAATGACTTGTTATAATGTTCGTTGAATCAACGTGATTAATACTTTTTGTTTTCATGCTATGAATTGCCTTTTTCTGATAGTGGGGTTTATAAACGTTTTATACTTGAGTGACGGTGGTGAATACGTATTTATTAATATCGACACCTCTGGCCGTATGGCTGTCCCGTCTGGCCGGGGATACATTTGAGGCTATTTGTGCGTGCACACAGAATGCATTTCCTATAGAATGAGCATGTTCTATCGGACTCCAATGAAACGCGAACAGCAGAGCTTGCGACTCCCTATACATGCTGTGCTACCTGTAGGTCCCTGGGAACCCATAAAAATGTGCAATAGGGAAAGAGATTGTGAGGGTGCGGGTCCTGCTCGCACCTTATAGGTATCCAGGTTGTATAGTGCTGTTTTCTTTTTTTTTTTTTTTTTTACATTGCCTACAAGCAGCCAGTGGCCGGCACAACTTGAACACGACCGCTTCGTCAACGTTCGGTTAAAACTCGTGATCTGTTTGATTGAACACGAGTCTTGGAGTTCTTTGAAACATTCGAGTAACAATAATAGTGAAGCAAACTTTCAAAGAAGAGCTAGTATATTCTGGTCACCCGACTCGGCAACAACATGGTTTAAACCTTGTATTGCACAGTCTCCTTCGTCATCAGAGATGGCAGAATTACGTTAAAAAAGTGATTAAATTACATTACTAATTATTTTTCTGAAAAGTGCAAATAATTAAATTAAATTAAAATTAGCGAAGACTAAAAGTAATGGCATCACATTACAATTACTTTCCACATGCAATACAACACGCAATTACATGCAATACAACACTACGAGGCCGACTCGAAACAAACATGACAAAGCCATAATAGTTCCCACAAACTAAGAAGGACTCTTTTAAGTTTTCTTTTCTTCCTCGCACCATCAACGAATGGAATAGTTTACTAATGAACATAATTAACCAATCATCAACTCCTGCATTTGTCGCGGCTCTCACAAAACATTTGCTGCTTTAGATTAGTGTGTTGTCTGCTTTACAGCGTGCTTTTAAACTGTCGGTTGTTGCGTTTCTCTTGTATTTATTACCTCATGTGCAACTGTATTGCCTTTATTTAATATCGTGTTGCTGTTGTTCTTTTTTTTTCCTGTTTTTTTTTTGTATTTTACTCAAGCACTGCTCACCCTTGCCTTGGCCACCTTGTAGGTGGCTGGCAGTATTATCAAATAAATAAATAAATAAATAAATAAATAAATAAATAAATAAATAAAAGTAATGAAATTACTTAGACATTACTTTTTAATGCCTCGAGGCCCATTTTATTTACAGTATATGTATTAAAACTGAGATCTTCACTGTGCTTGGACTTTGGTCAAATAATTATGAATAGTTGTTCACCGTCACGTCTGGATTAAAGAACTGAAAGCCAATTTTGTCTGCGTGGGTTAGTTCTTAAAAACAAAAAAAAAAAAAGTCAAACAATGGACGTTTTGGGCACCTCCATTACAGCGACGCTGTAAGGCGCCTCCTTACAGCGTCTTCCGAGTCACGTGCGCAGTGACCTGTTCCCGGGTGCACTGGGACCACGGAGAGTCCTGTTGAGTTCTCTTTCAAAGCATCCAGCTCGCGCGGCCTCTGCTTGATATTGACATGGCGACCTTGAAGGTTGGTCTGACCCGCGATGTGGAAGGGAAAGGGGGGGGGGGGGCGAAGAGCGATCCTTGCCGTAACGAAGTTAGACTGACGTAGTAGTAGCGGGGTGAAGCTCAAGAAGGGAGGAACAGTTTTTTTTTTCACCCAGTGCAGAGGGCGCCACTAAAAATGAATATAGTACAACCTTGTCGATGATGTGAGGTGTTTGACGCCTTTAATCATCTTGAAACGACAATATGGGGCACATAATGGCACATCTTGCCAACTTATTACGATGCACCCAGGTATGCGTTACGTCTTAGTTCCCATGGCCGCCACCCCACGGCTGCAAATTACGAAATATTCCTATTCTTTGTCTTGCTATTACGCAACGGAATCGCGACATTTTAGAAGAATAAGGCGGTTTCTCCATCCCTTTTCCTAAGATAAACAGTGTAAAAATTAAACCCTGTAAATTCTTTGGAATTTAAAAGTTAAAAGGAAGTTAAAAGGCTTCTGATATAGCCTAAATGTGGCGATAACTCACTTTGCTGGCTCTAAGCATCGTAGAAACCCCCAAATCATGACGATACGCGGCCGATTTCCCTATTAATAAAGCAATTAAAGATCGTGCGTGCGCACAGAATGTACGGCGATGGGAAGAGCATGTTCCGAAACCAGGATCATTGTCAGCCATTACTAAGCGAAGGATTCTCGCGCCTCCGACCGGAGGAACCACGAAGTGAAATCTCGAATGCGCGCGGCTCGTTGCCCATACAGCCTGGACTACTATTCAGCCCAGCGAGCGCGCGCTCGAGAGTTGACGACCGAACACACCACAGCCGCAGAAGACAACAAAGTAAAAAGAAACATAGTGCGTTCTTTTTGAGACGATTGTTGCTCCAATACCGTTCCCACTCCGCGAAAAAAAAAAAAAATAAAAGCATTTTTTGACTACTCTTATTTGCTTTTATCATCTGCAAAAGCACACACATTTTGTAATAACAGCGTTTGCAATCTCAACGAAATGTCGCGTTTTCATTGGTCACATGTCGTCCTGGCTGCCGGAACGATGATCCTCCCATCACTGGAGATGACCTCGGTGTGCTCGATCTTTGATTGCTTTTTTAATAGGGAAATCGGCCGCGCATCGTTATAATTTATGGATTTCTAGGATGCTTAGATCCAGCAGAGTGAGTTATCGCCATATTTAGGCGATCTCAAAAACCTCCTCGAGGGGGGACGATGTTTCGTTCGAGCGATTTTTCTATCGTTAAAGTTTCTATGAGTGTGTATAATCCTCTATTCTGTTCACTTGTCTTCGCTGTTGTGGTATTGATGGAGGGCTCCGGAAGTATATATGATGTGTGGGGACGACGTCTGGGGGCTCATGTCGCATCGTGTAGTTCACCTCCCTCCCTCTCTTTCTCTCTCTCTCTCTGCTGACGAAGTCTCACGGGTGGTAGGAGGGGAGAAGAGTGGGGGGAGGGGGGGGGGGGCGGAGGGAACAGCTTTGAGTGTGGGGGCATGCCCCCACTAGTTTAGAGCCTGCGGAGACAACTGGCCACACTGCCCCCCCCCCCCCCCCCCCCCCCCCCCCCCCCCGTTCCGGAGCACCTGGATGTATCGCTTTTCGTTGGTTGGTAGTGTATGCGTAGTAAAGAATTTTTTTCTCTTTATTTTGTTTTGTGCGCTTGTGTGCTGCTGGACCTTGCACCTGATGTCGTCTATTCTAATCATTGAGCTTAAGAAACACAGGGCGTGGCGAGCCCCAAGCATCTTTTTACTGATTGAATGATTGATTGATTTGTCCATGAGCCAGTACAGCTGGGACGGAAAGTACTTTCGGGGCTCGACATGTTTGGACACACGGGACTGCTCGATTCGCGAGTGAGTTGTGGAGAAAAGACGACGTTGGCGTTTGATATTTTTGCATGCAAAAGTTAACGCACAGAAACAAAAATAATTCCCGTTTCGGATTCTTGGGTGTTATCTCTTCTAAAAAAAAAATCATCCGAAAAAATCGGCGCGTAAAAGTAATCTTAAGCTTTCACCTAAAAGCCTGATTCGCACTCATTGTACGATTTTGCTCGCGATGGTTGGTTGGAAAACGTTTATTGTAAGAAAAAGAAAAGTCTTGCGACTGAAGTCTTTAGACTTTAAAAAATGTGAGGGGGGGGGGGGGGAGGGGAGGGGTCGCGCAGGTACAGGAGCTTGCTACGCGGTGCCTAGATGAATCTTTTTATTCCTGTAGAGGCGATGAAGTCTAGGAGACTCTTAAGCAGCTCCTTATTGCGTTCTGTATCTTCTAACGCTTGTAATGGTTGGGTCCATTCTTCATAACTTATTACCCTTGCTGAGGTCTTATGCTTCATCCTCTTTTCTTTCCAGCACTCGCATTCCCAAAACATATGCCTTAGGCTTCCTGTAGTCTGTTCGCAGAAGGGGCAGCCGCTATCTTGGCTTATGCCTTTTCTACTAAGCGTACATGGGTCGTTCGTGGCTTCAGAGTGCAACCTCCTAATGCACACCCTTTGCCACCTACTGAGCCTCATTGTTGGTAGGGCAGGAGGGATAGGTTTAAGGGCATTAAGTCTGGCCCTTCTTCGTTCCTTATTGACGTCCCTGGCCTCGTGAGGAGCGAAGTCAAACGGGTCCCGTTGCTTGACGGGCACGATGGCTGGAAGCGTCGATTGGTGGCGATAGTATTGGAAGATTATCTCCGCCTTGGCTTCCCGCTCGGCCCTGTCTTGTCCAAGGATCCCTGAGTGACCGGGAACCCACTCCAGGTAGAAGTTGGTGTCCTTGCTTCTTGCTTCTTTGATGTTTATCATGATCTTTTGTGCTGCCTTGTCCATGGTGCATGGGTTTCGAAGTTCCTCGATGGCCTCTCTAGAGTCCGAGAAGAGGTATATAGTCTTCTTTTCTTCATGGCAGTGGCTCTGTATGGCGTCGGCCACTGCTTCTAGTTCGGCCCTTTTCACGTGGGTTCCTTCTTCCAGGAGCCTTCGCCCATAGTTGTTCTTTGTCGTGTTAAACCATGCACAAGCCGCTTTTCCCTCCTTAGTAACTGTTGCATCGGTATAGATGACCTGGGTGTTTTCTTTTTTCTGGAGTTTTTTTACTCTCCTCAGGTGCTTCATCCCCGCAGTTTCCCTGTCCCTGACCTGGTCTCTTTTGTCTGGTACGTCTGTTTTGATTAGCGCCGATTCCCAGGGGGGAGGTTCCTCCTCTGGTTCCTCCATTTGTGGACATATGTTCCTCATTTTAATGAGTATCGCGCGCCCTGCCTTGGTGCCGTGAAGCCGAACTTTTTGGGTTGTGGCCGATTCTTCCGCCACGTCTTCAATTTCGTTTAGCTCTGCCCATTTTCTTACTTCCTCTTTCCGTGCATGCTTTGGTAAACCGATGACTACTCTTTGTGCTTTTCGCATAAGGATCTTGATTGATTCTTTCTGACTTGAACTGAGTGTGGTGTAATTGAAACCGTAAGTCGCCTTCGACACCAGGAAAGCCTTAATGAGCATTCTTAGCGTTTCTTCGTTGGCTCCCCATGACTTCGTTGCTGTTCTTCTGATAATACTTAGAGTATGGTTCCAGCTTTTTGTAAGCGCTTTAAGCCAATCGTTCGCTTTTCCGTTCTGGCATATGTGCATCCCTAAAATTTTTGTTGACTCTGTCGGTTGCAGCCTTGTCCCTGCCAAACAGAAGATATGCTTGCCTTCGTGTTTTTTTCTTCCTCCAGGTGTGGCGATCAGGATGAGAGCCGTCTTGTCTGGCGCTGCCTGAAGGCTCACTTCATGCGTGAATTCTTCGATCGCCTTCAATCCTTCTTTGATTGCGTTTGCTTGGCGGTCGTAAACTCCTCCCTTTGTCCAGAGGGTGACGTCATCTGCGTATATGGTGAAAGATAGATTCTTGATATTGTCCAGTTTCCAGGCCAATCTAGACATAACTATGTTGAAAAGGGTTGGTGATAAAATTGCCCCTTGCGGTACTCCTATGTGGTTTCTCTGTGTTGGTCCCCTTTCTTCTCCGACGCATACCGAGTACGTTCTGTCCCTCAAGAATTCTTCGATGAATTTGAGCATCCTGCCTTGGATACCGCAGGATCTGGCACCCTTTAGGACAGAGGAATGTGGAACTAAGTCGAATGCTTTTCGAATGTCTACAGCGACCAGTATTTTTGGAGTTGCAGTAGGCTTTTTACTGGTGAGATCGTGATGCAGAAGAGCTAAACTATCCTGTGTGCAAAGTGCCTTTCTGAAGCCTGTTTGCATAGGATGTAGCCTGTTTTCATGCTCTAGAGTCCAATTGATTCTGCCAAGCACCATCCTCTCCATCGTCTTGCAGATGTTTGACGTCAGCGATATGGGCCTTAGGTTTTCTATCTTGTCCTTGGGTTTATTTGGCTTGGGGATGGGCACCACGACCGAGTGTTTCCAACTTCCTGGTAGTTTTCCGTCTTCCCATATTTCGTTAAAGTATCTGAGCAGAGCTCTCTTGGCCTCTTCCGGAAGGTTTTTTAGCATCGCCGTTGTGATGCCATCGGTTCCCGGGGCTGTGCCCTTTTTAGCCTTCTTGATAGCGTAGTCGAGTTCTTCTCGAGTAAATGGCAAATCTTGTCCTTCCCTGCTTTCTCCAACGTCAATTGTTTCTTTTCTTTGCTGCTGCGGTTGTGGAAAAAAGGTTTCTCCTAACTTTTGAGCCAGTTCCACTTCCGTAATGTTGAGCTTCAGGGCTAGGTTGCTTGCCGTGTTTTTTCCTTTCTTTTTTCCTAGCATCGTTCGGTACGTACCCCATAGTTTCTTGACGCTTGTTTTATTGTTGAAAGTCCCACAATGTTGTTCCCAAATGTGTTTTCTGAGATTTCTTGTGTACTTTTCTAGTTCCCTTGAGGCCTGATTTAGTATTTTCCGTCTTTCTTCATTCTTTTTCCTTCTGTACCTCAGCAAGGCTTTATGTCGCCCTTCCTGCAGGTTTAGGAGATGATTGTCCGGGTTTGGGGAGCCTTCTTTGACTATAATTCTTCGTGTGGCCTCATCAGCAGCTTCTTGTATGAGATCTGTAATTGTCTTTTGTTCGATGGTATTAAGCTTAGTTGTTAGTAGACTCCTAAATTTGTCCCAGTTAATGACGCTGACTTCTCTCTTTTTCATGGTCTTGTTGTGTAGCATAATGGCGATGGGTGCGTGATCGCTACCCCATGGATCATCTAGGATTTGCCAGTCCGCTTCTGAGAGTCCTTTAATCCATGAACTGTCCGGAGATGAATCGGATTGGTACCTGTTCCCCATTCTCGTAGCTTGTCCCGGCTGATTAGCGCAGAGAAATCTGTTTTTTCGCATTTGCTGTTGTAGTTGCTCTCCTCTTTTGTTGGTTAGGTTGCCCCAGAGTTCATGTTCTGCGTTGAAATCTCCCCCTATAAATGTTTGGTCTTCCGTGCAGTTGTTGACCCACCTGAAACTCTCGTCCCCCATGTTTGGTCTTGTGTAGAAAGAGTAAATAAAGATTGTTCTCTTTCCCATTGTAAATTTAGCGCCCGTAACCTCCTGATCTTCTCCACAGCCCCATGATGTATCAATTTGACTTTGCGGGTGCTCCTCTTTAATTAAGATTGTGGCTAATCCTTCTTTTTTCTGTTTTGCTTGGTTCGTGATTGCCGTGCAAACATTGTATGTTGTGTATCCCCGGATCTTCATCTCCGGGTGTCTTGCCTCTTGTAGAAGGATGGCATCGGGGGCTCTTTCTCCCCAAGATTCAATCCTACACTTCAGTTCGTTTATCTTCCCCTTGATTCCTCTACAATTCCATTGAATAATCCAAAATGTCTTTTGTGGTGGTTCCCACCCAGACATGCTACAGCTGGCGGAATGCTCTTTCCATATTTTGTGTGGCTGTCTCCATGGCTGTTACGATGGCCGATGTGACCGCCGCCGTTATTGCTTCGACGCAATCTTCCATGGCTTCTTTGAAAATTGCCACCTTCTTCGCATCAGCCTTTATGACTGCAGCAAAAGACTTCTTGGCGTTTGTTCGTGTGTTGGCTTGACCGATAGTTTTCTCCGTTGTCTCTTGTGCCATCTCCCGCAGCTGAATCGTTGTTGATGCACTCGGCGGTGCTTGCCCCTTTACCGGTGTGTAGATCGGCACTTTTAGCGCTGTCTTGTCGACCACCTGTCCTTTTGTTCGAGGTGCGACATCGGCCTTTATCGGCGCCCTTTTGGGGCATTGGTAGCTGAAGGCCAGATGTTCCCCACCACAATTTGCACAAGTCGGGTTGGCGCTGCAGTTGTTCCCGACATCTGCGGTGTGCGTTTTGCCGCAGTTCCTGCATGCTTCGTTTTTGCTTTTGCACTCCTCAGCTTTGTGCCCGATCTTGTGACACCGGAAGCAGACAACGGGTCTGGGTGTGTAGGGTACCACTGGCCTTATGACCTGGCCAATATATACTTTTTCCGGTAGGTCCTTGCCCTCGAAGGTAAACATTGCCGTCTTGTTTCTTTTCCCAATAAAGTTGGCAGAGACGATCTTATGTGTTGCACATTTTGCATTTCGTAAGTTTTCAGGGCTGATTTCGTCGCTCCATGCATAAATCACTCCTCTGATGTGGTTGGTGGGTAGACCAGAGATAACCTTGACTCCGACATTGCTGCCATCATTCTTCGTAAAACTCCCAATTTGTTTGAGTTTCTCGAATTCGCCTTCATTCTTGGTAGTAATTACAAAAGCGTCACTTCTCTTATCATGCCTGATCCTAATTCCGTTTTCATGCGGAATGCCAACGTTGAGTAGAGTGCGTTCTATCGTCTCGGGGCCGACGTTCATCGGCTCCCGTGGCTTTTCGTTGCGGATTTTGATCTTGTAGATCCCCGCGTTGCTCTTCTTTTTTCTGTGGACGACATCGATCCAGGGGTTCGGGTTCCTGTCGTCTTCCTTGCATGTTTCTTCGTTCTCTTTTGTAGTGACTGTTTCCTCGTTCTTGCCTGGCGTTTCTTCGCGTTCATCGGCTATATCCTCATCCGCCGAGGAATATTCCTCCCGCTCTGGAGTATTTGGTCTTAGCCTTTTCCCCTTGATCGCCTTCCGCGTTTTCTCCTGTCCTTCAAGCCTCTCGAGTCGCTCTCGCAGCATTGTGTTTTCTTCTTCCATTTTTGCTGCATTAACAACAATTCTAGCGGCAATTTCGTTTATAATCGCGGTCCAGTCATATAGTCCTTCCGATGTTCTGTAGCTCTCTGGGTCGAAACCCTGAGGAAGCTGTGTCGGCTTGCCTTTTTGAGTGCCGTCGTCCATTTCATTCGCCCGCGGCAGCAGAGTCCGTGATTGCTTTTCGCTGGCTTGGTTGTCGTCCTAGCCCAGCACGGGCCGTCGTCTTCCCTTCCACCCGAGATAATACCTGGTCCTTTGTTTTTCCAGTAAAATGAAGAGGGCTGAAATGTCGCTTTTGCTCACAGTCACTTCTTCGTCCTTCCTCCCGTTGGTGGCCAATCATGTAGCGCTGCTCACTTGTCGTCAGCTGCTTATTGTCTGCCATGAGCAACAGTTTTGGCGGTGCGATTCAAAGCTGGTGAACGCTCCCGTCAGCACGCGCTTAGCGCGAGGTCAGCGCTATGCGCGTAGCGCTTCGCTGCATGTGTGAACAGGTCTTTACGACTTGTCCGACGCGAGCAGGCAACTTCCGCGGCACTGTCAGCTTAGGGATGAACCGAGTCGAACTTCGCGGGGGAAAAACGGCTCACCGAGGTTTCAGAAAGACGCATCGAGCGGGGGTGTATCCCTCATTTGCATATTCCGAGAAGGCGAGCGACACTGCGCCGGGGAGTGTCCTATATCCGGGAATTCGGGGGGGACGCTCAAGGTTCGCGAGAAAACGGGCGGCTTCCTTTTCCCGCATTAAAGGTTGATTGGCGAGGCACGAACGTGATTCCCCGAAATTGTACCACCACGACGATCGTGCCTAACGTCTTTTTTTCCCCCTTTCTTAGGTATATGTATATATATTTTGACGCGGTGCGTCTTGACTTTGAAATTCAAACCGGTTTCTGTCGGCACCTCTAGGTCGGTTGATTATTATAGAGAGTTGCCGGCTTCCCCAAGGCTCTTTCATTGCTTGCTTTACGTTATATGTCATTGTATCCGATTTCCGCTATTATAATTGATAAAACAAGTCACAAAAAAAAAAGAATTCATAAAAAAAAAAACACACGCACAGGTTTTTCTCAAGTGTTACAGTGTGTGTCTGTCTGTACTAAACGACGAATACGTAGCTCGAAACCCCTTCAATGGGACAAGGCGTCGTTCGGCGATAGATGGACTACTTCGAACCTTGCACTTTCTACAAAAAAAAGAAAAAAGAATGTCGTCTCTTACATTTTTTTTTAAAGATAATATTTTGCGGATAACTTGTGTCGCTTGAAGAGAGGAATAGAAAGAGAAGGAAAGGTTCATTAAGTATTCATTTTCTGGGCGAAAAAGAAAATCGGTAGACCTCCGCTTCATTAAAGTTTACGATGGTGTCAGATACTTAAAAGACAATATATATAAAAAAAAAATACCGATACAAGGAAGTTGCGCGTTATACTTCTGGCTAGAATGATGGATCGAGGTGTGTGTGACTTGGCCTACCTTTACTTACGCGTAGTCCTTTAAAAAAGGGAAGCGAAGAGAAAAAAGAGAAAGAAAAGAATAACATGGAATGGGAAGCAAAGTATCACATAATGAAACGGCACTAAGGACCTTGTATTACATATTTAGAGAAAAAAAAGACTGAGTAGCACATGTGAAGTACGCATCGAAAGTTAAAGTGTTACTAGAAATGAACGAAAAAAAAAGAAAAAAAAAAAGAATGATATGCTGAAGCGGAAGCATTGCAGAAAATAAGACGTAAAGAAATTTGGGAAAGAGAAAGGGAGAAAGAAGGAGAGAAAGACGATATGGTGTGAGGGTCTAATGGTGTGCGAACAACTTTTATTTTTACCCGACGCGCATTACTGCGAGCCGGCGTGGCGACCGTTGCCGGGCAACCTGCAACGATCCTTATCCCTCTGCAACAAGATAATAAAAAATAAAAAAAAACATAGCGAAACAAAATAAAAGAACAAAACAAAAATTCTGATACGAAGTCGTGTCAGATGAGCTGAAAACCCGAGTAATAAGAACGCTGCAAGACGCGCACTATTGGAAGAACCAGAAATAAAATTAAAAACACGGAAGTGCAGTAGTAGCTACACGTAATACGAATTTTAATGTAGATACATCGATAGTCTTTTTTTTTTCTTATTCTTCTTTATTTTTTTTTTGCGGGAAGGAGTAATGGTTTTGAGGATGGAGTTGTTATGACGGTAGCACGGCGCGCGTTATTAGTTGTAGAGTTGTTTCGAGGAGGATAGGGCGCTCGAGGAGAAAAAATGTGAGAGATGGGATCTCACGTGTCTGCGAAATTGGTTTTAACACGCTTGTATCTGTTTACACGCGCTCGAAAGATGAAATGTATCGAGGCGTGGTCGTTGTTTTCTTTTTTTCGCCACTAGTTGGGCCCTCATGTATTAGACGGATGATTGAAACGCCGGGTAATCTCTAACAAGTCTTGATCGCGAGCGCCCTGTTGGCCACGCCAGCTCGGCAGACGTCGACTTAGCTGCGAAGATTGAAAGTTCCTCCGGGCCTGCATCCATCTTGGCGTTGGCGGGGGAGCAGACGCATTGTATTCCAGTTGGTACCGCATACCTTTCATTACGTCGCATTGTTTTCGAGGTAGGATCCCTGAATATTTAATTGCGACCTTCTCCTTAGGACGGTGAGGGTATGAAGTCGGCCGAGAGGTTCAAGAATGTTATTTGGAAAAAACAGTGCATATTTATGCGAGGGAATAGATCATACTGCGATAATATTTAATGAAACATTGGCACCGACAGCGTTTTCCTACTTGCAACGGCTGGACGTGATCAGGCTCGGGGATTTCACCCTCAAAATTGAGCAGGGTGGCTGCCGCCACCTACCGTCGTGAACAGACTTTGAGGCGAAGGAGCCGACCGTCTCTGCTGTCTCGGTGGTTCCGGTATCTCGGTGCGTCGGCGGCGCGAAAGCGCGACAGTGTGGACAGCGCCATGCGCGTGCATGTCCTCGCAGATGCGGACTGTCGCCACCGCTAGGGGATGATTCGCTGCTCTAAGCGTGCTGTCTAATGCAAATGTGCGGAGTAGAAGGCACTTTTTGAATGTCACCGACCGCATAAGAAGCGCGGGGCCTGGCACGGCGTAGCGAGTCGAATCGAGAGCATCTCATTATCCTCCTGCAGCCAATCATATTGAAGCATTATCCAATAAGAACGCTAAATAACGAATTACGAAAGAAGGAGAAATTTAACGAGTCACGCCCCACGGGGTTTAAGCTGTCAGTGACCAGTGGCGTAGCCAGTGGAGGGGCTTATAAGCATCACCCCCCCCCCCCCTTAATCCAGCCGACCCTATGATACACATATGCAGTTTGATTTCCCCCCCTCCCCTTGTGACGTCACGACACTTAAGTTGTGACGTCACATGTATTATTGGGGGGTGGGGGGAGTAGAGCCAAAGTACTGCTTATTCCCGATGGGTTACAAGAAGTTTAATGGTCTGAAATAAATAAAAAAATATAGCTCATGCCATCGAAAAATAAAAAGAGTAACGTCAAAAACACCGTTTTTTTATTTAAAGATTTTCTGCGGGAATTTTAAGTTATACGATATGTGACGTCACAAAGTTGGGGAACGCGGGAAAGTGTGAACGTTTCGCTTTGGCATAATCTTTATTTGCCGTTGTCTTAATAGAAACAATACGCTGGGAACAAACAGCAATAAACCTGCACAATGCTGGGAAGAATACAGCCTGGGGATTCGAAAAGTGTGTTTAGAATGGGTAGCTCAAAAATCGCCGGAGCTGCCCTTGGGTGTTTGTAAGTTTTCTTGCTGCGTAGCGGTCCTCGATGACTGAAACAAGAGCTGGCCGCGTACCGGGATTCTGTTCCCCTCCTTACCGTCGCACACGCACAGAAAGAGTCTGCTTCCTGGGTGCGTCAGCCACTGAGCATCTCTGACTCATCCTCTCGCCGCGGGTGTTTGGACAGGACGCCGGATTAGGTCTGCTAATCCCACAAGGCAGAGGCAGACGACAGCTCTCCCGGCGGAACAAGAAGCCATGTCTCCTTTCAATTTGCCATTCCCGCGGAAGGCCGTCAGACTGCGCGTGAAACTGCATTGCTGGCGAGATTGGGAGACGGTTTTGTTGCTCCGCTGCACCGTCTCGCTTCAGCTCGGGGGTAATCCGTCCGGCCGAATCTCGAGATAAGCCCGCTCCTCGGTGCGACACAATGTCCCTTCGTCGCCTATTGTGACAGAGAAACGCATCGGATTGGTCCTCGCTGTTTAAGATTTACTCTTAAACAGCTTTGCTGTTTAAGATTTACTCTTACCGTCTTGCTGACGGAAGATGCGAAAGAGAAGCAAATTACTCAATAGGAAGTAATAGTTCAACATAGAGGATTTTGTAAATAAGCTCGCTTGACTTCTCGTTCCTGCCACATTTTGATTGTATCTCGGCTTCTCAATGCCCTTCTTGAATTAATAAATATTTGTTTTTCATTAGATAAGAAGTAGAAAGGAGAAATATAATCTTTCGCTCGCAGGTCTGGCTGCCCTTGGTGGACGAGAAGATATATTTTACAACACCGTCAATCACCGACTTGTCTTCGTACGCCAAATAGTCTTTAGCCTGATTTCGTTGGCCTTACTTCTTAATGCAAGAATACACGCTAAAAAAAAGTCTAAAAACCATAGTTTTGGAGGAACACACAGCACAGCGAAATATATTATACACCGTTGAAGTAAAATACCAACTTATTCGACAAGTGTAGCAACGGCGGCTTGAATAGGGACTCTTCTTAATGTCAATAACAAAAACACCATATGGGCCAGTTTCACTATATACATTTTTAGTAATGCCTCTGAAAAACCAGACTACTGACTAATATGTCCCGAAAAATTTCAGTTACCAAACCATAAATTTTGTAATCATATATGATTAAGTTAGGCAATAAATTTGACAAGACAAAGAGCTAATATAGCGACGGGTAAATGAGATTTTCGTTGCGCGTCAAAAAATCACAGTTGGTCTTAATTCGTCTCAAGTTCCGACCTGAGGTGCGCTGGGATTTGTTTTATTATTCATTAGAACACAAGCGACAATCACCAACGTCAAGTAATTCAAGATGGCCTTATCTGAGCTAGAATTTTAAATGTAAAAAAACATACAATTTCTACTGCTGGGGTGCTTTTGTTTGAACGTTAATTTTCTGGTGTTAGCATCTTTTTTTTTTCTTCGGTTAGCCGGTTTGTAATCGACTGAATTAATTCAGTCAATCGGAGAAACTGTACTGGTTTAATTGTTTCACGTTTTGCGTTTGTAACATAAACAAATTATACCTAATACAAACTGCGATTATGGAGGTATATCTGAGCAGTCAGTGTATGATATTACCGGCTTTGCTTCGTTCGGTCTTTTTTCGCGAGAGATATGATAGATACGAGTCGTTGCTCGTACCCCGGGGAACTACCGCCCGAAAACACCAGCAACGGAACCCCTTTTTTATAAGCTGCGCCGCGCACTCCTTGGTTTCGTTTTTGTCGAGAAGGCGGGAAAATATAGATCATAAAACAAAGACAGGCCAGCTTATGAAATCAAGAACTGCGCACTAGTGTTTCATCATTAATCGACTCTCGCCGTAATTTTTCTTTCTGTGGAAGACTGCAGGAAAACGTGTGGCCATAATTACAAGGGCGGTTTTAATATTTTATTAGAACAGGCGGTAACGTTTAAACGGAACCTATTTTCCAAGAGAAGCCCCAAAATATAAATATTAGAAAAGGAAGGCTTTTCACTTTTCTTCTATCGTTCTCTTTCTCTTTTTTTTTTTTTGTAGAAGCTAAGAGCAGACGTGACCACGAACATTATATAGTCTAATAAACTAAAAGTTCGCGAAGCTTTCTCGATCACTAATACTACGCTTTGATTATCAGCAACGGTTAAACGAAGCAAGTATCTCTAAGGGCACATTAGAAAGAAATAGAAATAAATAAACAAATTTGCTAGATATCTAGTTTTGATTCGCACAAGTAGCATTATTCACATCGTCCTACTGAAAAACTCGACTAAAAGGTTCTTTTCGTGCTCAAAATGTCTTAACTATAATCGCGCGTACTCTGCTTGTATCCTTAAGATCACAAAACATGGAATTTTGATAATATCTTCGGTAATCTATTCGAATAACGTTATTGCGTATTCGATGAACCACAGTACCACGGCCGCTGAATCAAAAACAGGGTAAGGCCCGTCCTCACGTCGGGCCGCCGCACATTGGCGAAAACGAGATTGATCAGTTTTCACTACCGGCCACGTAGTAGTCGTGTACTCTCCGGGCAATCCCGGGGAGGCGTGGCGGAGAGATAACGATCAGCCGAGAGATACCACTGCTCCGAGCGCAACCGACACAAATGTTTGAAACAGCCTTTGAAACTACAACAACAGGAGACAATACAGGCGCTTTGCGAGGACAATGAAGGACACGTTTAATGTGCATGACCGCAGCAAGGCGCCGGGTAAATCCCGCGAAAAGGAGGGCGCGATGCCAATACGTAGCAGACAACCTCTCGGAAATCGAACGAGACAGCAGGAGCGGACAAGTGCGGTCTTCTAGGTGGGTATTAAAGAAGTCTCCCTCTTTCATCCCTTATTCATCCGAAGTATATAGGGAAGACTAGTCTTCTTTTTGAGGGTGAGGAGGGGTCACTTGGCTACTGCCCCCCCCCCCCCCCCCCCCCAATTTAGGGAATCGTGCTCTATTCGAGGGGTCCCGGTGGTTCTCCTTGTTTTTCCTTGTTGGCTCACGATGCCGGCAAGAGAGCCACTGCGTCTGCTTATTGGACAAGTGGGAAGAAGCCTCGTCGGGCTTTCTATCCCCTGTCGATGGGGAACGAGGAATTGAGGGGAAAAAGGCGGCTCGGGTGGAAGCATTGACTCGCTGTGCCGGCTGGAAGAGTGAATACGGGGACAAAGAAATTTGCCGAACAGAGGCAGTAGGGAGTTTTCGTAGGCCGCGTTTCCCCCTCCAATAGGCTCTCCGCATCGAAGACGCCAGTACAGGGCGTGCACGTCGCTGACCTTGTGTGCAAATTTCCGGATGACGTAGCGGATTGCGGAGAGCACTGGTATCCATAAATCTTGGCTAAGGGGCCGGATCGGGGACCTGTCGAAAACTCGGAGGCCGGAAAGTGGTTACCAATATAAATGAAAAAGTACTAAATAAATAAGTCTCAATAAGCATTAAATGGAGAAATTTATACTAGAGCAAAATAATTGTAAGGCGAATGAATACATATTGTTTATTTATTCGACATTATCACGTATGACATTATGACATTATCAGATAATTGTGACCTAGAGAACTCACCAGGCATAAATCAAAGCGCATAGGAACTTTGGAATATTCACACAGGGCAAAGGACTAACGAGAAGGACAGGTTTGCGGATGAGAATATGCGAGGGTTAGAACACAGGGCACTAGGCGCGATTTTCGTGAGAACGCTAGAGAATTCTATCCTAATTACACAGACAGAAAGCAGGAAACTACGAGTATTAATTATGAGGATGAAAATGTACAATAAGTATTATGGCGAGGCATCCCGCAGTTTGTTGCAGTTTTCTCTCATACTTTCTGGTATCTACGCTTACGCTTTTAAAGGGATACTGAACTGAAATTTCGAGCTCACAAAACAGGGCTGGATAGATGGGCGGGACGCTGCAAAACCCAAAAAACATTACTCCTACAGCGATATCTCCAACGGATCGCCGTATTTTTGGAAAAGAAGTTTGCGATTGAACACGGCCGACGAGGCCAACGACACAAGCACGTCACGATTCCCATTCCCTCTCCTCCTCGCTTCATCCCGTCGAGCTGGTGAACCGAGGCGAGGAGGAGAGAAGCGAGGCCGCTTCCCCTCATTCTCAAATTCTCCCGGAGGACAGTGACGTCAGAGACCTCGCTTCATCGCGCCCTTCTTTTTCAAAAGTACGGCCATCCGTTTGAGATATCGATGTATGACTGATGTTTTGGAGTTCATAGCGTCCCGTTCAACGCTTCTGCGGCCTTATTTTGCGAAATCCAAATTTCGGTTCAGTATCCCTTTAATGTGCGAGTCGTGATCGCGATTTTTTTCATGAGCTCTTTTTTGGGGCATTCGTAGCAGCGGTTAACGGGCCGGGTGCGTGGAAAGACAGCGTTCATCTGCGGGCCGGATGGAACGTCTCCTGCTGGCCGGATATGGACCGCGGGCCGGGATTCGGAGACTCCTGATGTAAACCATTGCGAAACCGAGGAAAGGATAAACGAAGGCGTCCTAATCACTTTGTTGTACACTCATTGCCCTTGACGTTGTTATAGAGACAAATCTGAGTGCTTTTTACGTGAGCTTCGAGAAGAGTCTCACTTCTGACGTGGGTATGTATATATTAAAGAAATCCATAGCTAATTGCTGGGCAATTGTGCTGCACGTGAAACCTGGGGTTTCATTCCGATTCCTCTGGGACTGACGTCTCCGCTCTCGGCGCTTCTCTATCGGCGAGGTTAGCGACTGGTTTATCGCGTGGCATATAAACTCGACAGCTATTTCTGGAATTGAGATATCGGCGCAAACCCAAGTTCTAAGCCCCTCTCACTCTTCCGAAGCCTGCACCTGCCAATCGGCGTCCAGCTGGGGGTGTGAAGTCATCACCTGACTCAGCCAAGGAGCATCGAGTTAATCGGCGGCTTCTCTTTTCGGCTTCACAAATTTGAAGAACCCCCTCCCCCCCTTTGACCAAACCAAATCACGTTTCACGTGAAAAAAAAAGAAGAAAAAACAAGATAATATAAAGCGTGGTTAAAAGTTGGTTGGTAGAAATAATTACGGGCTGGCATAGAATTTTTAATGTTTGAAAACAAGTTGTCGCCGTTCTCTGCCATCTTCCTGGAATCGCACACATACATCGCTTACACAAGCTGGTCAGGGTCGGTTTTCACATTTATGAGTGCGGTAATGTTCATTTGGTTACCTCCTCTAAGGTATTCATATTAAAAAGCAATAGACGATCGTTATAGAATAACATATCACGGGTATCTGTTTAACTTCTTATGTACACTTGTACGTTATTTTTAGAGCTCCTGAAACACACTTAGACAAACTAAATATTCCAAGGTATATTAAACTTTCGAGCAGTTCATATGGTTCCTGTTCATTTGTAGTGGTTCTAAAGTGTACATAATTTCCATTTTAGCTTAAAGATGTAAGTCTGACGTCTAAAGTGTGTGATTGTACGGACCTAGCTGGTGAGATGTGACTAGAGTCGGTGACAGGTTATAGGGGCACGGAAGTCATTTTTGGAAAAAGGTCGTTTTTGATCTTATATTGTTTAAAGTGTGTTAGTTCGCACGTTTACCAAGTCCTATATTACAAAAGCGCCTATTCATCTCAGGGCAAGAGAAACATATTTGGACTCTTTTTTCTCGCGGACTACACTGTGTGGACCAATGAAAGCCCTACAATACACGCGGATTCCGAATGATTTTATTATAACTAGTTTCGAAGCAAGTGTGATGATACACATTCAGATAAAACTCCTCTTTTTCACTGCGGGCGAAGCCATTGCTTGCAAATCGCCGAAAAGCGCCATTCGTCGACCACTTCACTCGGAAGAAAATTCTTCCCAAAGAGGGCGTGTCGCGATCTTTGAACACGCTTTTAACGAGGAAATAAACTTTGCATGAATGTGATTTCGGGTTTTTCGGGATGCTTAGAGCGTCTAGATTGAGTTGTCACCAAAAATGGACGATCTCAGAATCAACTTTTGTGCCCCTTTAACGTTGCAGTACACGGTTTGTCTCCAGCGTGAGCTTTCCGCCTTTCATAGCAGTTCGTCGCACGCGCAATCAAAACACGGAGGAAGACAATGAGTGCATGCTCGAGGCGGAGCTTTAGCAACTCAAACTCAACCTTTTTTTTTTTTTTCTGAGGCCTTTAAAACTTTTACGACAGGCAGCGCAGCGGTAGAAATGGCGGTTTGAGCGACTTAAAAGCTGGTACTGCCAGTTCTAAAGCACTCGAACGCAAATGTATAAACCAGCCTTTAGTCTGTCACCGATATGGCTATATTGTAAGAATGCGACGACGCTGTGTGTCCGTCTTCAATATGATGTACTCTACGCACATCTGTATTATATATCGAGGGTTGCCAAAGTGCGACTCTTCGCGGGTTCGAGTGCGGCTTGCGGCTACCTGGTAAGCGTGCCCCTTTCCCGTCCTGTGCCCCCAAACAAACAAAAAGTTTCAGAATTGAGAAAAAAAAAACAAATAAAACGCTCACAGTCTTTGCATGCATTGTACTACACTAAGTACATACAGCCGGACTGCTTTTTGAGTTTTGACACTTGGATGTGTCCAGTGGCACCGTTTCCTACATTTTTCTAGAAATAATTTCGAACAGTATACGCATAAGGGGTGTCAGGGGCAATGGCTGGCTGGAGAACCATGGATTCATTTTTGCTATGGTTTAAGAAACGTTACGCTGCCTGGACTTATTTGTTGTAGTCGACGATTCCGCTTGTCCCCTTTGGAAAAGACTGCTCCCTAGTAGTGCAAAACTATCGATAGTACTATCGATAGTATCGATAGTCGCCAGAAATTTGACTCTCGATAGTAAAAAAAAAACTATCGATAGAACTATCGATAGTCGACTATCGAAAAACTATCGATAGTACTATCGATAGTCGACTATCGAAAAACTATCGATAGTACTATCGATAGTCGACTATCGAAAAACTATCGATAGTACTATCGACAGTCGACTATCGAAAAACTATCGATAGTACTATCGATAGTCGACTATCGAAAAACTATCGATAGTACTATCGATAGTCGACTATCGAAAAACTATCGATAGTACTATCGACAGTCGACTATCGAAAAACTATCGATAGTACTATCGATAGTCGACTATCGATAGTCGACTATCGATAGTATCGATAGTCAATTTATCGATAGTTTTGCATCACTACTGCTCCCTCCATATCGTTTCCTTTTAAGACCCCCCATCCCTTTTTGTCTAGGCTTTTCGAATTTTTGTAGTTTTTGTCTGCGGCTCCAACCCCATGTCATTCTGGCACCCCTGCGGTATATTATCATATTAAACTTTCTTTTCCTTTATGTGCTGGTGTCGAAACCCCGGCAGTTCAGAGTCCTAACTGTTTAGCGACCCTTCAGCGACCTAAACAAGCGCAACTTCAGTCGAATTAATCACCCAATGTAGATACAAAGAAAAATATCGATCTGCGTCGGTGAACAAAAGCAAGGTTTAATTGTACATTATCTCGAGAAAGTTGCCTCATCCCTTGAATATCATTTGGCAGTATAAATTATTCTGGTATTCAGTTGAACACGGTCACCATATGAACTCATGGCGACAAAAACGAACTAAGCAACGGAAGGCCTTTTTTAGAGCGCAGCTCTTAAAGGGGCAGTGCAACGATTTTCAGACTTCGGCCAATTAACTGCGAAAATTAATCTGCGTGACCTATGGAACGAAAAACCGAAAACCGCATTTTCTTGCGAGCGCTAGTTCTTATTTAAAAAAAAAAAAATGAAACAAATCGAAGGTCGAAGTGCCTCAACCCTCCACGCCGACTTTCGAGTGACGTACTCTGGGGGTTCACGTGGTTTCCCCTTGGGCCCTCTCTTCAGACACCCCACCGCTCCCTCCTCTTTCAAAGGATTAGCCACGTCGAAGGTCGCGGTGAGCGATGGACACAAAGGACGGTTCGCCACGGGGCTGACGGCGAGTGTAGCAGCGGAGGGGGACAGGGTTTGTTGACTTCCGCGTACCCCCAGAGACGCAGTCATTTTAGTTCCCGTAGTCGCCACAGGCGGCTGCAGATCGGCAAATAATTCGTTTTTTGCCTTGCGATTACGCAGCAGAATAGCAGTTTTTCGGGGAAAGGTGACGCGTTTTTGGTCACTGGGGCTTGTATAAACAATATAAAAAAATGCAAACTGGCAATTCTTTCAACATTAAAACCGTTGCACTGCCCCTTTAAAGGCCGGTTCAGACACTTGCGTTTGAGTGCGTTTGACTGCGTTGCGTCGAGAACCGAAAGCGAGTCACCGGCACATCTGTGCTTCGTATGAAGCGTGGAATCCAATTCAAGGAATCTTCTTGGCACGCGATATAAGCAGCAGGGATGTCTTGGTGTCTCGCTGCCGCAACGCAGTCAAACGCAGTCAAACGCAACTGTGTGAACCGGGCTTTAAGGCCGGTTCAGACACTTGCGGTTGAGTGCGCTTGACTGCGTTGCGTCGAGAACCGAAAGCCAGTCACCGGCACATATATGCTTTGTATGAAGCGTTGAATCCAATTCAAGGTCATCTTGGCACGCGATATTAGCAGCAGGGATGTCCTGGTTTCTCGCAGCCGCAACGCAGTCAAACGCAGTCAACCGCAACTGTCTGAACCAAGCTTAAGACGCCCGTTTCCGGCTTGAGCGGCGTCGCCGTCGCCGTCGGCGTAACCGCGCGTTGCATTATGGGACGTTTCCCATAATGACGTCTCACGTGAGGTCACGTGTGACGTCACGAGGGCAAACAATTTTTCCGCTAAATTTGGCGGAAACCTTTTTTGCGAAATTTACCTGGAAACTTTTACTCTCGTGACATCAAACGTGATGTCACGCGTGACATAACGTGAAGTCACACGTGAAGCCACCCAACCCGGGAAGAATTTTCCGCTAAATTTAGCGGGAAAATGTTCAAGTTAAATTTAGCGGAAAACTTTCCCGCAAAATTTAGCGGGAAATTTTTACCCTCGTGGCATCACACGTGACCCTCACTTCCGTACCCTCCCCTTCTCCCCCTCAAGAGCTGGGCTTTAATCCGGAATTACAGAAAATTGTAAACGTATTTAATTTTTTTTTATCTTTTTACCTGAGATATGTGGTCAACGTTAAAATTCAGTGGTCAAGTTAGTAAAAGAAGAACTTCAACCAGGATAACAATTAGCCGTAGCACATTTATAAGGCTCTTCTACTTTGAGAATTCATTTGACAATTTTCTACATCCACCGTACATGAATAATGTTTTGGAGAAACGTCACACAGATAAAATCATCGCGATGACGGACTCCGCTTTGATTATCCTCCCCACAACTGTCATTTAAATTTTGATTTAAGAAACTTATCTCTTTTTTTTTAATTATTTCAGATTTTGTAGGAAATGTCGCATTATTTTAAATAAACGTATTTTATCTCTATCTCCCCACAACTGCCCCGGGAGTCTAGTGACATCAATTTACCCAAGACTGCCCGCGATTTATATGGAAGAATTGTTCATGCTAACCTCTGCTTCAAAATGTTCATAAAGTCTGGACACGTAGCACCAAAACTGTACGATAAAAAATAGCTAGTTTTTTTTTAATTTACTTTAGTAACAGTAATAATTTATGTCATACCGATCAGTACGTTCACAGACTGTTTCTAATATATTAATACACTTATAAACATAAAATATGTTTATATGTATTTATTTTCGTAGTTATGAATGTGTCCAGACCACTCTGTACACAAAAACTTTAAACTTCTAAAAAAGAAAGAGTAAATAAAACCCGAGTATGAATTAAAAAGGCTAAAGACAAACTAAAAGCAATGAAGCCTAATCTTGGCACTTGTTTGGCGAATTAGGGCGAAGAAACCCGGACTCTGGCCAAATAAGGTCAGGTTTAGGTCTACTTTGGCTCCTTCTGGCTTTTTAAGGTTCTAAATCTCGAGACAAAAACACCTTTGGCCCCAAACACTGTGCTACCTGGGTTCCTTTCTTAAAAACGTTAATATAAAACATTATTTCACTGACAGACCACCTTAAATTAACTTACCCAAAAAGCGAATTGGCCGTTATGTCCTTGTGTCTTCTACGTCGTGACTTGCATCCGCTTGTGAAATCCGTCGCACGTCAAGTATACAAACACAAACTGGAAATTGTTCGATATGTTGGGGGGCAGGTTCCGCTGTCCGCTTCGAAGGAGCTCGCATAGGGACGCCGGGCGCTTCGGAAAAAAATGCAGGACACTCGCGTGCACAAACTTTTCTACAGTGACATTTGCATAAAATAAGAACTCTCGGAAACCATTGGCACCACTCTTTTTCTTCTAGAAACGAAGGCGGAGTTCCATCAGGGATATGTTTTGTGATACTTTCTTACAACTGCGTGCCTGCTCGACACTGTGTCAGTGTATCAAGGTTTGTTGTGGCAGTCACGAAACACGGACGTCTCTGGCACCGGGCGATGAGTCGGCGAGACGAGTGCGGTCGACGGGGCGGACGGCTTTTATATGTACGCCAAGGGCGTCGGCCTGAACTTGCCGTTGTACGTGACGTGGGCTGCCGGCGGCAGGGCCATGACGCTCTCGGATTTGTGGAACTGCCCCATGTGAGGGTCGTGTAGGCTCGTGGTGTCCATCTGCTTCTTCAGCACGCTGGACACCTTGCGCCGGTACCACAACACAAGTGCCAGCACAATGATCGCGAAGATGGCCGTCGTGGAGAGGCCCACAATGAGGATGTTCCGGCGCGCGTGACCGTCGCAGTCAAGGTCGTAGTGGGATAGCGACCGAAGTAGTTCCTGGCTCAGGTGGGGTGGACTGTGGCAGCGGACGTTGGTCCAGTTCCCGTTGTGGTCGAGCGCGCGTAGAAGGTCCCAAAGCCAAATGACGCTGCAGTTGCACACCAGTGGGTTGTCTCGGATATCAAAGGAAGCCAGCTGGTTCCAGGGCAACAGGTCCGGATGAAAGGACTCGATGCCGTTGCCTCGCAGGCTCACCCTGGTCAGCTGACGCAAATTGCTGAAGGTTCCGGGTGCCAGAAAGGCCAGCCGCTTGTTGTCTTCGAGCACTATTTGCTCGAGCTGAGTACACTGGCTAAAGGCAAGTTCGTCAACTGTCTCGAGAGATTCAGCGCGAATAATGTGGAGACGCTTGAGGTTCTCCAGAGCCCTCAGGTGTTCCTCTGTGAGACTCCTGAACCCGTTTCGGCCGATATGTAACTCTTCGAGCCGATGCAAGTCTGACAGGGCCTCGGCTGGAAAGATGGCCAGCGCGTTGTCTTGCAGGCGAAGTGAAGAGAGGGACACGAGGCTAGAGAAGCACCCTGGTTCCAGGATGGCCGTGTTGCAGCGTTCCATGACGAGCTCTCGGAGGCGGACCAGGTGGCTGAACGCATTTTCTACTACCGTTGGGATGGGGTTCTGCGCCACGTCCAGAGCAAGCAGATGAGGGATGTGGTGGAACGCCGGCGTCGGGATGTGACTGAGCCTGTTCTCGCGCAGCACCAAGGACTTCAGACGGTGCAAGCCCACAAATGCATCCGGGTCCACGCGGGAAATCTGATTTTGAGAGAGATCCAGCCGCTCCAGACTCCGCATGTCATGAAAGGCCCTGGACGGCACGTCGGCAAGTCCATTGCGCCGCATCTGAAGCTCCAGAAGCCCTCGAAGCCCCTTGAAGGTGTCCGCCTCCACTTCCACCACCGCATTGTTGTCTAGCAGGAGCACCTTGAGCTCTGCCAGAGGAAAATTACCACGCCCCAGCGTCCTGAGCTGGTTGTAAGAGACATCTAGGGACTCAAGCTGTTGGTAGACACTGAAGGCGGATAGGATGTTCTTAATGTTGTTCCGCGTCAGATGCAGTTCTCGGATCTCGGGGTTGAGTGTGATGGGGATGACGTCGAGGGCGGCGCCTGCGCACTGTACTGTGAGCTTGTCGTCATTGCAGACGCAGCGGACTGGGCAGAAGGCGTGGACCCGCGCTGCCACAAAGCCCAAGAGCGCGAGCAGAGCCAGCAGCTGGGGCACACTCGGAGGACTTCTCTCCCGCGCCATGGGCTACAGCAGCGGCTGCAGTTGGTGCTGCAAAGATAAAAGCAGACGAAAGCATTACAACTCTGCTCTGACTGCATACAGCAAAACGTGAAAGTTGAAACATCCCCGACAAGAAGGTACTTTATATCTTCTAGTTGGTATTTTCCTTTTTTTCCGTGTTTCCGGTGGTCTGATATACCATGCCACTATCTTTTCTATTACCTTGTATTTTATTCATTTTCTTTCATGTATTAAGATGTACAAATTGAGCAAAATAGAACGTGTGCCCTATCGGCTTCGTTAATAATTACTTTTTTCTCGCCAATTTTGATTAACATTTTGATTGACGGAAAAGTAACAACATATGTATAATGAAGCTTTTAAATAATTTAAAATGCTAAAACATTGCATCCCGATTTCGTGCATTTTTAGTTCACGACTCTACCACTTCTAACTCACGTAATAACTTTTACTGAAGTATTTGCTCGCTTATAAATTCTTCGTTTATCCTTATATTTGTTAAGGTGGAAAGGGGGGGGGGATAAAAACGTTCCTATTTCAAACGTTCTGTACAACCTTAGAAGGGTGAACGAGCGAGACTCTGCAGCTTTTGAGCAGTGGTTTTCTTGCGTGAGTCATTTTATGCCATCTATTTCTGATACCCGTACCACAGGGGCAACTCGAATGCCATTTACAACGAATGACATTTTAGCGGACGGCCGATCAGCGCGCGACACTCCGGGCGTAGAGCATTCCACGCGCGACAGATTGCGAGCTGATTCGCCGATCACACAAATGTCATTCGTTGTAAATGGTATTTGAGTTGCCCGTGTGGCACGGGCAACTCGAAAGCTATGATTTTATTACCGTGCATTTGAACCATGCTGCGCACAGCTTGTGAGCTGGGGCATACGAAGGTTTATTGGAATGTTCCTTTTGATATTTATCTGCACTTGCCTCGTAAATTATATAAACTGTTGCCGATATTTTTTTTTATTCTTAGGCACAAATTGTGGATTGTTTTACTTTAACTAGAACGTCTTTAAAATGCGTCAGAAGCTGGTGTTTTTGCTTTGTAAGAGCTGAAGGACGTAGATAACAAAACATTGATGGGTATTGCGCAATTCTATATTGTAACTATGAGTTGAGCAGTAATTTACACACTTTGGTTTTCAATTTATTAGATATCTGATGTTGATTCTGCATTTATACAACTCCAGTTAACCGTAACACTAGATGAAAATAATAACTATTTAGAGAAAATGAATTACGCATAGTTGAGCTCCGTTTTCTTATTGCACGTCTGTAAATACAGTCATCAAATGTGCATAGTCAACTCTGCATGTTTATACGACCTGTTAAGCATTTAAAAAGTTGCTAACCTAAAGTTACACCTAATAAAAAATATAAACAACATCGCGTCGCGATCCTGGCGTCGCGATCCTGGTCGTTGTATTCCTTCAGCCGTGGTCATGCAAAAAATATCTACCAAAATCCGCTTATGTGCCACATGATGGCAAACGAGCGTTTGTTTACGTAAGGTTACTCTCTGAATGGTACAAGTTTAAACAACACTAATCCCCTTTGCGTCTTCTATAACACGCGACATTCAATATTCACCGAACGTGCTTGACGACACACAGTACGGAGGAGATCACGAGCCGCAAGCTGCATTGCGTGTTGAGGGCACAAGCTCGATGAACTTGGTTTCACCAAGTTCGTCGAAACTACGTTGCTCGGAACGCGTCTTCGACTGGTGTATTTAGTGTCCGATTGCGCCCATGCATAAAAGCTAGTACCGAAGTGGTGACAAATGACGTCACAGAAGGCGTCAGCCCGAGAAAATGGAGGGCCCACGTTCTAGGACACGGTGAAGTCGTACACCGTGGACCCATTCCAGGCACACGCGTGGCGCACTATTGTAAGGAGAAACGCGTCAGAGGGAGTTCAGCATACGTTCTTAGCACTTCCTTCTGACTATGGTGCCTGCAACGCGCGCCTCCGACTGGTGTTTTCGCCTACTGACGCGACAGAAGGGTCAAGCTGTCACCAGCCGCGAGCCCTGGCGGTGTCACAAAAGCGGTGGTGGATGCGACAGATGCCCGTTCTGCTGCAGGATGCTCTCCAGCTTGACAGTGTGCTGAAGCTTCAGCTAGCATAAATCGGGATGCCGCGAAAAAAAAAAGTGACGCTCGCGTTCGATCGAACGTTTTCTGCCTGTACATCTAGCATCGACCGCCAGGATCGCGACGTCGGACGGCATGACGTCGTCTGTGACGTCATTTGTCTCCACTTCGGAACCGCCTCTTTATGTGTGGGTGAGATAGAACGCTAAACACACCAGTCGAAGACGCATTCCATGCGCCGTATTTCAGACTTTTCTGAGCCCGGAAGCATGATCCAGACGGGTAAAGGCCTTTGGCGACTTACAAACGCGGTGGTTCCAAAGCACCCAATCTTTACTCCCCGACATTCTCCTCTGCAAAAAGAATCGGGGAGCTTGACCTAGATATTCCCCATCAAACAAGGAACCAAGTAAACAAAAAAACAAATAACCGAACGATCTGCCAGGATCATTCCAATCTCGGCCGCCCCCCCCCCCCTCCTCCCCCCCCCCCCCCCCTCCCCAAAATAGCCGTATCTTTCTCGCAGCCTCGCGCGTCTGGGTTATAAGCGCAGCGGCAAAGAGGGCTTCCATCTCGTCGACGCGATAAAGAGAGCTTCAGGAATTCGAAGGGAGCAATGGAAAAATTTTCTGACGGCTCCTTCAGAACGCGGTTAGGAGCGCGGCTCGGAGATAGTACACGTCACCGGGAAAGCTTTAGGAGATAGTCGTGCCTTACGTGGATTTTAAGAATTTCCGTCTTCAACAAAAGATGCGGATGAATGACCTCGGCATATTTCTTTTTCTAACAAATCGGCGCTAAACACGTATACAGCGATATTTGTCTCGAAACTTAGGTTGAGTAGGATAATTTTTTGCTGGTGACTAGGAAGTGAACGTAAAATCGAATTTATTAGGATAATGACACAAAGCACACGAACACTGTCTCTCAAGGAATGTGTAACATTTGGAAAGGCTCGTTGAACGAAACCAATATTATTATATTTGTGTCGTCACGCTCTTGCTTAGAACGACTGTTTGTCCAAAGAAAATGGAGTAAGGGTGCAAGCGTTCTGGTGAATATAATAAGCCATGTTGAATTACCCAGAGACTGGGGTAGACGTCAAGAGCAACATCAAAACGCAGAAGGGACAAAGAAATAAACCGGAAGACGTCTCAAACTCAATGCGCTTCAACTGTATATATACTTTGCCCTTCTGTGTTGGTAGCGATGACCTTGAGTTCGAGAATATATAAGAAAGTGGACTAAATAAACGAGTTAGCTGAGCTTCAGACATCGTCCTTTCTACAGGGTGTCACAAAAAAAATTTACACGGTATTTTTTACCGCAAAAATAAGCTAGGCATCGTCGAACGCTCCTTTTCCGCCCAAAGGCAGCACTAGAGGTCAGAACCAGATGCCAAAGTTTCAGCCCGATCCGATACCTTATTCAAAAGTTATAACTGATTTTCTGAAAATTTCAATGGGAAAATGGCGGCCGAGGGAGTTTTGGAATATACGGGGCTCTATGGCACCAGAAACCGAAAACGGGCAAAAATGGGCTCAATTTTCCCATTGAAATTTTCAGGAAATCACTTATAACTTTTGATTAAGTTATCGGATCGGGCTGAAACTTTGGCATCTGATTGTGACCTCTAGCCCTACCTTTGGGAGGAGAATGCGCGTTCGGCGATGCCTAGTTTATTCTTGCGCTAAAAAAGACTGTGTAAAATTTTTTTCGTGACACCCTGTGTTAACTGTCCCTTCTACGTTCTGACGTTCTCATGTACCCCAGTCTCAGGTTACTTCAACATAGTTAACTGTTTATCGTTTTTACCTAATCTCGTTTGTTATTTTTATGCTTTCACGTAGCGTCGATTCAGTATAAACACAGTTAAGCGCCAATTGTGATGTAGTAATTAATCTTGAATTAATTATTTTAAATCATTTCAAATTACACGCCATAAGCGTGATATGCGGAATGTGCTACGCAGTTCCCTTGAGTTCTTTTCTAATCAGACGTATCTAGGCGAAATACTTTCGATGTCGACGACACGCCTGCTGTAACTGAGCATACTTCTAGATGATGCACAAACTTCAGTCAAACTCCACACAGCCCATCTCATATCATCGCATAACGAACGTATCTACAGAAAACTGCCGGTGAGTATGACGAATATTTGGTGAGGTTACAGTGACAGAGACTCACTCTTGGGGATGAATCTTGGCAGCGATTTTCTCTTAATATAAAATAATTTGTTATTAAGACATTTGAAAATGTTTTAATTAATTTTTTTTTTTTTTTTGTAGTTGAGAAGAGGTCAAGTGAAAGCATGTGGTATGTGCAGTTTATACAAGCTCCTTGAGGAAATTCGCTTGGAAACAAATGACACGTCTGTAGAACCAAATACAATATAGCTCCGCCAATACTTGAAACTCCTCCGAAACCCTATGGGAGCGGCGGTGAACGTGACAGTGGTGCCTCTAGCGGACTCGGAGTCAACGGAAGCAGACGACGCAATGGAAAAGTATAGGCTCCGCGACGTCCTCGAGCTTTGCGTGCCCCGTTTCGTCACCCCAACAGCAGAAACAATTCATTACGGTCAGTCCGCTTGCAAAGCGGAATCCACTGATCGCAACTGCAGCGACAAACAAATAACAACGCGCTCAGAAACGAAGATAGAGCAGTTTATTTAGCAGTCTCAAACGCCACTCAATGGATCACACGCGTTTGAAGCGCATCTGGGAAGCGGAAAAAAAGCGTTTAGCTACTCGAACTACGTCGTAATAGGTTACTGTTTATCGGTTACAAACTGCGTTGTCACAATTTCTTACCTGAATAGGTGATTATTAAAACGTGCGCAAACAATATGTTAAAATTACCCGAACAAGCGCACCAGCCTCTGCAGCACTACAAAAACAAACAGTAACAAGAAAAATGACCCTGCAAACACTTTCAGAACTTTGCAGAAAAGCTGGGGTCCTCATCCCCGACGAAAATACAAAAAAATGGTGACCAAGTCGCGAACAACAGCGAATGAAACAAAAAAGTTAGCAGACGATATATATAATCACCCAGCAAAGACCTCATTGAAGGACGACGATCGCACGGGGCGCCGGTAGGAGCATTGAAAATTAGCAGGTGGTGCTCGCCGTTCGTGTTAAGTGAACAACAACCAACAAAGCGAAAGCAACACGACAAAACTTACTAAAAAAAAGGTGAAGCTTTTTTGTTTTTAGCCACACGTTTTTTGTTTGTTTATTTTCTTTCGCGGGCGGCGTTGTTAGGAACTGAGAACAAGCAGAGGAAAGGAATAGCGTAGTCCAGCTCACACTGCCCGGTAAATAAGAGTCGCACGCTGCAATCTGCTTCGTGCTAGCTGTGTGTGACCTTTTTCTGCTTTCGCATTTCTTTGCGAAGTGACTTTGGCAGTTGCTTGTTTGCTCGCTTGGCAAAGCACTTTAAATGCACATTCAAGTACTTGTTGACGTACTTCGTACATGTCCAGGCAGTCCGCGCCTACCGTGTCTTTGTTTTGAGTGTCGATCAGCGGCCTCAAGTGCGTTTTTAGCTGAAATCTCGTTTGGTGGAATATATCAGTGAAATGTGTGTCGAAGGCACGGCTGGTGTTACCGGCTAGGTGACGAGCTAAGTCTTCAGGTGGTGTCATTTTCGCGTGCGAGTATTTCTTGTTCTACAACGGAATGTCATTCGAGGTGTTCCTTGTTTCTGATAGTAAGCATGATGACATATCTGACTGGCTGCCCACCCGGCTACTTAGGACTGGGTTGGGTGTTCAGCAGTGCATCTGGCCTGTCGCCCGTGAAGTTCTCAGCGATCTCCGTGGAGTTGTAATAATCGTCTGTTGAGGCGTCAGTGGCGATTTTGAAGCTAGACTTGGATAACGCTTGCAGTTTAATTTGATGTAAATAAATTACTCCAGTTTGTTCGGTCTTCGGGAAGCGCAATAAGGATTTTCCACCAGATCAGAAAAACTTGTTTTTGCAGTGGTAAGCAGCACATGGCATGCCTGCCATCTGCAAGTATGCTCCAGTGAATGCCCCAAGGCGGCCGGTTGATCAACCAACGATGACCCATAGCAGACGTGAGCGCGTATACTCAAATAAAATCCAAATAAAAATGTATAACGAGCTTACACTTTTTTAATATATTTATTATGTATCAAAAGTACATATGAAGATTTCCGATCAGAAACTCAATCGAAGGCGAACATACGAGGTTGTCACACACGACAGTGAACATATAAAACAAAAACAATGACAACAAAGTTGCAGATGGCCCTCCAGATGTCCGGGCATAGCGTAGCAGACGAACCGGCCGTAGTAAGCGATGAAGCGAAGGAAAGGAAGTAAAAACTAAGCCAAACAAGGCAAACAAAATACGCAAACGTCAAGTAAAAACAGGAAAGAAAAGAGCAAGCAAAAACATAAACGCAGGAGGAAGAAGGGCCGCGGTGGCGTGGCGTCGCCTCAAGCATAAAAAGAAAGTAAACTTTGAAATATTGTAGGAAGACCGCCCAACGGGTGCTTTTTTCTTTGTAATTCCGCTTTTATTAGTTTCAGTAATAGCGTCAGATTTGCATGCGCATAATCTACTTCTTCCAGAGCATACTGACATCGCAGTATAGCAGTTAGCCAGCTTGACTATTAGCCAGCTTGACTATTCGACGAAACGGCTTTAAGGATACATTCATGAGAAATTGGAATTGCAACACCAAAACGAATTGATCGATAAGAACAGTAAAGTTGAGACGTAGCTATGTTCTGAAATTTTTTTTACATTGCCCTTTATCAAGAAACAGGGCGAAGGTACATTCGTGTTTTGCCTGACTTACGTAAGTTGTGACAGAGTGTTTTCTTCAGGAGAGCCCTAAAATTGCACCCTACAAGCTGTAACATCTTTCCCACGCGAAGAAAATGTCCTTCACTCATGAGGTGGCACCTATTTTTTAACATTTAAAGCAGCGAATACCCGCGACAATTTGTTTTCATTGGTCACCTCGCACGGAGATAGGCAAAACCAATGCATTGTGGAGAATTCGTCTGCTAGCGGAGCCTCCTAGCTCGCCAGGGGCGCTGTGATCACTTTTCACCCGCGATCCGCGGGAGTTGCCAGTATTGGCTTACATGGTATTTGGTAGAACCTTCTGTAACATACTACGCTAATAAGGTTACATGTCTTACCAAGCGGACACGCGACGAACACTGTTCGCCAACATAATAAAACCATAATTTAGGAAACCAGTGAAATCTTCGACGTCGCCGTTTGTTCACAAATGTGTCAAATTCTGCAAAGTTGGCTTCATTCAGGCGCAAAAATAAATTCTGCTAAATAGGCTTAGTCGACATGTCCAAGAGCAAGCTTATTTTCGTTTTTTTTTTTTTTTACCGTTTAGAGTAAGACGCAAAGATGAACGGAAAAATAAAAAGAGAGAACGTCGACAACCTAGTGCTAGTTCGGCTTCTTCTTTAAAATACAATAGTAAGACAAAAACATCTATTTTGAGAAACCGGATTTCAGAAAGCGAAATGTTTGAAGGGAAGAAAGAAGAACAACTCAAAGTTACTGTCTTCACCGCGGGTAAAGGTCACGCTTTTTGAAGTGGCGCCCGCGAAAAGAAGCTCAACAGGGAATTGAGGACTAGAATTGTGACCTCGTTACCAAGAGGACCTCAATCCAAGTGACCTTTCATAAAATAAAAAAAGGAAAGATGATAAAATGACGTAGCTTTGGAGAAGCCTACAAACTTTCCACATCAGAGACAACCGAAAAAGCGGAAAAAATCTTCACGTTTTATATTTGTCCGTTCGTAAACTTGTTATCGCCTGCAGTATATTCGAGCGTGCTAGCGTCAATCAGGAGAGTTTTCGATTGTCCGCCACGCTAGATATGTAATATTGAGTTAGTGGACAAAACAAAAAGAGCAAAGTGTGCGGAACCGAATTTTAGGTTGAACCGATAAACGTCAATTAGAAATTATTGCTTCCCTGACCAGGGCGCACAGTTACTTAAGTAAAAAAAAATACCGCACTAATGAACCGTAATTAGGTGGAACAGCACACTCTATAGGTGGGTACTGCCGCCAATAATTTGTTAATTTTTTTTGTATAATGTGTAGCAAAAATACGCCTGAACTTTTTTTTTTAATTATCGATATCTTTTTTTAAGTAAACTTAACACACACAGATCCCCTATCATCATGTGGTGCCTGATAGATTAGTGCCTAAATTGCCGTAAACAAACCGCTAATGTTTAATTAGGGTCGCAATCCGTGCATTGGGCATCGATCTAAGCCAACCCCCTAATTAAGGGATATTCATCAGCCAGAATTTGTGAGAAATTGTTGCGCCATTGCCACGCCCTTTTTCAAGTTTTTTTTCAAACATTCTAATGACACGTCCATACCAAATCACGGCAAGAAGAGTGTTGTGTAATATAAACGTGTGATTGCATTACTGCTATCCATGTATTACATTTACACTGGAACTTTGTTGTTGTTGACTGGATGTTCTTCTACGTTATGATGAAGAATTAAAAACAAATTGATGAATATATTATTGTTTTGGTGGTGCTATCTTTTTGATAATTCAATGAACTAAACTGAAACTACACCAACGCGAGAATAAAACAGACACGATGTAAACGTAGCCGCCTGTACCGTAATTTTCTATCACTTTTCTTTTTGCTGTGCCCAAAACGTATACACAATTTTCTGCCTTATAAATACAATGGCGTTTAGCTTTGCAGATGGCTACAATATGGACGTTCTACAGCGTATCTTCCTCCCAAGAAAATAATAATAAATTAATTTTACCGCAAAAAAGAACAAACAAAAACTACCTATCGCGGTACACTCAATCTACACCCAAATGCAGTGCTAGATACCAAAGTTTCAAAAGAAACTGCTCTGTTGTTCAAAAGTTATAATCGATTTTCGGCAAACTTCAACGAGAAAATGGGGTCTGTTCCCTGTAATTTACTCTATTTCGCCCCCTGCATACGAGGGCTTAGTCGACTACCATTTTTCCATCAAACATTTTCGAATATCCCTTACAACGTTTGAATAAACGAACGGCTCGTTCTAAAACTTTGGCATCTGGTCCGAGCCGCTAGGCCCTACAATTTACTTTTTTCAAAATAAAAAAAGAAACAAGAAAAAAAAAACACTGTAAACGATTTTGTGGTGGACGCCGTGTAGAACCAACCCTGAACTATTCGCGACTCCAGCGACCCCTATCGGGCCAATATGGCGGCCTAAAACAAGTCGTACCGTGCCCTATGTGCCAGATCAACGCACAACGCTGGGACATCAGCAAGCAACATTGGACTCCAAATGGTTGGCCCCGCGTTTTATCCACCCCGTTTTGAACCTGCGGCGATGTGTTGGCGTACGCTAGCTTCCAGACGCTTGACTTTCTTCGAGGAAGCGATGAAAGAACTGGCTACTTTCCTTCCACGGTGCTGATGACCGTGGCAAAACGCGAAATGTCTAGTTCACGCGGTAGCGTAGGTTGCACGCAGAGCAACCCGGGTGACGAGCTGATACTACCGTTACGACAGAGGCACCTAGACAGCTGCTGCATCGCGCAAACCACCGACAACATGTCATCGCGGAAGCTTCAAGAGACGAGCAGAAATCGTGAAAGTACCTGTACTGGAGAGTTAAATATTTTCCCGCGAGACGCTATTCGTCTTCCTGGAGTAGGGAATAGTTGGTAGCGACGGATGACGCGCGTCATGTGCGCACCCATGCGCTTCACCGTCCTTCCTTTCTCTATCGCAGTCAAAGGGCGCTGCTCGACGCAGACACGATAAAAGCGCCGTGAAAACGCCCCGCGAAATGCAAGCTTCACAGTATTGACTGCGCCGTCACCGATCAATACGTTCAGACCTAACTCGCATCTTTTAGTAATGGGCACGCGACGACTTTCAAAAGCCGTACAAGGAGGGTAACGGTACTAACAAACAAAATTACAAATAAAAAAAATGAGCTTGAGCACCTAACAAATTCGTTCCGCTCCTGGAAAATAGTAAAAAAAAAACGGCTCATTATATGATTAGCAGGTAAAAACGTAAAGCAACACGCTTTATTAACAAGAAAACACGCAAAATACAACTAAAGAGATGTCACGACGACAGAACAAAGACATTCGAACCCGCACACGTTCTCGTCTCAAAAGATGGAACAATCGAATTTTCGCACGTGAACATCCATTAGCGATTCTTTTTCTCTCTCTGACTCCCTGTCTCTCTATTTCTTTCTCTCTCCTTCAAAAATTACTGGTCCCCTACTATAGCTTCTTTGTCTTTGTCAGTCCGCGTCAAATCCTTCGGAAAGAAACAACGAAAAAAAAAAAAAAAAGAAAGAGGACGACAGCCAAAAATGAACTCCAGCTGACAAGCTCCGCGCCGCCCGAGAATCGCGCAGATGGGAACAACGTCGATGTTTCGGCGCAAACTCGTAATGGAAACCGCTCGACGACAGAGAGCCTACATTTGAGAGAGGAAGCAACTAAAACCACGGACAGCGTTTACAGTTTACTGGCAGACTCCTCCTGCGCTAAGTGCGCATCCGTTGCGTTTTCGCGTGGCGAGGAGGCAGCCCTGCGGAGAGGCAGAGATGCTTGCGGACGATGAACGCTTTCGGCTTCACCTCACTGCTCGTATTGCAAACGCAGCCCGTAGACCACGTGACCCCCCTGAACACTCCGTAATCTAGGCACTCTACTCGACCACGCCAGAGCGGGGCGCGAACAGCTATACCTGGCCCCTCACATCAGATAAACCCGGCACGTCGACACCAAGTTAGATGAAAATGTTCAAAAAGAAAAAAAAAAGGCGGTACCAAACCGTGGGGTGGATTAACAAACGGGAGGATTAAGGAGTCCCGGGAATCGATACGATGTCCGCAATATCCATTGCATGAGACGCGGCATAACCGCGGACATAAAGCGGCCTAAGCGGGGGCACCCCGTTAACACGCGTGGCAGACCATCCAGTCCAAGCCCGGGGAGGATGTATCGATTGGATATCGACTGGCGTCTTCTCCTTTTGTCTCTTGATTTTCCTCTTGACTCGCTCTTGTTCTTTTTTTTTTGTCATCATTGCAAGCTTTCGTGTTTTTCTTTTTTTTTTAGCAAGGGGCGTAACATGATTGCATGTTGTCTGTGCTCAAGTTGCGCCCTGCAAACGGGAAGACCCTCTCCTCGCGTTCATTAGTGTTCCTAGAAAAAGCGCCGTAACATTTGTGAAAAAAGTAGAAGGTAAAAAAAAAAGGGGGGGGGAAGATGTATTTCAATCAGATTATTTTTGTTTTAATATGTTCTTAAAGGACGTTAATGAGACCGAGGTCATTGGATGATTCGTGTTCCTCCCCTCTCTCCTTTGTCTACAACGAGCCGCTTCAAATCGAACCGATATTTCCTAGGGCGACGAATGAAATCCTAATGACGATCTGCGTACTACCCGATAGGAAAATGATTTTTTTTTCTTTTTTTAATTTATATTAGACTCCGAAAAGAAGATGCCGAAGTGCGAGACTCGAAAGATAGGGAGCGCTTGACGTGGAAGTCTAATCTGTTTCCAACGGATGAAGTAAAGAACCTAAACTGGTCATTATATGTCTGATTTAGACAAAAAGTAGGTTTCACATTTTTGTTTTGAACCAAAAACGGATATCGCACTCCATCAGCCTCTCTTAGACTCGGGTTTGGCACGGACAATTAAAAAGTAGAAAAACAAATGCAGGTAAATCTTTTTCTCCCGATTGAATTGGTGCCTTCGCAAGGAACCGAGCAAATTCCAGAGAAGATTAGATTCCTTGTGCTTAACGTGAATAGATTTTGTCAAACAAAGAGTCGGCTCTTGCTTAGGGCATCATTAAATAAGCTAGAAAGGTATGCGAATTTGTATAAAACAAAGCAAACAATGTTGTTAAGCATTCTTTCTATGCTCATAAACTTCAATTCAGAAAAAAGCTTTTTTTTTCGCACATCGTCCGCATTGTGCCTGGCAATTGAGAAGATATGCAGGAGTCATATATTTTATTGTTTTTTTTTTCTTTCCTTAAAATAATAAAATGCTTATAACCCCCCCAAAAAAGAACTAAGGCGTATATCAACAAGGAACCTCAGTACATAAACAAATATCCTAAAAGCTGTGCACGTAGAAGCTACCAAATTTGCACTCATTCGCTACTTTACAATTTCATTTGTTTTCTAACCTCTGGTGGTTTTTCTACGGACCACATAAAACCAATGTAAAAACAAAGAACGAAACATCCGGGGAAGCGGAGGCCAACCGCTAGTTTTTTGAGGAACCCAGCCACAATTTCAACAAAGTAGCTGCCGGCACTTTACGCCGGAAACAGACCCTGATGAGTTGTTCAAAATTGAAATGAGGCAGCGCGCTCTGCGTATGTTATGTCAGAGCCCCCCAGAGATAGGCAATAAAGCGAGCGAGACAAGGATGCTCCTTTAACCTCTTAAAAAAACCGACCGCCGGTAAAAAAGAAAAAAAAACAGATAGAAATACAAAAGCCGAAAACTTCATCTTCCGTATCTTGCACACGCGTAATGTTTATGATAAAACCGCGGCTACCTCAGCCGCCCGAGGGGTTATAGCCAAGACGGCGAATACCCGCCAATTTGCGAGCCTCCTGCTCTTAGCTGCTTCTGCAGCATTGGGAGAGACGACCGCTCGGAGCGCAAAGCCAGGGCGAATCACAGGCCGCAAAGAGTGCCCCAAAATATTCAGCGAATGGTCGTTGGGGCAGCGAGGCCGTATTCGCAATTTAAGTTGATTTATGCCCTCCAAATTCCGACCGTTATTGTTTCAGGACGAACGCAATTTTGGGAAGCCTTCGCCATTTTTTTTTCGAGTACTATTTTTTATTATCTCTCTCTCTCTTTCTTTTTTTTTTAAACGAACTTATTCCGTGGGCCACACTTTCTCTCCAGCTCACTTTCACTGGAACGCACTGAAAAGATTCCTGGATGCAATATTCTTCCATAGTGCTTTTTTTGCTTTTGAGAAGGCATCGGGCAGCTACTTCGCGTGGACGATAATAGTTTTACTGTTTGTCTTTTTATTTTTATTTTCCGGAAGCAAAGGAGAAGTATGCGTGGAGAAAGCGGGGGGACCGGAGCCTTCAATGTGTAATGAGCAGTCTTAATTTTAATTTGGGCCGCTCGCGCCGCCGGCTGCATACCTGAAAGTAATATCTTTATTTTTTTTATTTTTTTTGTTCTATATTATTGTGACGGTCCTCGGACGATCGTTATCTCCGAGATGAAATATGAAAGTCCTCTGCCGGGAAATTACGAGAATCTCTCCAGACAGCTGAAAAAATAACTTCGCATCTTTACGGGCTTGTTTCTCGACTGGTAGCTCGTTCCGTTTAAAGAGAAACGAAAAATTCGAGGACCTGGAAACCATCGGTTGTGTTTTTGTCTGACCGCGCGCGATGCTCTTTTCAACCTCATAGTTAACAGCAGATGTTTAAAAACACAGGGCGAGCGAACAACTTAAATGTGCAAGGAGGATCGGTGGCCGAGTGGGCTAGTGCACACCAGCTCGGAGCACGTGGAGCGAAAGCTCGCGCTGCAGAACCCAGGATCCTGGGTTCAATTTCCACCCCTGCCCGTTTCGATCTGGATGAGCATCGTACAGCGTGCGGTCGTGTATCACTACTGCGTGATGCACGTTAAAGAGCCCAGGCTAGCGGTTGTACTGCACTGACAAAAAATCTCATCTACAGCTGGGAGACTCGTCGTCCGTTGAGGCAGACCGAGTTCTAGGCTGTATGAACATACACACAACCGAATCTGAAATGTGCAAAAACCAATCGGAAAACAATTGCAGTCCGGAAACCGCAAGGGTGCTTCCCCTCATACGAAGACGCCGCGCAGAGAAGACCAACTCCGGAAAAAATTACTTGCGCTCGTTTCATCGGCAATGAGAGGACAATCAGGTATTCAAGATATGTTTAAGCTCTTTCCCCGCCTACTATAAAGCATTACCCTTACCTGCAGTATTTTCATTTACCGTATAATCACAATGGTATGTTGGTATACTTGATCGGTTTCTCAAGAGCACGTGAGCAGGTCGAGTTTCTCTTGCCTGTTGTACCCACCTTTTCCCATGTATTTGTCTAACTAGTTCACGGCGTCGTTCAAGACATAAACTAAAATTATAATCGCATCAAAATAGCACAAAACTAGTCAAGCTGTGAATCACTAAATGGCCAGTATTTTTCGCCAAAAAACACTTTCAGCAATTTTCTAAAGGCCAACACCAAGCGAAACCTTTCAATTTAAATTGTAATACATATCTGGAATACGCGTAATATCATTCTGAAAAAAAAGTTTACTCTGGCTTAACTCAACAACAAAAAATATAACAACAACACAGACGTTTCGCCACCTATCCGGGTGGCATCATCAGTATGAGCTGGCCCTGTGGTGGGGAGAGTCAAACCAGTCGCTTCTAATGTAACAAGTCTCCGTAAAAGTCCGGTAGGGGGCCCCGGTTTGTGTTGCACGCCCTGGGGTCACGGTGAATAAACCACGATTCCACGAACTTCCTCGGGCCCCAACGCTGTTCACGAGCCAAGGTCGCCGCATTGTTCAAGTCAAAAGTGTGTCCGCTCGTCCAGCTGTGGTCAACGAGCTCAGACTTGCTTCTCGTGGCATGCGTGGCCTTCATCACATCTCTTCTGTGCTCCTTAATCCGAGTGCTCCTCCGTCTGCCGGTTTCCCCAATGTACGTGGCGTTGCAGTCGACACAGTTAACCTTGTACACCACACCTGTCTTGGCGTTGGCGGGGGTAATGTCTTTCGGCTTGGAAAACGCCTTCGCCAAAGTGTACGCAGGCTTAAACACGGTTCGGATGTCCAAAGGGGTCAAAGCTCTTCTAATCGAGTCCGAGGTTCCCCGGACATAGGGAATACACACTATCGGCTTCCTTTCGCCTCCAGTGTCTACTCTGCACTGTTGCATGCGCTTACGCGCGTCACTTATGAAGGATCCTGGATAATTGCGCCTGCCCAAGGAAGTGGAGATCCTTGTCAGTCACGGGACCGGAGGTTATGGTTCGAAGACAACACATCGCAACGCGACAACAGTGTCCGTACTACGACGCGCTTGTGTTCCGCCGGGTGATGGAAATAAGCACAAAACATTTCCGCTGTCACACGGTTTACGGTACACTTCAGTCTCTACGGCACCACCACCCACTCGGCGCACCAATACGTCCAAAAACGGCAGCACACCGTCCCTCTCAGTTTCACACGTGAACTGGATAGCCGTATGAATACTATTCAGCGCCAAATGAAAAGCATGCAAGTTCACCTTTTTCAGGATTACGAAAGTGTCATCAATATACCGGCAGTACATTTTTCAAGGGGAAAGACAATGAGTTCATGACCAACTTCTCCACATACTCCATTACTAAATTGGCCACCGTAACGGACACCGGGCTTCCCATCGGACAACCTTCAATCTGATGGTACACCACGTTGTCAAAAGTAAAGTAAGTCTGGTTTAAACAAAACCGCAACAAAATCACAATATCCTCTACCAGTAAGGCCGTGCGGGATCCTAACGTGCAATCATCTAGCAAACGTTTTTCCACGACATCAACAGCCAACCCAATTGGCACATTCGTGAACAAAGAGACGACGTCAAAGGAAGCCATTACGTCGTCATCCTCAAGCTCTTGCTTACGGACAGCTGTCACAAATTCCCGAGAGTTCGCAACAGACAGCGTGTTCTCCTCAGTCAACGGCCTCAGCAACTCCACCAGAAATTTCGAGAGGTCGTAGGTAGGCGATCCAATAAACGAAACAATCGGACGTAGAGGACAGCCCTCCTTGTGCACCTTTGGTAGCACGTAGATCTTGGGGGTGGACCCATCGGACGAAAAAAGGCGGCGATAAAGAACCTCATCGAGCCTTCCCCTCGTCTTAAGCCTGCGCAAATGATCCACAAGTTGTCTTTCTGATCGCGCAGTAGGATCAACGTTCAATTTTACAAAGTGCAAAGGCTCACTTAGAATCTTATACATTTTCTCTTTATAATCGCTTCGGTCTAACAGAACAGTGCCCTTCCCCTTGTCTGCCTCAAGGATTACGACGGAAGTATCTGACTTTAAATTAGCCAATGCCGCGCGTTCCCCTCCACTCAGGTTAGCGGGGACGTTCTTAGCGTTTGCCAAAGTGCTTACGATCCGGCTCCGGGCCAAGTTGACGCCGGATACGTCACGAATATGCCGAAATCGCTCTTCGACCTCTACAATGATATCCCGTTTTGGAACCCTTCGCGGCGCCACAGCGAAATGCAGACCTTTCGACAAAAGACTCACGTGGTCTTCAGACACCACAGCTGGACGACCGGACACACGTTTGACTTCGACAATGCGGCGACCTTGGCTCGTGAACAGCGTTGGGGCCCGAGGAAGTTCGTGGAATCGTGGTTTATTCGCCGTGACCCCAGGGCGTGCAACACAAACCGGGGCCCCCTACCGGACGTTTACGGAGACTTGTTACATTAGAGTCGACTGGTTTGACTCTCCCCACCACCGGGCCAGCTCATACTGATGATGCCTCCCGGATAGGTGGCGAAACGTCTGTGTTGTTGTTATATTTTTTGTTGTTGAGTTAAGCCAGAGTAAACTTTTTTTCATTATGACCACCCCTGGCTTTTGAAACATATTTGCGTAATATCATTCGCATGTTCTGTTATATGTCGTGGTAGCACTACTCTAGGCGAAAATATCCTCTTCAGCTTACATGCGATACTCTCTCTAAAAGCGCAAAAATGCTCCCGCCCCTTCCCAATAAACGAATCATTTCGGTAAGCCCTCGCTACGGAATTCTTTTTAGCCATTGTACAGTGGATATTTCGGAAAGCAACAATGAAACGCTCGAAAACACGTTTCGCTCCTGGTGTGTTCATCGAGCGGCTTAAGCAAATCTCGCACTGAATTGACACAGGAATAGAACTGCTCCCTCCCGGAGAAAGAAAGAGAGAGAGAGAGACTGAGAGTACTTGCCAGACAAACCCTGGAATTCCCAGGCGTCGGCGTATATGCAGATTAGGTTTTGCGGTCATCTCCCGCACGACCTTCCGGTGCGGTTACGAATGACAATGAAGGGCACACACGCAGCCGTGGCGGCGGCGGAAAGCTGGGCTAATTGGAAGAACTGACCGTAATTGGAGACAGAGCTTTCAATTCCCTCTTCCCCTTCTCTCTCTCTCTCTCTCTCTGACTCGCTCTCTTCCCTTTGTCTCTCCGCTTGTAGACCGCAATTGCGCAAGTTTGGTTTCCGATTGCGCTCCAACGCGCGTTGTTGGCCCGCCGCCCGCGCTCCTGTTTACCATAAACCGCTGGGAACTTTTTCGGGAGGGGAACAATTATCCGTGTCCGGTAGCGAGTTGTTCCCGAGGATTGTCGTGTTTGTTTCCGAGTTGGGTTTGCCCGCGGGTTGTTCGTCCTGTAAACGGCGCCGCTTGTTGATTGAATTGCGAGAGACGCGCGTGGCTGTGTGGCTGTTCGTGCCGGGAACCGTTGCGCGCCAAGGATTTGTTCCACGCTTGTTGTGTGTGGGTCATCGGGAGTGTTGGCGTGCTGGTTTCGCTTGGTCTCTATTATTGATAAGCCCGCAAAGATTGCGGCTATTGTGCGACAAGAGTTGACCTTCTTTTTTTTTATTAGCACGGGCGGCCAATCCGCGTTCGCTTTCTCTGCCCCCACCGGTGTGGTTGTGTACCACAACTGCGTGGTGCACGTTAAAGATTCCAGGCTAGCGGTTGTAGTGCACTGGCTAAATTTCTCATCTACAGCGAGTGACTCGTCGCAACTTTGATATGACTGACCAACCACACGGTGTCTAAATATCCACACAACCCCTTTATTACTTTGAACACCTGTGTACGGGTGCCACAAAAGCAGCCGGCCAAACCAGCAATGCGGGTAGTACGGGTGATGCGCCCTATATAGACCATTTCACTAGTCGCCTTCTGTGTGCCACTAACCTTTTTCTACTAGGCGTCGGAGTGCGTCCTACGCCTGCCTAGTATAACTCTCTCCTGCCAAATATCAAACGCCACGCATGCTTCTACAGTCCGGTGGCTCGGCATTTTTCACCTCGGAGATCCAGCCTCGACGATCAACTCTTGGCCGTCCAGCAGGCCTGTGAGGCGGTGAAGCGGCAGGACTTCGACGCCCCTAGACGGGCGAAGAGGACCAGCGGCAACGCCCCCAAGCGGGTGACTTAGGCCCGGTCAGCGAAAGCTCTGCAGGCATTCAATAAAGTTTTTACCAACCAACCAAATCATTGGTGAGGTGCATACACAGTATATTTCCGACCTATAAGTCGCACCTTTGTATAGGTTGCACACCCTTTATACGGGCAGAAATTTGGGGACAGGATGCCACGGGGGTGCGGGCGTAGTTCAGATGACCGAGCTCGGTTTGGAATGATTAGTGGGTGGACGCACAGCACGCGACGTAAATACGCAATGTCGGACACAACGTAAGAAAGACAGTGCGAGAGGGAAAAGAGCGGAAAACTCGGAAAGCTGAAGTGAAGAGAAGTGACCTCCTTTCCACCAGGGCTTTTCTCGTGCGTGCCGCCCTCCTTTTCCCCCTCGCACTATATTCCTTACGTTGTGTCTGACGATAGCTGCCTTCGTCTCTACATGCTTTTCGAACGCGTTCAAACGCGAACGTCAGACGCCGGCGTCGGGCGTTTGAAAGCGTTCAAAGATTGAGTAGAGATAAAGGCAACTAGCTTTGCGTGTACCCACTAATCAGTCTAACCAACGAAGCTCGGTGATCTGACAACCCGGAGCGCTCTCATATCCTCTACTCCCTCCATATCTACCCGTATTAAACAGGCTTACTTTTCTTTTTAAAGCTCGGTACATACGTTTTGTTTTTGCATAAGTCGAACCTATATATTTGTACGTTCGGCGCGGTGAAATTGCATTGAAAAGCTAGCGTATGTGTACTTTAATCTCAATATTTGGCAAATTTTCGAAGTTATTGTCAATGAACCGAGCAAAAGTTGCATATAATTCGCATCATGGTGTATGGTGAAAGTTTTGAAAGAATAAACCGTGACTTACAAGGCAAAAAACAATCATTTTTTCCGCAAAATATATTTGTTTTTATTTATTTATTTATTTATTTATTTATTTATTTACATACCCTCAAGGACCTGGGGGCGTTACAGAGGGGAGTGAGTGAGAAAGAAAATACGAAAAAAAAAAACTGTAATAGAAGACATGACAGGTCACGGGTCACTTTCGCAAAAATAATTAGTAACAGCACTTTTAAACACATCTAACGAGGGTAATAATATTAATGACGCCGGAAGGTGGTTCCACTCTGATGATGTCCTAGGAATGAAAGAATCGTAATAGGCTGTGGTTCGAGAATGAGGAACGCCGACTTTGTACTGATGATCAATGCGTGGAGAAACGTAACTGCTAAACTTTTGAGTACTCATTACAAATCGCTAGGCATTAGGCATCAACATATATATTGTTTGTTTTTTTTTTGTTTTTTTATAGATAGGAGCAAGGTATCTAAGGAGAATATCAGTAGGTGACACTCTACGTAGAAACATGTGAGTGAATACCCAAACCATCTTTGACGTTCGTGTTTAGACTGCGTAATGTACGTAGGTCTGCTTTTAAAGTATCGCGACACTGGTTTCCGCAGTAGGTGAGAAATTTAGCCAGCGCAGTACGACAGATAGCCTTAAGTGTTTAACGCGCATCACGGAGTAGTGATACGCGACTGCATGCCGCTATGATGCTAATCCAAATATGAGTCTGCTTACGCATAACAATAGGTGCAGATATCATTGCGGCGGTGTACAGAGAGCAGAGGCAAGTACGGTGAGCGAGGCGAAAAGCACCCAGGCACTGAAGTTGCAATGTTCCCTGTATCGTAGTTGACCTCAATGTAACGTCGACAACGGCCAAGGCTATAAGCGGAAGTTTTAGTTTTAGAAGGCCCCTTGGCTGCACCAGCGCAACTGCAGGTAAAGCACCGCGTGTGACTTGCCTATGTTCATCATAAAATTAGAAGGAGGAATACATTGCTGGATAATAGGTCGTGCGAAGTGTGTGCTACAAAAGTTACGCGCTCAGCAGCAAATCTATTGCATAGGCAGTCGATGTAACGTCAGGTCAAGAAGTATACAGGGTGTCTTGCGACACGAAGGCAAAGTCGTTTTTTTTTTTTTTGCGCCAAATACTTGTGGCATAAACAATCAAAAATTAATGACGAGATGGTCTCTGTTAAAGAACCCGTATAAAAATATTAGCCTTCGATATAATTATGGTAATAATTACTTTTTAGTACTTCTATATCTAAAAAATAACTATAAGGTATGGTTTACTATTAAAAGCATACTGGGCATTACCAAAAACCACTAAATCAGTGCAGGCCATAAATGTTTAGGGCATGTGCAGAATGTTACGGCGTTTCGGAAAAACACAAAGTATGGACGCGTCCTCAAGGTTTGACTTCTTCTCAAAACGCATCTCCGCGCAAACAATGCATAAAAAAAAAATCTTTTTTTTTTATTTTTTGTTTTTTTTTTTCAGAAAGGCAATCAGCTTTGCCTTCCTACCCAGTGACTTCTATGATTGCATTCTGTTATATCGCTGCCATGCTCCTCTTTTTTCTTTTTCTTTAATGCATAATTTAGTTGTGAGTGAGCAGCGCGTCTTTGCCCGGTGAGCATTCCTTTTATCCTGTACCTTTGAGCACTGTTTTTCATCATGCATAAAGAAAACGCAGTTAAACATCGACCTCATTTTAAGTTTTAAGATTGCAACTGGGTCTCTTTTTGTATCTAATATTAATTTCAAGGCCACCGTCAAATTGTCTAGAATAATGTAAAAAGTGAAAGCAAGCGACGCGTTAAGTAAATATCGGAGAATGTACCCACCAAGCGAGGGCCCCCAAGTTTATTCGATTAACTTCCGTATCGAACAGTTTACCAGTAACTTAACTAAGCATTCCCAAACTTCTTTTATTCTATCGACTCGAACAAAGATTATTTGCTCTAAAATCTTGCAAATGATTTCCTCTTTCAGTGCAAAAAATATTATATGTTTACTTTGAACATTCGGGCATAAACCATTCCACAGCACTCTTTACAAGGCTAACTAAATACTCACCTTTCTTTCAAATAAAAGTTTATAAATATACTTTGGAATCTATTTTATTAAACAAAAAAGAATGAAAGTCGTTTACAATTCTCTCTAATGCAGAATTAGAGCGTAGCTCTTGAGGAGGAGGAGGAGGGGAGGGTATGGAGGCGAGGGTATTCTTCTCCTCTAATTTCCTTATCCTCCCTCCTGCTCTCCTGCTCCTCACTCATTTCGCAGGAAATTTTCGCCAAATTTAGCGGGGAATTCGTTTTCGCTAAATTTAGCGAAAATAATTTTCGCTAAATTTAGCGGGGAATTTTTTTTCTACTAAATTTAGTTGGGAAATTTTCCGCTAAATATAGCGGGGAAAATTTTCCGTTAAATATAGTAGGGAAATTTTTCCGCTAAATTCAGCAGAGAACTTTTGCCGCGAAATTTAGGGATTTAGGGTCGGAAGGGTCACGAGTGACGTCATTATACGAAACATCTCATAAAGCAACGCGCGGTTACGCCGACAGCGACGGTGACGGCGACGCCGCTCAAGCCGGAAACGGGCGCCTAAGAGCTGGGTTCTAAAAAATTACAATGAATGCGACGGACACTTTCAACCAGTGTATTCTCCAAAAAGTTCAATCCAATCAGTCAAATTCCGCTTCTTCGCTTCTCATCAGATGCTACCCACGCCCTTTCATTTATAGTTCCCCTTCAGGTTTGAATCCGAAACTAACTTTTCAGCACACGGGGTAGAGCTAGATAAACGTCCAAAGTTTGTTAAAAACGGAACTCGCCAAATACACGAGCAAGAACTAAGACAAAGAAAAGTTCTCAAGAGGGGTCGCGCAGTGCAATAAAGTGAACTCCCGCCCCTCCGTCCTCCCAAGACCTTCCTCGGCACCAGCTTCAGTGACGGCTTCGGAGGTGAACTTCTAACGCCTTCGCCCAGCCCAGCCGGTGTCTATAACCCGATTCACTCTACGATGGACCGCAATGGACGCTACTAGCCATCCCAAAAAATCACGCGCTGGGAATGAATCGGGTGACAAGGCGCCCTTTCGTAGGTCAGGTGACAGGGTGCCAACCCATCTAGCACTGCGAATGTGTCACGTGACAAGGTGCGCTTCACCAAGCCACCTGACACTCACACATCATTGGAGTGGTTACGTTGGCTCGTAGAGTCCTCAGCGGTTCATCGTACGATGAAGCGGAGTGTGCCGTAGCGATCCGTTCGCACACACCAGCTCGCTTCCGGAGCAGAGGGCTCTGGCTCCGCCCCCGGCACACTAATAACCCCGCTCCCGGAAAAGCTTTCCGACAAACACGGGACTCCGACCGAACTTCTGCCTGCGTTGACCCTTCTCGAAGAAAAGGGACCTGGGGTCAAATAGAAAACGCGGAAATGAAGAAAGAACGCAGATGGAGTGCGAAAAGAAAGGCGAATTTGGAGCCGGACGCTGGGCTTTCGGAGAGAAAAATATTTTCTTTAAATCCCCATTTTTTATCAGCTGGTTTGCTCTCATATATATATATATATATATATATATATATATATATATATATATATATATATATATATATATATATATATATATATATATACATATATATATATATATGCGTGTGTGTGTGTGTGTGTGTGTGTGTGTGTGCGTGTGTGTGTGTGTTTGTGTGTGTGTGTTGAGATTTGGGCAAACTTCCGTTTTGCTCTTTGTGCGGCGAAAGGGGAAAGGGGGGGGGGGCGCAAAACGAAGCGAAGGAAGAGAGAGCCGTTTAGCTTGGAAACAACGTCATGGCCGCTACGATGGAGGCGGGCGGGCCGGATAACTGAGACGGCCGTGACCCGGAAGCAGCAGGAAAAAGGAAACGGGAGACACAAACGGAAGCAGCAAAATAAACAACAATGCGGAGGGGGAAAGGCGTTGGTGGGGAGAAAAAATAAAGTTCTACGTGACGGGACTTCGGAGCAACCAATCTTAGCGGGCAGTCAGGGGGTCGCCTCCGTACCTCCAGAGGCGCGGAAGTGAATGGTGGCAGGCGTCGGAGTCAAGCGACCATGACCGTTGTGTAGACCCCCATTTCTATAAAGAATCCAAGAGGATCGTCTTTGGTTGGCTTGAATTTTTAGTTTTCTACGATATACTTCTCAAACAAAGCGCCGTTTATCTACATTTTTTTTTTAAAGGGGGGGGGGGATAGCATTTAGGCGTTTATAGCGAAATATATAAAAGAACAGGTGTGCAAATCATCTTGCAGACTTGCTAAGTTTCAAAAAGTTGGCACAAGACCTTCTGATGATTTAGTAAGAAAACAAAACAAAAAACGTTTATTTGAATAAAAAGAGAGATTAATTTCCAAACCGAATGCCACATGCTGAGAGAAGGCCACGTAGATTCCTAGACTAGAGTGACCGAGGGGCCTAAATGACGCCGAGTGCCATTCGAGACATTAATTGACCACGAGGACCAGCTAAACGCTGGAGCAGCACTCGTGTCTAGTCTATGTCTGCTCCTCAACCTCACTGAGATGACGTCAAAATTCTAGCGCACAATATTTGCTTCTTCTGGATGGTGTTGGAAGGGCACCCTTTGGAGCGGAACGGGGCGTCACGGTCACAACGAAGACGTACAACTCCTCTTTTAATTCGACATGTACCCTTATCTCTATCATAAGCGACCGAATAAGAAAAGTTTTGGTTTCGACAGGGGGCGTCTTCTTACGCAGATTTGTTTTGCACGTCTCGGGGTGGCCCGTGGTCGCAAATCATTGTGCCCGATTTCCAGCTCGAATATCTCCTGCCGAACTCTGACGACGCAGCGCTCTATATCTCTCGGTGGCATGGTCTGTCCAAAGTTGATGTTTCTAGGCACCAGCTGCGCTGGCTAGCAGCCGATCGAGGCGCCACCCGTTTACTGCTTGGGATCTATGAGAAGCCTAACATAAACCGAGGGAGATCGTGGTGAAAAAGGTGTCAAACTTGTGCAAACAAGTAACGTACGCTTAATTTAACCCATCCTATCAAGAATATTATTGGAAACCGGTCTACTCCTTGCAGAAATGAACAATGCCGCGTGCGATAAAAAAAATACAGGATTTGTCTCTTTGGCGTGTTAAGCTAGGTTTTGGCAATGGCATTACAATCGGATATTGCAGTTGAAAATTCGTAATTAATGGTTAACTTAAAGATTGAAGGTCCCTAAAATTTGTTACCTCATTAGGGGATTTTCAGACCGTGTTCTCAACACACTTTCACAGGTTTGCCTTTAAACCCTCCCCCCCCCCCCCCCTTCCCGGCCCTCAAATGCATTTAATACTTAATTCGATCCTCTGAAGTAGTAAGAGAACTTGCTGTCGCATGCTTGAGGTTAATAACAGCTTAAGAAGGCGCCAGGGGCGTGCTTTTTATATGTTCGCGCCTCTTGCTTCGGGACTCGTTTTTCGACGTTTTTCTCCGCTAATGATGCATTCCCATTAGCCGTGGAACAACCACGAAGTGCTCGGGCGTCGTCACGCTCCGCGTTTTCTTAAGTTGTCCTTTATCATCAATTTTGAAGAAGCTGCAAGATAGTTTGTTACGCAATTCAAATATCTCGTCCCATGCATAACTTACACACGTGACGCCATCCTACCGTACTGGTGGTAATTCCGACTTGTTTGCTTCGAGAACAAAAGAAAACAAAACAAAAACGTCACCGTAGCGGTAGTTGATGTCGAGTGGCCACTCTTGAGTGTTTGTGTGTGAGAGGGGAGGGGGGTACCCGGTCGCCTATGCAAGCATGTGATTATCTTTTGCAATGCCCTTGAGACGAACTGTCGTACTCTTCGCCTACCGACTGAAGAAAAAAAAAAAAAAAACAATAAACCCACTGAGACGCTTGTTTTTAACCGTTTTTATTTATTTCTTCGTAGTTTACGGTGTTGCGTATAAGGCCATAGACATACCGTACGGGATGAAAACAAAATACCAATATATATATATATATAAAAAAGATAGTGCTTTGCTAAAAACAATTTTAAGATTTCGTGGTCGTTTTTGAACCTCCTAGTGCCTATATGAGCGGGTGACTTATGTCCTACAAAATACACGGAGTTTCTCTGCACACATGACGACAAAAATATCTAAGGACATGCCTCACAGATGTTCGAATTAAGCGGGTTTGCTTCCTACGTATGTATGCTTCGAGCTTGTCTGTGGTGAGTGTTTGTACGACAAATGTGACAAAACCGTCATACAAAAAAAGAAACACGTTTCAGTAACTGTCTGCCGACCGCCTTTCCTTTGATAGATTAGCAGTGTTACAGCGGTCTAAGGGAACGCCTGGAACGAAGTAACGAACAGCCTCCACGCCTGCGTCCCGCTTAATGGATCGAATGACCACAAGCCACACCCGGTTCCCCGCGTAACGTGCACCCTCGCGGCGCCTTTATTAATACACCCCCGCAAACGACGTGTAGCTTCCCCCGCCCGAATTTACGGGGGCCAGCTCTCCGTGCCATCCTGCCGACGTCTTTGTTTCTTATTTTGTTCGCCGCGCCGCGGCAAGAACAAGAGAAGCGGCCCGGTGAACAGGAGCGACGAGGTTCTGGCCAAGCGGCAATATCAGCGCCTCCGAGGTCCCAGTCGTGGCCTTCATAATCTGGCCGTCCTGCTTCGCGTGTGCTCCGCGGTTCCTCGCAGCTTCTTTTTATGTTTCTTTTGTTATTTATTTTCCCGCCTCATTTACTCCGTTTCCCAAACGCGAGACCATATAGAAAGTCAAAACCACTTCCTCCGATTTATTTGATGCGAAAGCCACGGTGCACACACCCTTCTTTGCTCGTAAAAAAAGAAAAAAAAGGAGAGCTCACACAAAAACGGAAAATGGTACTAATATTATTTTGAATAAAACTATAGAGAAAAAAGAAACACACCAAATACCGTAGAAATCAATATGTGCCAACGACTTCCGTATTGGAGAAAAAACGTTTCGGCCGAGGTGTGTGTGTGTGTGTGTGCAGGGGCCGGGTCGGGCGGGTGTCGTGAAGATGGAAGAGCCATATCGCGGCGCGCTCGTTGCGTCGGGCTGTTCTCCCTCTCCGCGCGCGTCGCCCCCTCCCTCCTTTGCGTGCCTCTTCCCGTTCGGAGATTGTGTACGGGGGAAGACGGGGACGCGAAAAGGGACAGGGAGGGGGAGAGGATAGACGAAGGAGGAAGAGGAGGAGCATTGTCTCCCTACGGCGGCGGTTAACGGCCGACAGCGCCGGGAGCGACTGCGATTTCGGCCGTCGCATTAATGCGCGAGGCGTGCATATGGGGATGAGTGTCGTTTCGCTGTCGCGCGCATTGTGCGAGCACGTGACTGCGTCGCCGCCTCCGTCACGGGCCGAGTGCCGCCGGCGGCGACGTGGTACAAGAAGCTGACACGTTCATAATGCATCCACGTTTTCTTTTTTTGTGTGTGTGTTTTGTTTTCATTGACATTTTAAGGAACGCAAAGCGTGGAAAGTCCTGAGAATCCTTTATAGCTTCGCAGCGAATAATAATGCAGCATCAGTCGATAAAAATACCGAAAAATGAATCACGGAGCAAAGGAGCGTAATAACTAGACTACGCCCCTCGTTTCTTACGCTAATGGTGTCCATAGACGTGATTGTAACAGCGACGAGCTGATGGCGGCAATCGAGCACTTCGGAAGTAAAATATCACAGAGTTCGTTGTCGTCTTTCTGGACGCGTCTGTTTGTTTGTCTTCTAGCCAGGGCAGCGTTCTGCCTCGCGGTGAAACGGAGTATAAATAAAGTACCTCGCGCGCAAGTTATATCTCAAGATTGTCCTAAGTTATTATTATTTCTTTCTTTAAAAATCGCTAAACGGGAAAATGGGATACGTCGCTTGAAGATGATGATTTCTACTGATCGCGGGTAACTCTTCACGTTGCGAGTTTCACCTCGAGGAAATATACTAATTCGAAGGGGTCGGTCAATTTATTGTTTTTTTTATTTTTATTAATTTAACAACACCGTAATCTGTAGATGGGATTTTAGCGGAGTGGGTTAAGGGGGTGGTGTAATAAAAAAGGCTGGGAATCTAACACGCTAAAAAAATTGTATATATAAAAAAAGTTAATTTAGCACTAAACAATGGCATTGATGACTGCAAAACCAGATTATTGATAAGGTTATTCCAGTCATATATATATATATATATATATATATATATATATACCTTTTCCCGAATACTTCTAAAACATTTTAAGGTAGCAAAAAAAAAAGTTTGTTTTGAGTCTTTGTTTATGATCACCGACAAACGACAGCTTAAAAAGCGCGCGGTGTAACTCATAACTTATTACATGCGCATGCTTCTTAATTCTTGATTGGTTCGCCGGCGTTCTTATCAGCAAATACCGAATTCTCATTGGCTGTCGAGCGATAATGAGATGCACGGAACCCGCCCCGTCCTGCGCGTGTCTCAAGTTTACGGTGACTACAGGAGCCTACCCGGAAGAAAATATGAATTATTCAGGACGGTCTACTTATAAATCATACGAATTAGTTGCTACAAGAGCAGTAGATGAAAATAACGACTTCTTTGAAATAAGGGTGCCAGCTTTTATTTCTAGTGATAATTCAGTTACAGGATTACGTATAGTTACCATAAATAAAGCTACCCTCTATTTTTGTATTTTCTTTTTGTACGCTATGAAGTTCAGTCGCAGCAACAAAAAAAAAAAAAGTCAGTAACAATTGCAGGGTATCCCAACGGTGGCTGTCTTTTGAAGAGCAGTAAATGTAAATTCAAGTGATTTGTCCACGTAGAATTACAAAGATTCCAAGTCAAAATAACTTACTCGTATACTGTGTTACTTCTGAGTGAAATATATTATTAGTGGAGTGATCGAGCTTCAAAGGTTTGTTTGTAAGCAATTCTTACACTGTTAAACATAAGCAAGTACAAATTTAGTAACTGTAGCAGTGCTGCCTTTTTCTGACCATTACTAACTTTTTTTACTAGCAATTTGCTACCTCAAACGCGCGATGGCTAGTAGAAAGTTAGTAACTGCGGTAGTTAGTACATTTTCTGACCGTTACTACTTTCTTACAAGCTAGTTAGTTCCCCAAGCCCACGACAGGGAGTAACTAGAGTTGCTATGCGGGGAAGCGAGAACATGGCTGCTGGGAACCGATGGGAATGGTGTTTTATAGGCTGTCGCAAGTAATTGCTGTGTGTACCGTTACTTCTTAGTAAGAGATACATTCCTTAAAGGGTTTAGCAACACCCTAGGAGAACAACACCATATTTGTATCATCATTCACGAAGGAGGTGGTAACTGACCAACCGACTTCTTTCCGATGATCAGTATAAAATACGCAAGGGTAGCCACTGGGGACAACAATTGGGTTAGCGTGCAGCCGCCTGTGTCTTGTGTTTCTGCGTGCGTTGGATCTGTGTTTTAATTCCTTCGTTTGTTTGAAATGTGCAATACGTGTGCAAGTGTGCATGTATACGCAGCGTGGAAATAAAATTCATCCCTGCGATAATACTTTTCTGTCCATTTTGAATGTGACGTTGACTAGTGCAACGTGGGTTCGAAAGTTTGAGAGCGATGTTTTGGTACCGCGCATCGTTAATAACTCCTTCGTTATTATTGTGTGCATCGACGAAGAAAGAAACGCCTTATATCTTTGCCAGGAGGAAGGTTCCTTCCTTTTTGAAGGTGAAAACAGGCACTACTTTGAGGTAGTAGAGGTCTTGTTAGAGTTAGCGACAGTTACTAGTTGAAAAGAGTGAACAATAATAGGTTCTATTGATGAGGTTAGTATCAGTTACAAGCTTCTTGCGCTAGTAGCGTTAATAACTTGAACCTTACTCACTGCAGTTACTAAAACCCTAGAAGTGTTGCTAAAAGCAGTTACATTACACAATGAACAGAACATACTTTCTTTTTCCTTCGAACATTCCGTACTGTAGAATTAATTTTAAAAAAGTTGAGGTAGTAATAAGACAACCGCTCAAAACATCTGCTCGACTATTTGAACGACCCAGATATTTTCACGCATAAAGGCGAAGAGGCGATCAATAATTAACTGAAAATAAATGTTCAATCGGCTAACTTGTGCCAGAAACGAAAGGAAGAACAAACGTCGACAAAGCATCAGCGAGCGTCGACGTCGGTAGCAGCGAGCGGACAGCTGGCTAGCGCAAGAGAGAATGAGTCGCCGATACCGCGCTCGGCTCCATATCTACGAGACTCGGTCTCTCGAACATTCGACCCAGAAAGTTCGGGAGTGAGTAGAGCTAGGCCAAAACCGACTATAGTCGGTTACAAGTTAAGAAGGTAGGAGAAGCTCCTCCCACAAGCATGGTGCGCCGGTTTCAAATCCCTCCGCAATCGAAAGAAGAGTTCACTGGAAACGCTCCTTGTTCCGCTTCAATGGATAGATAATGGCCACAGAGTGGTGCCAACTTGTCTCCGACCCCCACTTTTTTAAGAAAGCGACCTTTGTATTCATCGGAGAAGGAACCGAGCCCCTGAAAGCAGCCTTTGTATCAATCGGAGGGGGAAGCTAATCCCCGGAAGTCGTCTTTGTTTCCATCGGAAAGGGGAAGACTTAATCTCCCTCTCGTGGCTTCCACAATGCTAAGTCAAAGTCGAGAGATAAAGCAAATATGTACAGAAAGGCACGACCCTCCTCGCGCGTTGGCCGCAACGTCACGGAAACGATGGGACGCTATTGGATGCGGAGGTGGCGGGGGGATATATGATTCCCTTTGAGGGGCATTTGCTGCTACCTTCTTGACTTGTAACCTACTATAGGCAAGGTCATTCCGGCCTCCTTATCTTTTCCACTCGGAGTAAGAATAAACACGAAGCTTCTAGATCTACAGAGAAGCGTTCCTTGATGTCCATGCACGCGACAATATAGTCTGCAGTTCTCCAGTCAGTCTCTATCATCTTTAAAAGTCTCTAATGTAAAAAAAAAAACTTATACGTAGCAACTAAGCGTACAGAATTCCGACAGACGTATCATGTAAGTAGGTTCCAGATGACGCAGTGCCGGAGTACCTTTTCTAATTAAAGAGAAGCACTCGACAGACCATGTCTGACGCGCCGTCTTTCACGGAGGGTTGATGGCTGTGGCATAAATAGCTCTCGAAATGTCAAGCACGATGGCAGAGAAATAAAAATTAAAAAGAAAACTGCGCTACCGTCGACAAGCTTCAACTTACACCGCGAGATGAATGAACGCTCTCGGAACAAAACTAAATAGACACTTGCGAGTCTGTTTCGGAGAAAGACGGCGGGGGAGAAAATATAGCAACAACTTTAGCGGAAAACTAGACTATAAAAATAATAATAATAAAAAAACTTCTAACCAAAAGCGAAACAAAAAAAAAAAAAAAAAAAAATTTCGCGAAGACCGTAGCGAATGCAGTGAGGAGCTGTCTTTACGCGCGTCACCGCTTCGCGGAAACCCAGCCCCGGTTATGTTTCATCTTCGCGCAATCAAGCTTCCAAATTCTGGAAGCGACCGAAGGGAGGCCATAGTGAAGGGTGGGGGAGTAGGGGGAGCGAGATTGGCCAACGCCCAGCTTGCCATTCGTTCCGCAAGATCAGGCGCCAGATGGCGCTCGGAACGGGAGAGAGAGAGAGAGAGAGAGAGAGGGGGGGGGGGGGGTGGCAGCATCAGAGCGTCACGACTCAGAACGTGCGTGTGAGCATAGTATACTCCGCTTCACCTCGGGACCTCGGGATGGACCGCTGTGGACACTACGAGCCACTCCAGCCAATCCAATGGCCTGTGAGTGCCACGTGACTATTAGAGAGAGCCAAGCAACGCGCCACTAAAAGTAGACTTATTTAGCACTTTTATGAAACACCTTAAAAGGTATGCTTAACCTTTTTTTCTTTTTTTTAAGTTTATTGTATATTAATTATAGTACGCTTTTTTTTTTTTGCACTGTTTCGGTTGTCAGGTTGGGTCGACGCGTAGGTCGCAAAGCACCGCTAAAATACGAACTACAGTAATCATATATAAAAAGTATAAATTATAGTATATTAAAAGTATGCGATAAATAGATCCTTTAAGCGTACTCTTTTTGTTTCATGAAAGGAACAAAATTAGTATCCCGTTTTTTATAACTTTCCACCAAAGGACGTGGCACATTCACAGCGCCAGATCGGCCATGGGATGGCTCGTAGACTCCGCTTCGGTCCATCGTAAAGGAAAACGGAGCGTAGTCGCGGCTACATCGTGGTCGCGGCGAAGAAGTTCCCCTCCCCCTGTCAGTTCGCCTCGCTCGTGTCCGTCGGCGTGCTCCGTCTCGCCTGCCTGATGTCGGCCCGCTCCGAGCGACGTGGTCCGCAGATGGCCAATCTGCGGGGATCCCGACTGCCTCGTCAACGTTCACCCTGCCACTGGTCTGCCCGGGTGTGGCGTCGACGCCCGGCGTTGTTCCTCTGCGTGTCTCGGGACAGGCAGGCAATCCCGGTGTACACGAACGAGCTGTCGTCGAGATATGCGACGCGTCTCTCTCGACGTGACACGCGCTCTGTGACGTTTCTGAGGCGGTGTTTTCTGTCTCACTGCAGGGGGAATTCAGGCAAACGCGTGTCTGACTTTGTGAATCATGGTGCATTTATAGCCCCTTAGAGGTTACATTTGAGACTTTTAACAACGCTACATAACAACTATACAGCGAGAAACGCTAGTGACAAGAGGAAATGAAAGTGCGGGGCAGCATCAGAGCACCGGGCTCTGATTGAAAAGATTAGAGGACAGATTCAAAGGCTTAGCTGCCTTTGTCTCTAACCACGGTCTCCTTCCCATCGGAATAAAAAAGAAGCGTCGTCTGCATCTGGCACAGTCTCTCGCGTTCCAATGCCGGACGTCGGCGCTGGGACTTCGAAACCGTCTGATCAGTGAGCAAAAAACAAAGCCAGCTAGTCTTTGCGCCTACCTACTAATCCCTCTAATTAAGGATGTGCGATTTAACGTGTCCGCGCTCTTTCGTCTCCCCCTCTCCCACAGTTTTTCACCATAATATAGACATGCCAGCAAACAGCAAGAGATGTGGACCTCAACTGGGGCATGCGCTTTGGCGTCCGGGATTTTTTGTTGTGACCTATCGTCTATTTGTTGGACATAGCAGTTGAGACACACGGCTAATAGTTTTTTGAGCAGGTTGCTATAGACCATTCCAATAATCACGGTCTATGCGCTGCCATCTTTGTCTTGGGGGGGGGGGGGGGGGGGTTCATGATACATCCTGAGTGTGCGCAGAAGGTCTCCTCTGCGTAATATCTGAGGCCGCGCATACGTTCATGTGCCAGTGACTCTGCACTTTTTGCCTAAGTGATACGCGCTGGCAAAGTGTACAACTAATAGCTTTTGTAGGACAGTGTGTAAAGACCAGGATGCAGCGAACAAATTGATGTGTTGCAACTCAATCTGACGGAGCGTCCAGATTATGTTCGGCGCGCCTGGCGCTTCTTATAAAAGCGGATAGATGGCGCCAAAATCAGGGGCCCGTCTGCCCCCTTTTTCCCATTATATCGGCAATTCTTCCCCATTATATCAGCATGGAGGGTTTCTGCTTCGGAGGTTTGCTCACCTTCGTGGCATCACCGCGCCGTTCGCCGTTCGCGAACGTGAGCTTCTGCTACTTTTCCTAGTTCACTGTGGGCCTCTTGATCGAAGCGTCCTCTACGTCGGCCTGAAACAAACCAGTCCTGGTTTGAGGCTAGATCCGAACATATTCTGTCAGCGCCTCGTCCCCGGCAAGAGCGGCGAGTAATATCACCTAAAGATGTTTCTTGCATCGTGGCAACAACGAACCATTGCTCAGCCGCACGTAGAACGAATCCTGGACTCAAGAGGCTTTCTAGTATTTATATCGGTATACCTAAAATATTCTGCTGGAAATTGACCTTTAGTCCATCATTTTCAGAAAGCTGCAGTCTGGAAAGTCTCGGTAGTGAACGGGGCGTGTTCACCACGAGCGCCAACATAAGCACCTCGCTTTAAAGTTTGTCAAGGTCACTCGGTAGTTCGCGGAAGGCCAGCATAGTTTTGTACTAGAGGCTCTGAAACCCTATAGACGCTTTTCAGAAGCTGTGCATAGGCGCCGCCATAACCGACCTCCAGTCTGTTTTCTCCTTGTTCCACTTACTTCACTTCACCATTATCATAGCAAGCCAGGTTATTGTCATTTTAGATTCTGTGTCCTCCTCCCCAGCATGGGCCTTTGTGGAGGCTCGTCAACGCCCGTTACAGAGTCTAGGTATCTCTGTAAGACACGAGAAGGGTAGCGATGGCGAATGTAATCTGGCGCCTCTGTAGAGCGTTTATAGATTTAAAATTGTCGTTTTATGTTCAGATAAAACGGGGTTACGACCCGTTTTTTTTAATTTTTCAGCGTTTTATGTTTTTTTTTTTCTTTTTTTACGTATTCTATGTCGTTTGCGTGTTTTTTACGGCCTGCATCCTATGTCTTTTACGTGTCAGCAATTTTGCAATAAAATACTTCCCGAAACTAGCCACGCAATGGCAAGGGTTGTCGCAATATTTTCATTTTTATTCTTTTGTAAAGGAGCCGGGCAAGAAGTTGAGTGACGCAGCATCGCTGTAGTCCCGCCCGTGGTCTAGACCAAGGTGGAAGAAGAGTGAAGTGTCTGAACGGGCACCGCCTCGCCACGGGGCAATCGGGACCAAGGTTTGCTCCCATTTCTGACAAACGCCGTGAGATGGCGCAGCATGACAAAAGCTAGAGGAACTGTCCTTATTTATTTACCACAACGAAAGAGGGACATGGGAGAGAGACAGACAGCACCAAGACGCTCAGCCATTTACGGGTCCTTATTCGCACGCTCATTTTCGAGGTCCCGAGGCGTGCCGGGCACCCACTCGAAGTGTCTCCAACTAACGTATGTACCACGTCCAAAAAAATGGTCCCTCGGATTCCGCCTGATGACAGCCTAAAAATGTGACGCTGTCGCCGGCCGCGAACTTGGCGGTGTCAGAGCAGCGGTTGTGGATGTGACAGACGCCCGTTCCGCTTCACAGTTCGCTCTCCAGTTTGACAGTCCACGAAAGCTTCGACAGCCAGGAGTCGGGACGCCGCGACGAGAGCGACGCTCACGCTCGCTCGTACTTTTCGCCAGCATTTCTACGACCAACCGCCAGGATCGCGACATCCGCCAGCGTGACACTTCGGGACCACTTTCGATCCACGGGTGGATCGAAAGTGGTCCTCGGCCAGGGGGCGCTGTACCGTTCACGAGACGCGCGACCACAAAAGAGGCGCCTCTGTTAGCGTCCGCGAGACGCGACCATTTAATGCTGACGTGAAGCGGCGTCCTGGCGTCCATCATGTACCGTCCATGGGCGTAAACTAGCGCCTGTCAGCTTCCCTCGGCGTCTGCTCATGGTTCAGACCATAGCCTCCTTTATACTGACAAAGCCTGGCAGCTCGACGACGGAGCCGTAGAGTGTCCGGTCGCAGATTTGAAGCGCGGGGATCTGGTAGCACAGAGCACCAAAGAGCCATTTATCGGGAACCCTGGACGGCAGCGCACAGCTTTTTCGAGGACCCCAAAACACACTCGTTTGCTCGGGAGAAGTGTGTTTTGGCGTCTCGCCGCAGCGGGGCGCCAATCACGTGGCTCTCCTCTCATCCGGTGTCTGTCGCTCCACCTTTTTCATTTCGGCGGCCGCGTCTGGTGGTGATTGCGAGGCTATGTCATTAAATAGATGGCTATCTTCACACGCAGTAACAGAGCGAGCGTTTGAAAGAACGCAACGCTACACACAGTGGAATCGCGACCTAAAAATGTTTTATGTTTTTCGCCAGGGGCTCTGTTCAAAACTTGAGAGCTACAGCTCTATAGGACGCGGCTAAAGACACCTGTCGGAGACGCATTCCTGGCACCGTAACGTACTGCACAGACTGGTTGTTCATGCGCATGCGTGCGTTGTCACGTGGCGAGGAGGATGGCGGGCGGGGTTATGCAAAGCCTGGAGTCGTTTGCAGACAATCGACGCTTTCGTCGTTTCCTTGTACCTAGTAGTGCAAATGCGTCCCATCAACCACGTGATCCCGATCGTGCAGATGGATATGGGAGTCACTGATTGTTCCCACAGTACCGAAACACCCAGGCCCGAAGCGTCAAAAAGACGGCTCAATTTTTTTGTTGTTGTTTACAATGGTCAATGTGAGTGTTTAGAAAGCATGTTTTTGCCTAGATACAAACAAAAAAAGATCCTTTTATAGAAATTTTTAATGGAGATTAGTACAGAATGACAAGGGCGTGATGGTTTCATAAATGTTTAGTTTAGAACGTTTTGCGGAACAATTAATATTGTTTTTATACAATCATGTCTCACCGCTGATTTCAGGTAGCGCTTCCCGACCTGGGCGCGTCCTAACTTCGGAGATAATTCGTACCGCGTCGGCCTGAAAAACGGGGTTGGCAGCCCAGAAACCCCTTCCACCGTATATGTTTCGACGCCAAAATGGCGGATCAGAGCTAAAATTGAATAGTTACAGCGGACGCCATCGAATGCGATACTCGGGTAATTTACAGTGACCCTAGTTGGAAACAGTCTCGAAACTATGCACATTACGCTCTGATCCATGGCTGCATGCGTTTCCGTGAACTGTCGGCCTCTAGAACAAAGCAGGGCCGGAACGGGTGTCTGCCGAATCAATCCCCCTCTGCTGCTCTACCACTGTCGGAATCATGACGTACTTTTCGAATTGCGCAGTTGTGACGTCCAATGGAGGGGATGAAATAAGAACGCGCTATACAGGTCTGCCGAAGACACGTCGTTAGCTGGAACGCGGTTCTCCGCTTCATTCATAGTGAACGACGCTGGCAAAGCTTCTTGGGCGAGAGCTTCACCAAGCGTCTCATTTAGGTCAGATCAGATGCATGGGAATCGCAACATCGAGTCACACGCTCGCGCCAGCAGTTTTGACAGCGTTGTTCACTATGCTATGAGTGCTTGGGTGCTACTATGACTTCACACGGCACCCTCTGCCCTTTTACACCGAGATACGTGAGAGGTTTCCTATCGTTAAGTTTTGAGGCAACCAAAAAACAAATCATTTTTGAGCCCATTTTCAAGTTGTGTGTTGTTTTTATTTAATAAAACACAAAACAAATCGCCTAGTTCTAAGCTAGAGGGAGCTGCAGGGGAGGTCGAGGGTCTGAAAGAATAATGGAATTTCTACTGTGAATGAAAAACGCGCAGCTGTATGGCGGTCAACACAGTCTACTGTAGGCGTCGTCCTTGTAAAGCGAAAAACCATAAATCCGGCTCGCAACAACATGGAAAGATACTGTTTGTGTTTCTTCTACCCTTTATGATCAACATTCGACCGCAAAAACACGTGTTAACGAACAAGCATTAGTGCGAAAAATTGCTGGGGTCAACAGAAAGTCCATTTTAATTGGCCGACGAAGTACGATCGGCGTTTACCTGACTAGTGCGATCTGGCTCACTTCAAAGAGGGCATGCGACATTATTTCCAGCCTGAATTTAAGGCAATCGAGTTCAATTCACAATTCTATTTCCCGTTTTTTTTTTCTTCCTTTTTTGAAAGATGTGTTTTCGACGTCACATTAGAGGATCAAAATTTAATTGCATAATGCAAAACTAATTTCAGGTATAATACAAATTGAACGATGAAGTAGGAAACAGATCACACTGCATCGAGAGTAATGAGCCTAACACTTAATGCAACTTTAGTGCACACATTATAAACGAGGCTGCGGTGTCAAAGTTAACCAGTGTGGCTCCCCCGCTCGAACTTACTTCAGTTACCACAGAGGACCACTCGCGATCCAAGAGCAATGACAACTTAAGGCGCTACACGCACTCTCGGTAGAAGCTGACCTAGTTGAAAACTTCCATTAAAGCGTCCTCACACCCTTCCCTCCTGAATAAACTCAATCTTGCTTTGATCATTTTACCGAACCCGGTGACTACATTAAAAGAAAAAGTCAAATTTGGGGGTTTTTCGTGCCAAACCAACGACGGGCATCTGGCACGCCCCAGCGGAGGACTGAGGATTAATTTGGACCACCTGGGGATCTTTTGACGTGCAACCGAAAGCTCGGTTATACGGCGCCTCCTCCGCAATAAGCCTCCGTCAGATTGCGGGCACCTCGGCCGGGATTCGAACCCGCCACATGGGGATCCGTAGGCCCGCGCTCTCGCCTCGGAGCCAGGTGACTACATTAGAGAGAATGTGTAATGCACCAAAAACCACCAAAAAGCACATCGTAACAATGCATAACAAGCTATAACGCACCCATAATGCACGCACAGTTAATTTCATTTATTTCTTCAAAGAATAAGAGAAGTGCTTAGAACCTGTAGGCTCGGTCACAATTAGTGCCATCGTTCGATATTATACCAAACCCTTGCACACGACCCCAAAACTACTTTTCAAAATTCAACAGTCTCGTGAGTTCCAAAAGTCAGTCTCCCATTATTCATTAGACGCAGTAGCGTATAGCATCGTGTTTTAATTAGGGCTTGGAGAACTTCCTACGAGGTAGAAAAAGTAAGATATATATATATATACTGTACATGTATAGCGGCCTTCCGAAATTTTAGAAGTCGCCACGGACTTTCGCGTCATTGATTTTGCTTCAAGAGGTTGGCTATGCATGAATGCCACTCGGCAAAGTTCTCGCGCAATCTACATTAAAAAAAAAAAAGAAAAAAAGAAAACACCATATGTCGCCATACGCGACGTATAGCTAGTTCTGTTTCCCACCAAGATTATCATTTATTCAATGGAACAAGCTAACATGCTTGAGATTGATAACGTGACGGAATCACTCTGGGAGCTATTTAGCGAAAATAAAAGCATCGTTATATGGTCTCTTGAAGCGCCCATGTCAGTCATGCTCAAAATAATTTGTTCTCTCCATCACGGCGCCTCTCATAGGATGCCGCATATAGACCACTCCAATAATCGCCCTCTGCGCGCTGCCATGTGTGTGGTGTACTTCGTTGTGAAACGTAGTTTAGTAATGCTCAGTCGTTTTCTTCTGCGAAATATCAGATGCGGTGGACAGGTCGACAGCTCAGTGGCTCGTCAGTTTACTTCGGGGTGATAAACGCTGTGTATATTCCTAAAGTTCCTAGATAAGAGCTTACCACAAGTAACGACATTCTTTGAAGCGCCGACTGCGTGGCGGTGCAGTGTTTAGGAAGCGAATGGCTGCGCACACCAGACGACTGAACTGAATGACGCCATTTTGTTCCAGCGGAATGTGTTTTGCCATTTGTGTTGGTTGTCGTTACTTGTAAAAATGACCGCATCTCCACGTGGTGAAGGATGTTGATTGGGGCGAAGCTCTGGTGGTGCTGATGATACTGATTTTTTTGTTCATAAGTAGTGCTGATGGTGCTGATTTTTTTTTTTATTGCTCATAGGTAGTGCTCAGTTCCGGGTTGCGTTTCGACTTCATTATTACTGCTTTATGGTCGGTGAAATGCAGAGCCAGTGGTTCTTCTAGTGGATCAGCTTGGATCCGCTAGAAGCCGTGGGAACGCATCTCCACTGCTTAAAGGGACAATGAAGGCAATTTCGAATATTTTTTTGGCGATTGAACTGGGTTCCCGGCACGTCTCGGGTCACGTTGCCCAAATTTCAGCCGAAACCGGCGCTTGTGTGCCGCGCAAATCAATTAAACAGTCGCGGTAATAATCGTACCGGGATCAACTGGGGCGACGCCCCGAGAGTTGCGGGAGAAGCCAGGAGAAGCGGAGCTCACGTGACCGATGCGGGGCCAAGAAGCGCGACGTCACAAGAGACGCGTCAGCGATTGGTCGAAACGAGAAACGTGCCCTCGGTCACGCTTTGGTTCGTGGTTTTTATGAACACTGTTCTTGTTCCACTTGAATAACCATGAAAACTATAAATCGAACCGAAAAATGATAACTAAACCGTAAATAAAACACCATAATTATTTTTCTCTTTGCTACACTGCACGCGAAACGGGCAACGAGCAACTATGGGCAAACAAAATATATGAAATAAAAAACACAGCGCGGAACACGCGCGAGACTTTTGGTTCTGGTTTCAGATGTCGTGCCGTGTTTACTTTAGGAACACGGCACTCGAGGGATTCTGCAAAGCGGCAGTCATGCCAAATTTGTGCGCGGTTGAAGGATGTTTAAAGGGTCGACTGAAGACCCGTTCGGGCGACGCTAGTTTTCACCTAAGCGATGAAGCATTGCGAAGTCTCTGGTTGAACAGCGTTGTCTTGCGCAGAGGTCTCGGCGATGGCGTCAGAATTGGTTCGCTACATTTTCGGTCAGGAGACTTGGAACAGAACCTTCAGGTTAGCCGGAGTCTGGGCGTAGGTGTGAAGCGACCCCGGTTGAGGAAGGACGCTATTCCTTCCGTTGCAACGCGCTGCTATAACCCACCGTGGTAAGCAGAGTCTCGATGCCCTAAATGCTACCGGTAACGACTATTCACATGTGACGTTACTCCTACGTCACCTCCGTTTTTGGAGGCCCAAAAATGAGAATGCAGATAGTTCAGTTTCGGTTTCTTCAATTCTTTCGTAGGTACAGAAATACGCGTCACAAATGTCTATAAAAATTGGGCAGTATGCCAGGTTCCCAAGAAGCCTAAAAACACCATTTAAAAACAATTAAATAAAATCATCTTTATTGTCCCTTTAAGTCAACGGTCCATGTCAGAAAGAGAATGTGTGGTATGGAACGTGGTTATATACGCATTTGAGCATTTGACCGCAGCGCCCTCTCGTCTATAAACGTTGAGCCAATGCATGCAAAGTTTAACGCGATTATATACGCATTTTACCGCAGTGCCCTCTCCTGTAGAGACGTTGAGCGGCTACATGCAACGTTTCATCCATGACATCCCCAGCTTTTGAGTTACTACCACATCTCAGAACCCCCTGCTCGTCCCGCAGTCGTGGCCGAGTGGTTAAGGCGATGAACTAGAAATCCATTGGGGTCTCCCCGCACAGGTTCGAATCCTGACGACTGCGCAAACATTTTTTTTCTTTTTTTAAGAAGACAGATGGGATGGCAATCAATGTGAACACGGACGGACGGACGGACGGACGGACAAGGCTAGACCCTAAGGAGCTTCGCCCCTAAAAGAAATATCGAGGGACTTTATATAGACCATTCCAATCATTGCTTTCCGTACAGTGACAGGTTTGTGTACTTTGCTCAGACTTGGATGTAGTTCAACTACTCTACTCAAACTACTGTAGTTTAAATACTTTTCCGAGTAACTTGGTAACTTTCAATCACAACTTTATTTGGGTAATTAGTACTTTAATTTAGTTACGTTTTTTAGGTAACTTCTACTTAAATTACTAACTACTTTTAAAATCTAGTGCTAATCTTGCTCATCACAAAAGTTTGAGCACAGAAATAAATAAGACGACGGAAGATGAAGTGGCATTCCCGAACAAGGGGCCCCCTCACATTCCGGTCCCACGCACTTATACTCGGCAGCCGTATAAACTGCATCACAGGCGTCCTTGGGCCAAGGTGTCGAGTCTGGTAACGAGCAGCCAAAACTCAGCACCGGCGCGCACGAACGCAGGAAGAGATGCTTAACAAGCTTTTGTCGTGTATTGGCCTAATCCTGTGATGCACGGAGGCCACGCGCCTCCAACTGCAACCGTGAAATACGGTGAAGCTCCGAGAGTTGTCGTTGTTTCCATGTTGTCTGCCTTTAGTGAGTTCGGACTCAAGCAGTTTGGGGGTTCCACTGGAGGCCCCACTGGAATGACCTCGCAGCTGGGCGACTGTTCCGATGGTCGCCTCGTCGTCAGCGCATACTCCCTTGCAAAGCCGGGCTCGCCTGCGCACAAACGCAGACACGGATAATCCGTTTATGGGAGCACGTTTCCGCTTTCCGCTGCAACTGTACGAGCAACGATGCTTGTTCACGTAATCTGCTGCGTCCTTCCAAGCCAGGGAGGCCTCTTTTTGCTGAAAACGATTTACTTGTCAGGCGTGTCAGGCGCGTCACGATACCGCAGTCGCTGGCGAGGATTGCGAGTCACCCTTGGGAGATGCATCTGTTGGACCCTACGTCAGCCACGAAGCGTACTTCGTTTCAACTTCTGTTAACACAACTTTTGTTTTCCCAGTACCTTAGCTCTAGCACTGTAACGAGATCCGCAGTCGCCCGATGATTTCATCGTCGTGGCGCCAGACTCGATCCCTTGACGGTCAGCTGCACTCGCTAAGCGTACTCTCCGAACGTCGTGGGAATAAAGAGGGGCCAGTCATAACAATGTAAATTTGCTGACGAAAAAAAAAAAATAAAGGAAGTGAGTTTGGTACACAAGATGCTCTAGCCGAGGAAAACCTCACATTTTCGTCATGGACACCAAAGATGCCGATACTCTCTTACCGGACACTGCACAGCTTGCTTTTTTTTATAAATTCAACACTGCCGTTCCACCCAGCGTGTCGGTGGAACGTCTTTTTAGTTTGGCTGGGAACGTATTTAGGAGGAAAAGGGGAAAACTCTCCGATAAGAACTTTGAAAGTCAATTGCTTCTGCGAGCGAATGAACTATTTTGGTGAAAACGCAAGCCATAAAATTACTGCATTTATTTTAGGCTCGCAGAGTTTTTCATGGATCAAAGCTGCTGTTCATTTTGCTATCAAAAAAATATAAACAGCAACTTCGAAAGTAACTTCAAACGTAACTCGCTACTTTTTTACAGTAGTTAGTAGTTTCTCAATTACTATTATAAATTCGTAATTTCTACTATATTCCAATTACTTTTGGCGTCAATACTAAGTAAGTTAACTACCTTTTTTGAGTAATTTGTACATGTCTGACTAAGCTGTGGAACGTAGTTTGCTCATGCAGCACTAGATCCCTTCTGCGGAATATCAGGGACACTGCGTTCTTGTGTTTTTGTTTTTTGCCACGGGTGATAAGCGCTGAAAACATTTATGCGTCATAACGTGCTCCGAATAAATCATTTTGTCCTAAGCGCGCCAAAATGAAAGGACATTTAAGTGACAAGTTTTGCCTGCGCGAAATGCAACGAAAACCTCTATCTCGCATCGACGACCAGAACCAAACGAGCGAGAGGCGTAAAGACCCGAAAACCCCGGCAAAGACAAAGTGACGCAGCAGGAGCCTCAAAAAACAAACCCAAAACCTCGGCCATCGGACCCACGTTAGTCACTAAAGGGTAGGGAAAGATAGAGAGAGCGACGGGAGGGTCGCATAAAATTGGAGTAATGGCCGTGAAAAATGTTTGGCTCTTGCGTTTTATGACGCGTCGCGTAACGGGGGGAAAAAGAGGGGGGGGGGGGGGGAGAAGATAAAAACTCTCTGGAGTCAGTATTTCTATTTGCTGTATTGCGTTTTTTTTCTTTCTTTTTACATCTTGTTTTTGTGGGTGTGTGTGCGATGTCGGGCTTAGCCGAGTAGTAGTCTGAGAGTTACTGTTTTTGGACGGCCTGCCGCCTCGTTACTGGGTGTCGGCACGAGCGCCGTCTCTGTATGGCGCGTATAGTTAGTAAACCGCGGCGGCTGAACGCGCGTTGACGGCTTGGTTGGAGGCAGTGACTGTCTTCATTTTTTTTTTCGTAAGCACTCTTATGCGCGGAGGATGGGGAGGGATAAAAAAATAAAGCAAAGCAGTCATGCGGTCCCCTTTTTGCTTTTGCTCAGTAGAGTGCCTAAGAAAACAATGAAGCGATAAAGAAAAACTAGTGTCGGTCTTTGCCTCGCCGCGCTTCAAGTTTCTAAAGCTTGGGAAATCTCATTTTCTTCGCTCTTCCCCTCGTTCAGTTTGTTATTTGTTTTAATGGCCGCCCATGGGCGTGTATCCACGCGTGTTGCTGAAGAAAAAAAAATGCTGGGGACGCCGAGGGTTCGAAAGGGCGTGTTTAAAATTTATGAGCTGAAATCGAATTTTCAAATGGTTTCGGGAATCTTTAGGTATTTATTTATTTATTTTTCATTTAAGACTCTCGGTGTTCAGTTCCACCCATCGCGGTCCTCTTAATGGCAGCATATTCTGGATCGTGTTGTTTTATGTATGCAAGGTTTTTAGTTCTTGTTATTTTTGTATTTGTTACGCGAGACTTCCTCCGCTTTAGTACATAATAAAAGCGAAGCGAACGACTTGAATCGTGCTTTGAAGATTTAACTCTCCATATTCGTGGGGAGTCAGTGTGTGTAAAAAACATCAATACAAAACAAAATAAAGAAGGTTTCGTTTTAAAAGTTGCAGGTGGTTCGGTAGTCAGGGAAACTGTTTTCTCCAGCCGCCGCACGCAAGAGCTTGGGAATCGGCGGCGACGGAAGAGAGCAATTTCAAGCCGAGGCCATTTCTTCAGGTGGAAGAGCCGAGAAATTCTTACCACGCGTTAGCTTCGAGATTACCGGTGCGACCGGCATATCTTGGAAGCCGTGGGCCGGTTTGCTGGTGAATGCAGGTATCCCTCTGCGCCGGGTAAAATAGTCGCAAGAGATATTTTGAGATCGCGTGACCAGTTTCGTCGAGACTACAAAACTAAAGGCACCTACCGTTCCAGCAAACGGCTGCTGCCAGTCCGTTCTCGCTTTGAATATTCAAGTCCAATTTTGCGCGCACAAACAGGCTTGAAATGTAAGTGAAAAGAATCGCGTTTGTGTGCTTTAGGAGCGGCATATAAATATTTTGCGTGCGTGAGTGCGTGTGCGTGTGCGTGTGCGTGTGCGTGCGCGCGTGCGCGTGCGCGTGCGCGTGCGTGCGCATGCGTGCGTGTGTGTGTGTGTGTGTGTGTGTACACACGCACACACACACACACTCACACCCGTAGGAGCCTGCCGCGTGACCTCAAAAATCTTCTTACGTGTATTTTACCGCCGGGAGGGATACCTGCATTCACTAACATACAGGCCATGGCGCTCCTAAGTGAAAGGGAATGTGAACACTGCTATTGGAACCTTCTTTGTTAGCCCCACTACCGGTATAATCAAATATTTGAGCTCTGGAAACGAATACCAGAAGACCCGTGAAAATTGTAGCTGAAATAAGAGCGAGTTTTTACTACTTCAATATTGATTCCTGCGTGAGCTTGACCGTTATTGTTTTTGACGTAAAACACGTGTGAAGAAAAAAAAACGCGTCGCATAGCGTTGCAGAGACGCGTAGCTATAGAGCAACCGCCGCTGACGCGCTATGAGGTGGCGGCGCGGCATTCGGCCACATCATAGCGTCAGCGTGGGTTGCTATGGTTACGCCGTTCGGCGGCGCGATGCGACGTCGGCCTTGCTCACGTGTGTCTCACGCTTAGCAGATCACACCAAAAAGACGCAGAAGAGGCATAAACGGTCGACGCTGCATTTTTGTAGCGTGAGCTACACTGGCCGAGGTTGAGCAGTTTCGCGGGGCTCCTGGAGAGCAGTGCTGCGCATGCGCGAGAAGCAGTGACTTCACACGGCGCATAGCTGGCGCGCCGGAGCCGCCACCGCCGCGCGCTCCGCCGCCGCCGCGCGCACCTCGCCGGTCTGCGCATTCCAGAGGAGTGACGTCCTAGCCGCGGCAGACGCACTGGCGCCGCCGCGTGCCCAGCTGTGCGCCCCCGTTGCGCAGTAGCCAAGTATGACGCTGCACCGGAGCCGCTTGATGGCAATAGAGAAGCAACCAGACGTTGAGCAAAAAAAAAATATACATGTGTCACATAATGCGTATTCCGTGTGTGTGTCATTGACGCAGCAGTAAGCATGATAATCAAGCTAATCCTAGACAACCAGGAAAGCTAAGAATAACCAGCTGAACCTAAGCTCACGCTACGTATATCCTGGCATAGCCGAGCTAAGCCACTGCAATTTTTAAAATTATATTAAATGGGCATAGTTTCACGTGTGCAAGAGGCGTGACGGTATTGTAGATTAAAAAGTAACGCGACGCTCTCTATTTGAATTTTGGCGACCAAAACGATTTTGGTTTCTAACTAGGATAAAGGGTATGAAACAATCAATGTAGTGATGTAGGCGAGTTTGTCCATGATAACAAACTGGTAGCAGCGCGCAAGAAATACACAGACAAAGGGAGGAATCGACCGGACGAGAGCCACTATTCAACTGAACGTTTAATAAAAAGAAAGCACAGAGGGACAGAACCACACCTTCATATAGTCCGCACGTGCTCAAAAAGTTATCTCTCTATTGGCTAAGTACGCCGATGTTTGACTGACACAATTATGACCCTCCTTTTCTATCTCTTAGCCTTCCAGCGATTCCCTCGCAATTTTGTCAGCCTCTTTGCCCAAAATCATGAGGCTGTCAAATTACGGCTGACACATGCATGTGACACAGTGTAAAGGAACGTGCCGCCCAGCGGTAGAGCGCAGCGAAACTGCACGTTCACGTGCTCGATCATTCAGACATCGGCCACAGCTCAGCGGAATACGATAGACCACCCAGGCTGCGCTCTCAACGTACTGATTTCTGTGATTTACCGCACATTTGATTCCTCTCCCACCCCTGTCAGCCACTCTGGGGCATAGTTGCGACATCTTACCGGGCACCGAAAAAGCAACAGGTATACATCGTAGCGCCCCGCTATCTTTCGCATATTATGAGAGATCTCGTGTATAAAAGAGATTACTTCTGGTCTCTTATTTGGTCGTTCCCTATGTGATTGGGGTCCCGTCTTTATCTTTTTTTAGTAGCATTTCAGCCACCGCCAACAAAACTGAAGCTGGGAAGACCACGGTGCAAAGGCTATCCTGTAGAGTATGGTGAAAAGACACGATTGACGCGATGCCCTTTAGTACTAGCTTCGAGTGAGATGAATATAAAAGCAAAAGTCCCTTCGTAGTGCGAGGGTAATCCAACACACATGACGCTCAGTAAACTTCAACTTTAGGTTAAAAAACAAACTGCAAGAATGTCCGTCTTTGCGATCTTGTGCACACTTTAGTAGCCCAGAGTGTCGCGTGAAAACATCAGACACTGAATTCAGAACGGTATCATTCGAAGCCCTCTCAGGCTTTTTGATTGCTACAAGGTAGTCGCCAACAATCCGTAACACCTTACTGGCACTGCCCGCATCCAAATTCTCGCTAATAGTTCGGTAGATCTTCGCCAAAAGGCAAATACCGTCAATTTTCGCCAAAAGGCAAATACCGTCAATTTTCGCCAAAAGGAAAATACCGTCAATTTTCGCCAAAAGGCTTTTCGCGAAGATTGACTAAACCATTAGCGAGAATTTGGATGCGAGCAGTGTCAGTAAGGTATTTCGATGTATTGACGACTACCTTGTGGTAACCAAAAAGCCTGAGAGGACCTCGAATGATGGCGTTGTCAATTCAGTGTGTGATGTTTTTACGCAACACTCTGGGCGACTAATGGTAACACAAACGCCAAGACGGCATGTTCTTGCAGTTTTTCGACCTAAAGTGTAAGTTCACTGAACTCCATGTGTGTTGGCTCTATCACTCTCGCACTAAGAAGGGACTCTTGCCTTTTGATTCTCCTCACTCGAAGCTAGTTAAGAGGGGCATCGCGCTATCGTGTCTGTAGCTGGCCCTAGTATTGCCACCATATTCTGCAGGAGAGCTTTGGGAGGCAGGTTGAACATCCCGGCGCTTCGGGCTTCCCAGCTTCCGTTTTATTGGCAGAGGCGGAAAAGCTACTAAGGAAGAAAAAGACGTGACCTCAACCACATAAGAAAGTCCAAATAAGAAACCAGAAGTAATCCCTTATATACACAAGATCTCTCAATAATATGAAAAGTATAGCGGCACGCTGCTGTGTACCTGTTGTCTTTTCGGCGTCCAGTAAGATGTCGGAACAATGCCCCTGGAAATCTACGAGATAGGAAAGGAAGGTGATGTCCGTGTCAGTCAAACATCGGCGTATTTACACAAGAAAGAGATAATCCTACTGAGCACGTGTTGACGCTATGACGGTGTGGTTGTTTCCCTCTGTGTTTTCTTTCTATAAAACGTTCAGTTGATGTTCGGCGCTCGTCCTGGGAATTCCTTCCATTGTCCGTGTATTTGTTGCGCGCTGCTACCAGTTTGTAGGTCCGAAACAATGAAAATTTTATATTTCATTTTCAGAGCGTATGAGCACCTTGGCGTGAGCGCAATAATTAAAACAAGCTTATCACACTGCCCGACCGGCTGTCCATTCGCCGTGGCCTCTGTATAGACCATTACAGTAGTCGCCTTCTAGGCACCGCCATCTCTGTCTGCTGGACTGAAGAACGCGTCCTGAGCATGCGCAATGGCGCGCTTCTTGGGAATATCAGAGACTGTGCACGCGTCCGCAGCCCATTGATTCGGAAGTTTTAGCCAGGGTGATTTACAGAATACACCTCCCAGGCGCTACCCAGGAGGAATGTGCGTTGTCACTGGGTTGTGTACGCAGGCGTGGCATTCGATATTTCGTAGAAAAGAGCCACTGTGCACGCTGTAGATTTCGGCCGGTAGCCCGTGCAGTAGACAACGAGGGGCGACGCGCCGAAGGTGATTAATGAAAATATCTATCAGCAACACCACCTGGATACCAAATAATTTACTAGAAGACACATCCCTACTCCGCGAAAATTCAATGGCCTTAAAGGCAATCGTTTTTTTTTTTTTTTGCATAGTTAGTACGGCGGGTACTCTCTCAGCCTCCGGGTTTTCTTCATTAAATTGGGTGTAAGAGCTTTATCTAAGCCGGCTGGTTGCCGTCATCTCTCTTCGTGGACAGCCTTTGAGACAGCAAAGACGGCCGTCTCTGCTGTCTCGGCGAATCCGGTGTCTCGGTGCACCGGCCGCAACCCTCTCCCTCGAGGTAGCATGAAAACGCGACGGAGCAAACAGCGCGACGCGCATGCGTTCTCTCGGACGCCGTCTGTCCACGCCGATAGGGTAAGGTAAGGGGCTGTAGATGCGTGTCTCTCGCAAATGAGCCGGAGTAGGGTAAATTTACCTAATTCTCAGCTACAAGCGTAGCAAGCCCGAGAATCTTACTTCGCAGCCAAAAAGATTGCACCATTAGGCCATAAAGATCTAAAAGAACAAGTCCTGAAGCAAGTCCCTGCGTCTTTAGGGCTCCAGAGATAGGATAATGTAAAGGTTTTATACCTATACTTCGTTTCATCATATGTCCGGGCGTCGTCGAAGTCACGAACATATACAACTACGAAAACAAATGCTAAAAGCGCAAACCACCGAGCCTTCCCTGTAGATGATTGATTTAGCGATGATAGAACACCATGACGTTGCGCTTTTGACCCTGTTTGATCGGCCTCGTCGACTCGTTGCTTTGACTGCATTCGGACCACAGTGTAAAATATAAAAGTGTGGACACCGCGCGCGTTGCAGTTGGCAGATAAAGTCCTCTCCTCGACGTGGTTGGAAACGACGCAACCAGATGGCTCCACGATATGGGGCTAATTGCAGCTTGTCGCGCAAACGGTTTTCCGTGCATATCCACAGGAGATACGCTTGTTTTTAAGGTCGTTTTCTGGGTGTACCACATCATGTAGAACTTTGCACTCGCGCTACGTGGGTTGCTTAGGCGCTGCTTGGTCATTGACCCTAGTTTCGTGCCTCAACGTTGGCAAAAAAAAAAAAGAAGTTTTATGGACGCGTTGAAACGGACAGATCTCTGGCGTTGTGTTCAAGCCAGCGTCCGTCAAGGTAAGAGCAGACGATCCAAGCGGAAAGAGCACGCATCCAAGTGCTATATATAAAAAAATAATATTAAAAAATGTCTTGCTTCTTGCAGTTATTTTTTTTTTAGTGCGCCGTTTGTTTGATTGAGACGCTGGCGGGTGAGGCTGCTCGAGCGCGCGCAGACAGGACTTTCTCTGGTCGATCGCGTCGCAGCGTACACCATGCTCTCTGACCTCACCCAGAGCCTGTCCTCGCCTGTATATATCTTACACCGTGGTGGTGTTGCTTCCGGTGACAATCACAGGCGACCATAGACCTGTCCATTCCTCTTGAGGAGGTTTTGACTGCGAGATTCAAGAGCCCTTCCTGCAGCGTGTCTTCCGTAAGAGTGTCGTTTTTGGCTGATTGATAAGGGAGGGTTTAGTTCTGAGCATGCGACACGAAAACACGCTCGAACATGGCGAACTCCACGAATACATTCACGAAATTCGAAGCCGCGTCCTGGATATTCTTTCCGCGGGGCCCCCAAAAAACAACGCACACGCTTTGAAGACAGTCGTGCAAGGACCCCGAAGCGCAATTGAGGACGGGGCTGGAGGACGTCGCAGCTGTTCTCGAACGTGAGAGCGTCATGAACGCAGATCGGTTGCAATGGTGGCTGTTATCGTCCCCCCCCCCCCCCCTCCCAATGGGAAATGACGCCTGCATCCTCCCCCTGCAGTTCCCCTCCTGAATCTCCCGTTGCATTCTTACGGGAGGAAATCGTCTCGTTTTCATTGCTTCCCTTTTTGTATTATTATTTGATTGTTTTCTTCTCGGGTCTTTGCGCTTACGTCTTTGTGTGTGTGTGTGGCTGTGTGTGCACGCGTGTTTGTTTGCATCGGTGGCTTTGTGTGTGTACGTGCAAGTTTGTTGTTGTTGTTGTTGTTGTTTTATTGAAGGGATGGATTGTTTACGTGTTACTGGGGGCGTTTGTATCTCCGTGCTCTCTCGGCCGCCTTGCGCCTTTTCTGCCGTCCCTTTCTGCTCCCGTTATTCCCTCCGGGGTTACCGGGTTTTGGGCCATGGGAAACAACGCGAAATAGAAACGGATTTTGGGATACACTTTATTTTTATTTTGTTTTTGCCTTTTCCTTTATGAAGCGTGAGTGTTAGAATGATAGGCTTTGCGTGAAGTTCCTGTGTATTTTTTTGTTTTTTTTTTAACCCCGAATGGAATAGCTAGGGTCGCGGAGATTCAAGAATGAAACAATATCATCTCGGGAGAAAAACAACGGAATTGAGCTATCCGCATCATAAAATTATGTGTTTTACGGAAGCGAGAAAACAAGACCTGGAAAACTCTTTACATTCTAGTATAATTCTTTTGCGTACAAGAAAAAGAAACTCCCCTCCATAACCATGCTATCACAATGGCAACTTGGATACGAGTGTATTTTTATTATTTTTTGCCATATTTAACATTAATTTATGTAGTATTTCATAAGATGAAGGTTTAGTATTATTTTTTTACTGGGAAAAATACTGCCACTGTAGTATATACAAAGGAAAGTAGCGAGCAACACCGCAAAAATATTTAAAGTAATTTTGCTCGTAAACCATGGGGTTTTGGTCATGATATATTCTCCCCGCGTCGACAGCGTCATCGCAATAGAATTTGTATTTGATCTATAGTAATGTTACGGCCCTCAGGTGCATCCAGAATTAACGATCGAATATACCCATTTCAATTGTCCCTTTTAAAAAACGCGAGCCATCCAGTAGCTGCTGCACCAATTAACGAGTCCGCCATTTTGGGGCACGTACTCCGCGCACGCGTTGACGAGGAGGTCCGCGTCAGCATTCGGCGTGAAATCGATTCAGCTCGTATCAAAAAAAGAAAGCTTCGCCAGCGTTAGGTGAAGACTCGGATCATATCACACGCTTCATGCCCGGATGGATGTTAATGGCTTTACCCTTTGTAACGGGCGGTAGCTTGCGCCACCTAGCGTAAGTCTAAAAAGAAAAAAAAAAAATTACATGATTCCTCCCGCCCTTCTAAGACCAATTTTCTCCCCTTAACTATCACCAGTCAGTGTGGGATATCACCAGTATGACCTTCGGGGGATCGGGCAAAAAAACTAAAAAACATTACCCCCCGGCGTCGAAAAAATGGCGACCGCCAATATTGCTATATGGACTTTTGGAAAGAGTCTATTGTCAGACTATAGGCATCCGGACTCGTGTCTGAACCCACCACATGGATAGAGGATTTGAGGCATACTGCCAAATTCGATAGTCCACGAAAGTTGACAGTAGGCAACGGGGAACGCCTTTTTTCACAGGGCGTAGAAGGATGCCTCCATTAAAGGGGTACGGAAACGAAACGACGTAAGCGCGAGCTCTCTACCCCATGCTTCAAAGATGGCCAGCGAAAAGCACAATAGGTATCGCGCTCGTGACATCAGTGGTTTATGCACCGCCAAGGGTACTGTAGTTGCGAGCCTTGCCGCTTGGTGGCGTAAAAGCGTGACAATCTCGCCTAGTAGTAATACCCGAGGACTGTGCACCCTATGGACCACAACGAGTAGTGTTCACTGGCGGCCATATCTCTCTGCGCGGCTGATGAGCGCGTGCTGATGACGACGTAGTTATTTTGCAACGTGCGTTCTGCCCCATAAATATTTCCGGTCTTAGCAGGCTATTAATGCGAGCTCGTTCCGGGCATGCGCTCAAGACATCACCCTCGATAATGGCCTCTAGGAAATACCCCCTATACATGTTCTTGCGCGTGACGTCAATCGCGGCCATGCCGGTATTTTATGTGCCACGAGCGTTCGGTTCATCATGTTAGTTCCACACCGCAGAAGTAGTAGCTCGAGGGAACTAGTAAGTAGAAATGAATGTCAGTACCCGGAAATGGCAACACCTGCAAGCAATGTGCAGGGTGTCCCCCCAGAACATGTATACGTTTTTTGTTTTTTGTTTTGTTTTTTCACCGCAAATATAAACTATGTATCGACGAACGCTCATTCTCTGCCCAAAGGTAGCGCTAGAGGTTCGAAGAAATGATGCCAAAGTTTCAGCACTAACCGTTATTTTAATCAAACGTTATATGAATTTTTTTGAACAACTTCAATAGGAAATGGCGGGCGACGGAGCTCTAACGTCTGCAAAGAACGGCGATCTTGATGCTATGGAATGTACGTTGCGGAAGCTCTGACATATACAACGTAGTAAACGCGTTAACGTTCTTCGCCAAGTCACATTCAGGACTAAGTAACTGCACGAGCGAGCCATACTGCCGCGTACTGGCGTTGCTTCTAAGGAACTCACGACGTGGCAGCATTCCAACTGAGCTTCACAGACCGCCACCAGACGCAATTTTGAAATCTGTTATTCGTTTTAAAACGAATATTCTTGACTTCTGAGCCGGCAGCCCAGAAACACTAGTCTAAACTACTGTTTCTGGGCTGCCGGCACAGCATAGACCACATCCAAACAATGAAATAAGTGCAAACATTTCGTTTCCTTACCCATTTCATTTACGGAGTTGAGGGCACTGAAGTCGAGGAAACACCTGTTTGTATTGTTGCCTCTAGCGCCGCGGATGTGTTAGAGCTCCACGGACTACCAATGGAGTGGCTTCTTTTCGCGATGGATGTCGCATTATGCGGAAGTTACGCTAATCTGTGCCAGTCTATCACGAACGAAGCTGTGCGAAAATAAAAAAAAAGCGGACACACATGTTTTTGTTTTTGTAACAATCGATGCTTTCTAATCAACTTCAAGTTGCTCGTGAGCTTCGGTGCCTTCTGATAAAACTGCGTCCTCTTCTTTTAGCCAAAGACGTCGTGACGTTATTTAGACCTCTCAGCACAGAATGTGTTACATGACCAGCACGTCACCATTTCCGGTTTCGCACTCGAGTGACGAAACCAAAAAACGCGAGTGCCAGTCGAACGCCGACGTAGTGCTCGCCTCTTCCCCGATTGGACACGAAGGCCAGCCACGCGCCTTGCTTAAGTATAGAGGCAGGTTATTCCCTCGCGTTACATCAGGTGATGAAACATGAAACGCCAGCGACGCATTCAAGTCCTATACACTCCAAAAATATCTGGTCGTAAAAGAACTCTTTGGGGGTTCTTCGACTGTGTCCATAGTTTGCACCCTAGAAAGTTCTTTTAAGCACACCATAAGAGGGTCTTCGTGAAAAACCTCTGTGGAGCGCAAGTTCGTCTGCTTCTTGCACCGGGGTTTTGATGATTTCAGAACGCCGAGCTCTTATTGGCTGATTGAAAAAAAATAGCGGGTAGACCTGAAGATATCTAGCATTGAAGTGTACCCACTATTCTTTCAATCAAAGCCAATCAGAGCTCGGCGTCGTTCTGACGTCACTGCAACGCCTGCGCAAGAAGCAGACGATTTCCACTGCGAATAATGAAATCTTTTAAGCTCCTTCTTGGATGGAAAGAGTTTTTCATCGCCCAGTTGCATTTCTAGTGCGCCAGGGGGCGATAGTGCTTGAGTCGACACCGTTCTTCACAAGCTGGAAGAGTTCTTGGGGCGTCAAAGAAGCTTACAATAACGGATATGTTTTTAGAGTGTAGTACACGCTAAACTAGCGAGCCCTGGTCTTTCTGCAGAGTGGCGGTACTTCCAGAGTTTGTGACGAGCCGCTCGCGCTCTTTTATAATTCTTTATTTATATATTGTTTTAATTCGGCGTTTTCTTTTTTGTTTAGAAAGCCGTTTACGAGGAAGACGCGGCGTGGCGCGGCTCTTTTATCTTCTCCGTACCGGCAATTTTAAAGCGACAGCTTTAAGGAGCTCGTGCCGCAAAAAAGACGGCGTCGGCGGGACGGGAAATTCCTGAGTGGTCAATAGGGTCATGACGTCACAGCCACAAGACCTCGGGCGGGATTTCAAACAACCCACAACTCTCACGTGAAACGTGACGTCACCCGTGGAATGAAAGTGATTAAAACATGACGTATTGCGAATTAAAGGTCGCCGCATGTTTTGAATGATTTCACTTTATCAAGTAATTCACTTGCCTCAAAGAAAAAAAGGATCGCAGAATTTGAAGTGGAGGCGGGATTCTAGGCCACGACCCTGCGGTTGCGAGCCTGACACGCTACCGACTAGGCCTCGCGGACACGCGTGCACGACTTGAGAACGATCAAAGGGTAAGCTATCGCGTTACACTCTTAAAGGCGAAGCTTAAGTGTCCTTCCTGTAAGTTGTTCCCTAAGTTATGGTGCCGGTGTTGCCGCGGTGCCGGCAATGGTAGTGCTGCAATCGCAGCTAGCTCGACACTGCATCACTATCGCTGTTATCGCTTTATTTGCCACGATAGTGTGAGAAATGGGTCATTTTGTTCACATAAACACGGCACCTTACGGAGAATGTAGGAAACACACTTGGAGGAGAGAATAACGTGCATAGAACGCCCTATCAGAGGCCCAGAGTAGAATTATTCGGATTGTGCGAGGCCATGAAGGATCACAATGTAACACTTCACGCCCAGTGACAGTGACGAACTATCTAAAAATGTAGGTCCCTGCCGCCGCTTGATAACGTGGGGTAATCCTTCGCTATATGAAAGGCGGGACGCGCGTGTGGAAAAAAAAAATCCTCTTAAGAAAAGTTTCATTGTGGCTCCAGGTACCGCGCGACATCCCATCAGCATCACGTTATTGATTGCTCAATTCAGCGGACGATCCCCTGACAGCGCAATCTAGCGGCCGCGTCAACAACGCGAGACAACATTGTAATGGCGCGGAAGCTAACTTTTGTTTTTTTTCGCATGAAGTACACAGGACGCTCGCACGTTGTTTCTCTTTCGTTCAACATCCGTTGCTGCTGGGCTTTTAATTTTTCTATGCTAGGAGTGTGCCGCTCATCATCTTCTCGCTAGTGGTGCTTCTAAGCACTCCCCTTTTTTGTGCATTGCAGGGAAGGAAAGGCGCGCCTTTAACGCTGTAATGGCCGCCCGCACTCCGAGCTTCGTCCACCATCCCCTCCCCCGCCCCCCCGAAGCTCGCGTTACTGGAGAACACCGCGTCCTAAATTACGCTGTAAACGACGCGTGGGATCAGTGTAAACACGGCGGCCCGGGGTGGGAAAACAAAAAAAGAAAAGTAACACTTGCTGGCTGGACAAAAAAAAAAACGATGATGGCGCTGCAGCATTAATTTGTTGACGCTCGCACGGCACTCTGCGACGTAGCAAAAAATAAAGCGGGTCAGAAATGCGCGTGATGGGGGCAGCACGGCGGGCCTAATAATACGTTGTGTCGGAGCGGGACGGATCGGAGGCTCTTATAGTGCGTCCGGCTGACATCGAACGAGCCTTTGTCCTTGTTTGATCGGAAACGGGAAGCGGCGTCAGGATTGGGCGGTGCTTCGCAATGTAAACGTATACGCAGTAAAAGTCAATGGAATTGAACGTTTTTTTTTTGTTTTTTTTGCTGCTGTTGTTTTTTTTAAAACGCAAGGTGTTCACGTTTATTTCATGACGCTGTCGTTCTGAAAAAAAAGAAGAAATAAAGTAAAATAAAACAAAACGCTTATCTCGGAGCGAACACTTGGATGAATTGGAATAGGTTAAAAGTATCTGAAAAGTCAAATAATGCGCCGGTGAAACTGAGGGAGACAAAGAGACGAGAGCGTGTGGGAACGTCAGGACGACATTAGCCACCTCAGCGAACATATTTAAAATAAGAAAACAGAAAAAGACACACGCAAACCCTTCAAGGATAAACGAATTTCCGATTGATGACGTCACGAAAGTGCCACGCTGTCGCCTGCCGCGATCCTGGCGGCAGGACAGCAGTGGAGGTCGTTCTAGCAAGTGCATTTCGTGCTGTGTCTCGCTCTCATTCGACAGCTCATGGCAACTCCTGCAGCAACGAGCTAGTACGTCGGGACGCCAAGTTTGATATTCGCCCCACGTATTCGCCGGAACTTCTACGATGTGGATGTTGTTCGAGATCTGATCGTATCGAAACTGCGATCAGATCAATGATCAATGATCATTGATCTGATCATCAATGGTCAATGATCATTGATCTGATCATCAATGGTCAATGATCATTGATCTGATCATCAATGGTCAACGATCATTGATCATCGAAATACTAAAGAATGAAAAGTCTGCTCCTGTAACGTCGTCATCTGTTGCTCCGTCGGGACCACTTTTGATATACGGGGGGAACGGGACGCTAAACGGGCCAAGTCTAATACGCTTGCGTGACACCGTAGTGAAAAGGGGAAAAAATGTAGCAACTGACCTAGGAAGATAGAAGCATGACTGCGAGGCCCCTGGGTGAGGCTTCTTCTCCGCCAAGTTTTAGCCCAGAGGACTCGATGTTTTGTTTTTTGGCTTAGACGAGTAGACGGAATTTCTGTAAGACACAAACGTGCAAAGGTATAATTAGTCATATCACGGGTTCTATGCATATAAGAAAAAAAAAGCGCTATCCCCATCAGTATAGTTTTTACGCACTGCATTCGTTTAAATGCCTCCTCGCGCGTGCACTAAAACCACCCCAATCTAAGGTATTCGGCCCCTGCCACGCTTCCAGAAAAGCCACCCCCGCCCCTCCCGCCTTCTGCCCCGACACAAACAAACGCAGCAAACATTATCCAGTGCTGATGGCACAAAAAAAATATCGTTGGGTGCAAACATAGTGTAATGCGACTTTTAACTCTAAAACGGGGGTCACACTGCATATACATTATACTCCATAGATCATATAAAAGACAGTCTGTTAACTGATTCGAACGCAAGTCGCCACGAGATCTGAGCTTCGAATGCCGCATGACAACGACTTCAAGGAAACACTTGACACGCGGTATTCGAACGGCGGATGTCTGCAGGCTGTCGTTTGGATGGTGTATAAGCAGTGTGAGCCCGGCTTAAAACGGCACAGCCGCGGTTTTGTTTCTTTTGCAGGTATATACTATGTTATTCATCAGCAAACTGATGTGCAGATAGGTGATGAACCATTGCCAATCAATATTTAAGGTCGTCATATCAAGCATAGATTTCTTTCTGAGTTTGTATCATTTGAAATTAGTTTTTTTTTTACGCATACAGTTGCGTATTGTGATATCCAGTACTAGTGCACGAGATTTCAATGAATAACGAATACTAGAACTCTGCTGTGTTTTTTATGTCTTTTGTAAAGAGATCGCTAGTTTTCTGTTATGGCTTTTTGTCTGGGGGGGAAGAAATTCGCTTTTCTCGAATCTTTCTGATACTGATTGGGTGTGCGACTTGGCAATATCGGCTAGTATTTCCCATCATCTTTATGACCCGAACTAAAGGCTGCAAAGGAAAGAGAAACTCACAGCGGGGGAGCTCTTAAATGTGAATGTGTTCCAGCTAAAGCTCGAGTTTTTCTAACGCCAGGAATTTCTAACAAGGAGAAATCTCTATAACTTTACTTTTTAAGGTAAATAAGCACACATTTCCACAGAGAGAATCTGTATGAAACGGCACGCAACGTGAACTGGGGGTTCAAATCTGAGTTCGCGGATTTTCAGACGTATTCGAACAACACATTTTCTAGAATCTTTGTAAGGCACACCTCCGCCAAGTTTGAGAGGTTCACCAGATAGAGCTTGCTGATCGCCGAACATACAATACGTTGAAGGACGCATTTGCGGTGAACGGCTGTGTTAAGTTTCCCGTAAACCTCGCTGAATCAGTTTTCTTTTCTGTTTCTTTATTTTACGAAATTTTGAGTCAATATTAATCGTAGTTTTCGCTGCGATCAGCGCTTTCGCTGTTTTCATATGTTTCCAGCATGAAGATCATAAAGTCAAACGTGCATTGGCCAATGACAGATCAGTACCTTCACAAAGTTTTACCTCTCCCAGTTAGTAGTTTTAATGTGAATGTTGGCATCCTGGCAAGCAAAATTGAGCAATATGATCAAAATCATACTGAACGGGGGTTCAAATATGTTACGCTGTGTGTGCCTATATATACATATATATATATATAAAACTATGTTTTACCTTCACAGGTCACTTTGCGCATGTTTTATTTTCGTAAGCTAACTCCTCCCCTGCCACCACCCCCCCCCCCCCCCCCCCCACCACGTTTCCTACGTTTCTTTCATCTGACCCGCTCCGTCTCGGCCGCAGCAAAAAAAGGTTGCCGATTCCTGACCTAGCATAATAAATGCATGCGAACATTCTCCTCCTCCTCCATAGGACGTCAGCACAGTCGCATGGCGCCAGCTCAGCTATTGGAGCCGAGCCCGATGCCCAGCATCCTTCGACGCGTTGATTGGACACGAGTCCAGGCCGATCGCCGACGCAGCACTCGTATCCAATCTGTGTCTGCCGCTCGATCTCACAGCGATGACGTCAGAGTTCTAGTCCGCAGGCTTTCATTATCCTAGGTGTTGTTGCAGCAACTTGGAGACGTAGGGTGTAAAATGATTTGAAAGACCGACATCCGAGGCCTGTCGACCTTAGGATATGTTGTATGCAAATGCGCGGTGAGCTTCAGTATTTCGACTGGAGCCCGCAATAAACGAATGTCCCAGCTTAGTGTCGTTGGCAATGATGGTAGTTGTTGTGGCGATTTGTCTTAAGCCGGGGTCACACTGCTCCGACATCATACAAAGACAGTCTGCAAACGCGAGTCACCGCAATGTTCGTGGATCGAATGCCGGGCGCGAAGTGCTCTCCTCGAACTCATTGCCATGCGGCGTTCGAAACACGGATCTCGCGGTGGCTCGCGCTGTAATCACGGCGAGAGGCTTGGGTATCACCGCGTGGTGGAATTTTTTTTCAGAATCCAGAGAGACGATTCTTCAACTTCGTCTGCTGATGCAAGCACGTGCAATGCCCAGCTTCCATGATAATTAAAACATAAACTGCGTACGTAGTGCGTGCACTGCCCAGAGTGAGGAAAGTAGGAGCGCCCCTAGTGAGCGTCTCACCGCGAATAAGCGGTGTGACCCCGACTTTAGAGTGCAGGCACAGGGTTAGCCTACCTGAGAGTGGTGACTTTTATTTTTTTTTTTTTGCGGCCAAAGCATTGAGTTGCACATGGTATAAGGAGCATAAATGATTAATTTAAAACCACATAAAAAAAAGAAATATACCATGAAAGAGTTGGGAAGGGTTGTTGAAGTTTGCACAGGACAACTGGGGGGTCTTGTTTGTTTTATCTTCGAGCAGTCGACAGACACATCTATATGACAGGTCGTCGCGAACATTTAAGTGTCAGCTCCTAACGCTTTGTCGAGCTGACCATTGGAATGACGCTTATAAGGTACTGGCTAACAGTAACTTGCGGGAGGGTCATGAAATTATCTGCGCCTCAGAATTTGCGAATTACAGAATTGGGCTACCACGTTCATTTGAGCGTTGTAGCTACATCTACCCTAAACTCGCACAGTGAGCGTCTGCACGCTTCCTCCGCTGTACCAGGGGACAACCTTTCTTGGCATTCAAACCAAAGCTATGGGTACCCGTGCGCCCGCGCACATTGGGCGCTGGTCACAACTGTGGTCACGCGGTCTTCACTTCTTTGGAAACACCGGAAAACATTACCGCCGAGTAGTGACCCCTTCAAAAACTATGCCCTCCTATGGTCGATCGAAAAGTACTGCAAAGTACCTCGCACAAAAGACACCATAAAATTGACAAATCTATCGATTGCATACGGTCTCTCGGAAGTGAGTATTATATCAGTTATAGACTTGCCAGCCTGTTGGAGTCTTTTGCGGACACCACTTTGCAGTATGTTGAGATCGACCGTAAGAGGGCGTAATATTTTAATTGGTCTATCGGCAGACAAGGCACATATCATGCCTTTGAAACGTAGCGTTGGCTCGAATGCATCGCACGCACCTCACGATGGGATGCATACTTCTTCGCATGCAGCGTATTGAAAAGGCAAAAACACAATACTCGGCTAGAAACGGACAATACCACACGAATCCTGGACAAGGAGGGGTCGTCCATCGACGGCCAGTTTTTCTGCTGCTCAAGCTACGTGCTCCGAGCGCAGGTCACATACGAGGGATACGTCCATTAAACGCCGGGTCCTCCCCTCTCCCAGCATTTCCGTCCCCTACGCCCAGTCTGACCGATTTTGTTTCCTTTGGCTGCTGCACTGGATACCACCGCTCGTGCTCGCGCGATGCCGCAGTATAGCAGTAACACAACATCGAAAACAGAATAGCGAAAATTGGAAGCCACTGCGACCATTTCATGTTTTATATTTTACCTTCCAGGTGTCTCTTTGTGTGTGTTTAGTTGCGTACGTGTTCACAAGAGCCAGAGAACGACTCTAACGGGCACACGACTCTGCATTGCTGCGCACAGCGCTGCACTGCGCCTGCGGATACCCAAGAAACTGGCTAAAAAAAAAGTAGGAGCACCGTTCTTTAACGTTGTTTTATTTATATATATAATACACATCTTTATGGGAGCACTGAATACAATAAAGTGACCCTCGGAGCAAAATACACTCTCAATGCCTTTTTTTGTTTCACTTTATTTTTTAAACTTTCTCTTGCCGAGTCTTTCCCGTTTCTCTTTCTCCTCTATGCAGGGGCAGAGAATCCGGGGCACGCTCCTTCAAAATGGGCTTCGGACGTTAGAATTTCCGCCGTTTTTACGACGCCCCAACTCCGTGAGCGCCGTTGTTGTTCTGGGCTACGCGAGAAGCTGAATCTAAACTGCCCTTGTGTGATTGTGTGCGTTTTGTTTTGTATTTGGAAAGTGCAGGGGTTTGATATAACATTACGCTTTCTGTAGTTTTGCAACGTGAAGGTTACCGCCCAAGGTTACCCAACGGAAGTCGGGCCGCTTCATTGTGTGCGAAGGGGGCCCCTCCACCTTAGATATAGGGTTGCAAATTAGAGCTTTATGAATGTACTGTATCGCAGTGGTGTTTCGTGGCTACGGACACCTCCATTCTCCCGAAAGAGGCGTTGGTAACGTGAATTGTCCGTAATAAAAAGACAAGAAAAAGAAATTCACGTGTTTGCCCAGTTCCTCCCCGAAAATGCTGTCCATATTGCGGTGTATCCATGACGACAGGGTCCGTATTAAAGAGGCATGACTTTTTATTTATTTTATTTGAATCTAATTTGCGAGCGGTTGTAAACGGACGGACGCGAGGCACTGAGCTTCTTCGTGTCGTGATTGTGTCAATTCAACACCCACTGTACCCGTTTTCACCTCAAGAGCCGGAGTAAAAAACTCGGCTCCTGGAGAAGCATTACAAATTTCCCCTTTTATGTGGATAATGAAGACATACGTAGGTGAATCTTAGATTAGATATGGGTCATCTCATCAAGACGTGCACGTTCCAAACGCCAAAACTGGTGGTAAAATGTTTCATTGGTGTTTCAAGTAGCGGTGTTAAGGGGGACTTTGTTCATTCTTTCGAGGAACCGGAAGTTCGCTGGGACGTCGAAGACTGGAGCACCGCCTGGTAGCGTTTGCAAAGAAAAGGGTCTATACATAATTCAAAAGACAGTCTGCATGCAGATTCGAACGCGAGTCACCGCGAGATCCCTGCTTCGAATGCCGCATGACAATTAGTTTAATAAGAAAACTTGGCACGCGGCATTCAAACCAGGGTCATTGCGGTGACTCTTGTTTGCAGATTTTCTTTTGTATGATGTACCAGCAGCGTGACCATGGCTTAACACACGCAAAAATACTCTAGAAGCCGGGAGGCGTCACAACTAAAGTAAGTTCACCGACTTGGCAAAGCAAACGAAAGAAATTCATTAGACGTTTTGCCTTGCATGCGGAAGGCATAATCAGTATGTGCACAAAAAATGCGAGGGTCTATCTCAACGCAGGAATTACGGAAGTAATTCGATTCCTCCCTATGAGTTTGCTTTCAAAAAAATTCATTTAGGCTGCTAGACTCTCGCGTTGTGTTCGCTAATGTTTTTTTTTTTTCTTTTCTTCTGTTCAAGTTTTGTAGTCAGCCGCCGAAAACAACCTGTAATGTTTGTCACGCCACTACTATACGAAGTCACACGAACAAAGTTCACATCGGAATCCCTTAGTTTAGACTAGACCAAAAACTAGTTCCGACACTTCGAAACAATACATCTCTGCCAGTTTCCCCAAAAATCTAATCTAGTTCCATTCCCCAGACCCCCGGAATAAATCAGGAGAGAGAACAAAACAGGTCACAAATGCAACTCTCCTTTTTCCACAAACCACCTCGGGTTTCCAAAGAAAAAAAAAAAAAAGAAGAAATAAAAACGGTGTTAGAGACAAACGGGCCGGGACTCGCTGCTCCGTGCCCGGCGTTATGAATGTCCCGCTGGCGTTACGGAGGTCGACAGGCCACGCGCGAGAAGAAGAACGGTGAGGACCAAAATAAGAAGTAATGCTCCCAGTTGGGCCAAACAGTCTCCGTTCCCATCTCATATTTCCTCCCACCGTCCACGCTCGCGCGCGGCTCTTCGGCAACACCGCCTACCAGACAAGGCCTGTAACCGTTCCCAACAGGCGTCATCACAAGCGGATCTAAACAGCGTCGCCTAGCTCGCGTCAGCGGCGCCGCCAGCGCGTGCGTCGCTCTGCGTCGCACTCTCGTCTAGGTTCAGCATCTTTGCCGCTTTGAAGCGAGTCGGGGGTCGACTCGCGATGACGTCATGCTCAGGCCTTGTCTTACATGTGGTATTGCTCCCGGTTTCCCCTGCGTGAGCGCGTCTTTTGAGGCTCTGACATGGTTCTTGTTTCTGTCTCGACCTATTGTTGTCGCTTCCTTTTTTCTCCTCGTCGTTGCTTTGCGAGTTTTTGTCGCCTTTGTTTTCGGACATGACGTGAGGGGGTTTTGTGCGAGGCGGAAGCGGTGACCAACCGGGCCGCGAAGTTAAGAATGCGGCCCGCTCGCTCTTTGGCGACGTTTCCGAGAGTCACGTTGATTCAGCGCGACGATGCGGTAACGTTAAAGTAGGAAAAAAAAAAGAAAAACGGGACCCGCTTTTCCGCTGTCTTGACGCAATTCTTCTAAAAAACAAAAAAACTCGTATGCGTCTTTTTTTTTTTTTTTACGTAGTCTTTTTGTCTATTTCGTTGTCCTGTTCGGAGATTGGTTTGCTTACACGTTGGTGCGTGGTGCCGGACATCGTGGACCGGATTTCGGCTACTTTCCCTGTCATATTGTGAGAAGAAACAACGAGCGTTTGTAGCCGATCTCGGGATTATAAAGCGTTTTGTTTCTGAAGCTATGTGGAGTATTTGGTTATTGAGGTAAAACAGCGATGCAACGGCCTACTTATCGCACTTTCCTTCTGGATATCATTCGGTGAAGGAACACAAAAATTAATTTAGAGCTCGCACTTTATTTATTTTTTTTTTTTTTGCGAAAAGAGGGCTGGCACTTTTAGGGCACTAGTGAGTTGTTTCGTAAACTTCCCCCACAGCGCCTCGGCTTAAAGATGTGTTGCGCCGATATTCAAATTGGAAAGGTTTTCACTTCACACAAGTTCACTGGCACTTGCGTGACCCAGGTATACTAAAACGCAACGCCATTGACCAGGAAACCTCCTTGTTGGGGTGTAATTTCAAGGATAAAAGCTAGAGTTTTCTTTCGGCCTCTCCTCCGCAAAACTTGATAACGTAGCTGGGGGGGTCGCAGTGTCGGCATGGTCCCCCCCCCCCCCCCCCCCCCCCCCCCCCAGTAGCGGTATTTGAATGCGACTCATAGATTGGGCCCGAGCATTGCGGAAGCATTCGACTTGGGATCGTGATAATCAATTCGCCTCGAGATTCGATCGACACGGCTCAAGCGGTGAAAAGCAGAACTTCCTTTTAGACTTATACCCAATTCACACGGCAATGTAAAGGTACCTTTAGCTTAGGTCCCTTAGCTGAAGGTGTCTGTAGTAAACGGCGTTCTTGATCGCACGATAAATAAACGAAGCACTTTAAGTTGATGTCGATTGCATTCCTGCTAAACTGTGAGAGGAGCACGCGATAAACAATTATTCCTCGAAATCGGTTTGACGCGCAGTTTTTGATTATTGTGTGTGAAATATCACATTTAAAACCTAAATATTATTTGTGTTTACTTTTGCGGCGCTTTATTTATTTATTTTTCTCTAAATCTAACGGCGCATCTAAATGAGTCTTGCTTTAAAACGTCCCACCCGTCTGGCCACACTGGCCCTAAATCATCTGCGTTTACGAGTTCCATTACGAGGTGGGTGACCTTTTTCTGTTTGCAGCTTCATTTTTCCGCAAAGTTCTCACTGAAATAGCTAAATAGTGCTCGACAGAAACGAACCACGTCGGAGTCTTATGGTTACGCTGCAGTCACGCCAGTCGCGCCATCGAAAGGGATGGACGACGACGAGGATAAGACGTCCCTGGGCGGGAGAGTCGGACGACTCGTCTACAACCTCGAAAAAGAGCTCGCAGTAGTCCATCGCGTTCGGGTTCGTAGCAGACGCTGTTTTCCACGTGCCGCCGCTGCTACCTGCTAGCTGGAGTATGCGGTCCCTCGATATTGTATTATCCCATCACACTTGTGTTCACAATCATTTCATAATTTCTACTTATATATATTCAATTTGTCATAATGTATTCAACAAAATATATTTATATATCTGAGATTTTTATTTTGAGTTCGTGGGTCCGAGGCTACTCCCTCTAGCTGTAAAGGGAGCTTGGCGAGCTCCGTTTAACACAGGACCTTCCTTAGCGAGAGGGACCTTTATACGCGGTATAAGGTTTAAAAACGCAAACAGACAGGGACAAGAGAGAATAACACAAACGACAGGGATAAGGCGCACTCTCAACTGATTTATTGGAAGACCGTTCAACGCTTATATGGACAACTCATCTACCGTTTACATTTCAAACAATGCCAACAACCAATAAAACACTTTACAGACACCCATCTTGATAGGTCACTTCTTTATCTAGTAGGCTAGCAGATTCTTCTTTTTAATAAAGAAAGCCTCTATAATTTCCCGCTCAGTTTTTTCTTTCGCTTTTTTCAAGAACGTCGTTGACTCTAAAAGCGGTTCACAGCCACAACGCTTACAGTGCTCAGACAGATGACCCCCCGAATTGTTGCGTACAGATAGTTTGTGTTCTCTTGCCCTATCATTGAAACAGCGTCCTGTTTGTCCTATATAAACTTTCCCGCAACTAAGCGGTATTTCATGCGCCGTGTGATCACGATCTCCAGCTCCCTTTACGACAGGTACCTGTGCCAAAGGTACCTTTACGCTGCCGTGTGAATTGGGTATTACCTGGAGCAAAACGTATATGCTACGCACGCCAGGCCGAAGCCATGAGAGGCGCCAATGCAGCGCTCGCGCACTGTAACGTATTAATATTATACCTTCTGGAAACTTCTGCCTTAGAAAACGAAGTACCGATTGAGTCTTCTCCGTGAAAACAACGCAGCCCTTTAAATTTCGAAGCTATTAAAAAACGCAGACGAAACCAATGTTCATCTTTAAAAACGTTTTCCATGTCCCGGCAAGTTTAAAGTAGGCTTAGCACGGGCGAGCTATAAGGAAAAATCCCGTTCCATTTACCGAACCAGAGGGAAAAACGCGCCTCTCCCGAAAATCCTCCCGTTTTGTCACCTCTTAAGCCGACGGGCTTTGATTACCTTTCAATGGGCGATGCCTTCCGTGCGAAGCACCGTCTTTGGGGAAAATACCGGCGGCCTGAAGGCTCCGTGGCTCGCTAAAGGACGCCGGCAGAGCCTCTCCCGTAATTCAGCGACGTCGTTTTCCTCGAGCCCGTGATCGCTTGCCGGCGGTTAGGCTCGACCCATAAACGACAGGAAATGGCGCCGGCGAGGTTGGCCGTGCGCTGCCTAAAGTCTCGCTCGAAAAGAACAAAAGATATAAAGGGGGAGAAAAAAAACGGGAAGGCCAATATACGATGGACGCGCGTTGGAAAGAGAGGCCTTCCCTTTAGTTTGCTCTAACGCCTTCCTTACCTTATCGGCAAAGGCGTGGGGTACACACTGACTACGTCCGTTCGTGCTTGGGTTAAACGTATAATGTCTTCTTTATGGATTCCGGGCATGATTCAATCGTCTGATTCGCCGTTTCGGGTTTCCTCTAGCGCCCGAGTTACTCACAAAGTTGGGGGTGCTGCAGCTCGTTCGTTTTGTAAACTTTTGTCGTCATATCGTTAAGCCGTGTGGGAAATGCGGGCTTCACTAAATCGTGCGTGGCTTTGATATGGTGAATGATATATTCGAAGGGATGGTTCGGTCATTCAGGGGTTCCGGTCGTGTCACGTTGCTCCGAAGGTTCGCGGCGATAACTGTGAAAGCGAAACGTGACTTGGGGAGATGTTGGTTTCAGTGAAACGCGTTATATGCTCGATTCGTACGATTCCCATGGTGTTATTTTCATTGCGATTTCGCAGTTGCGATGTTTTTCATAAGGCAGATAAGGCACAATAAAATCTGCGGTACTAGACGTCGAAACTGCGAAATCGCAACCAAAATCGAACCATGTGAACCAGACTTTAGCGTGATTGCGCTATGGGTCAAGGGTCAGGGATTCACAAACCTTACATTTTCAAACACGGAAGACTAATCACTAGGGCTGCCCAATCGACCGATGAACCTTCCAATGATTCAATTAATATTTTAATAACGATTATATTTTTATTGAGCTAATTGTTCCTTTTCTGTACTTGAAATTTCGGGAGAATGTAAAATGCTGTCTTTACTGGAGAGAGTTTTAATAGAGCGTCCCGATACATCAGATAACGGTACCCGATAACGATACAACGTACGCGCAAAAGAACGTCGGTGGGGTAACGGGTATTGCTATCGAAGTTATCTGAAGGATCTACAAAAACTCGCTAATTCCTCGTGCGCATTTCGTCGTTCTAGGAAGTGGTATACCGTTCTCTTCCACGGCAAAACTCTTCATCATCATCCGTCTTTGTTATTCAAATTGATTATCGATTAAAAAAAATAATACGAAACACTTTTATTAATTGCTTGCCCGTGTTCTCTTGTAGGCCACAATCTTTAAACGAGACTGTACATTCCGTCGATAATGACATAGCAAAATATAGGAACAAGAAAAATTTGTAGTGTTCCAAAATGTTTTATACGCATTATGTTTAAAGGTAATCGCAACCGATTCACCGATTAATTAATCGTGTAAAGGTTATAAATTTATCGGGTTAAAGTTTTTAATCAGTGCCAGCCCTACTAATCACAGTGATAGGTTTTATAAGAGAAGCCTCCCCACTCTACATATTAATAAGAAAAAAAGAAGAAAAAAAAAACCGGGCGTGCTTTGTTTTAGGGATGTGCGGCAATTCTTTCAAAAAATAAAAAAAAGCATATAGATATTGACAGCTTAATGAACGTGGCCTCTTGCTTAATGATTTGTCCTTCGGCGCAGTTATCGGCCATTCACGCAGTTGTAATCTCTGCAGAGAAAACATAAGAATCCAGGAATTGGTCACGCCCCGCGTTTATTAAGCAGCCAGTTCTCAAATTTCCCGCGAACTCTTCATGGTGTTGTACGCCTTACATTCCGATAGAGAGCTTAGATTTAACTTTAAGAGAGGAAGCAACACAAACCACGTATAGAGCTCTAAGAATTAAACGACGGACGCCTCCCTTGCAGGTTGGGCGCACGTGCGCACGAGTGCGTTCTGGCGCGGCCAGGAGGATTACGGTCAGGGAGGCCGAGCAAGGCAGATATGCCCGCAGACGATCGACGATTTTGGCCTCCTCGTCGCACCTTGTATCGAAAACGCGGCCCAAAAACCACGTGACCTCGAACGAGCAGCCGGAAACACTCTCAAATATATAGTCAGCGAAAGGATGTGGTCATTTAGTTTCCAGCCTCCAGGCGCGAGCTTTTCTATTTTTGATAACGTTCCGGCGTCTTCTTAGCTCCGAGCTCGCACGCTCAGCCAAAGCACGACCGAAGGCTACGAGAGTGTGCTGGAGGCAGTGGCATCCGAATGGCACGCCCTACCGTTCTAGTCCTGTAAGTGAGCATAGGCAGTGTCATAGCCCCCTCTAGACTCACAAAGCCTGGCAGTTCGACGACGGAGCCATAGAGTGCCCGGTCGCAGACTTGGAGCGCGAGGATCTGGTAACACAGAGCATCAAAGAGCCATTTCTTGGGGAACCTGGACGTCAGCGCACAGCTTTTGCAGCGGCGAGAATCCAAAACACACTTTCGGGTCCTCGCGTCTCGCCACAGCGGCGAGGCGCTGCGTTTCGGCGTCTCGCCGCAGCGGGGCGCCAGTCACGTGGCTCTCGTCTCATCCGTTGTCTGCCGCTGCACCTTTTCCATTTCGGCGGTCGCTTCTCATGGCAATCTGCCAGGCTTTGTCAGTATATAGGAGGCTATGGCAGTGTATACTTGACGACAGTCTGCCCAGGTAGCACGCCAGAGGAATGCCCAACTTGGGCAAAGGTCTGGCAAACATAAGGGCCCAACTTTGGCGCAGTTAGGTTTTTGCACCATGGCACTCATCAGTGCCAAAGTACGGTGCCTAACTATAGCCTTAGTTGGGCGATCCTAGGGCATGCCAAAGTTTGGCTCTTCTCTGGTACGCCAGAGGAGTGCCAAAGTTGGTGCCATACTTGAGCCATAACTGCCATAGTAAATCCTAATCTGGGAATTCGGGGCATGCCAAGGTTTGGCGTTTCTCTGGTCCGCCAGAGGAGCGCCAAAGTTGGTGCCATACTTCAGCCATAACTGCCAGAGCAACGCCTAATTTCGGTATTTGGGACGTGCCAAAGTTTGGCTTTTCTCTGGTTTTGGCCCAAAGATGCCAGATGAGAGCCGAACTATCAGAAAATGAAGCCTAACTTTGCCATTTGTTTGGCGATTTTGCCCCAAAATGCCAGATCTCAGCCGAACTACAAGGAAGTAAGCCTAACTCTGGCACATCTGTGGCAATTTTGGCCCAAAGGTGCCAGATGACTGCCGAACTATAGGAAAGTGAAGCCTAACTTTGGCACTTGTTTGGCGATTTTGGCCCTAAGATGCCAGATGTCAGCCGAACTACAAGCCACTAAGCCTAACTCTGGCAAATCTGTGACAATTTTGGCCCAAAGGTGCCAGATGACAGCCGAACTATCAAAAAGTGAAGCCTAACTTTGGCATTTGTTTGACAATTTCGGCCCAAAAATGCCAAATATCAGCCGAACTACCAGGCAGTAAGCCTAACTCTGGCATGTGTTAGGCGATTTAGGCCCAAATATGCCAGATGACAGCCGAACTACCAGGCAGTGAAGCCTAATTTTCGCACTTGTTTGGCGAATTAGGGCCAAAATAACCAGACCCTAGCCAAGGAAGGTCAGGTTTGGCTCTACTTTGGCTTTTTCGGGCTTTTTAATGCCCTAAACTTCAGACAAAAGCCAAATTTTGGCCCAGAACTCGGTGCTACCTGGGTGCCCTCTCCACTTTGCCCAGACTCCAGCATTGAACTCACTATATCCCGGGAAAGTAGGGCCAAGCTCCTCGTAATGTCGACATTTTGGTTCGTAGAATGAGCCCTTGACCTCTCCGTTCTTGTTGAGCCGATTCAAATTGCCAATGGCAAGTTGCTTTAAAAATATTTTTTATATATCAAGGTTTCCTTATCCTTCCACCGCCAAACGAAACAAGCGCCCATGTTCGGAACCGTCACCGCTTGCGTCGTCGGTGCCCGGCGGCATTAAAGAGTAATTTGCTACAAATTCACAGTGAGAAGCTCTATAGCGGCGCTTCTGTTTTCCTGACTATGGGCAGTGCATGTGCTACCCACGCGGTTATGCTTTAATTTTAATAGTGCATGGAAGCTTGGCATTGCACGTGCTTGCACGAGCAGGAGAAGTTGAAGTATCCTCACTCTGGGTGGTGAGACAATTCCACCGGGCGGCAATACCCAAACGTCTCGCCTAAAGCCCCTCTATCCTGGCAAAAGTGGCGCCATTCATTGGTGTGGAAATGCTCGAAGCACGTGTAGCGCGTCATTTCTGGAAAGAACATGGCGTCTGAAATCTAGTGCAGTGCTGCGGGTAGCTGCGGTGTGCCGCCATGATCTGCCAAAGGGCTGCACGTTGCGCGTGCCGCTTGCATCGACGCACCTTGTGCTACTTTTAAAACATTAAGCGGCTTTCATGTCGCCTCGATATTCGAGAGTCACGCGACGACTGTTAGAAAACTGGAACCCCTGCACAACGCCGAAAAAGCCGACACCGCGCGAAGCGCAAGTCTAAATCTACATAAGAGAATAATGCAGAATAATTAGACTTTCTAGGCTTCCAACTTTGCTGGTGTCTTTCGTGTCCGCCATTTTGCAGAGGTTCCAAAGCTTCCTATAGTGAGTATTCACTGGCGGCCATAGCTGTGTGCGCGGCTGCTAAGCGCGTGCTGATGGCGAGCTTCCACAGTTCTTTTGCAACGTGCATTCCGCACCATCAAGAGTGCCGGTCTTAGCAGCCTATTGATGTGAGCTCGTTCTGAGCATGCGCTCTAAACAGTACCCACAAATATGGCGTCCAGTGAATACTCCCAATAGGGGGCAGACTTTCGAAAGGGGTTTGTACCATTGTAGGAAATCTGTGCTCATTAGGAGAATTGATAAGTTGATTGCATACACAGAGCCAAAGACAATAATATTGATGAAGAACGCGTTCAGTCCGATGACGTTCGATAGCAATCTTGGCGGGAATGGTTCAGAATGATCCTTTCGAAGATTCGAAGGGACTGAACTGGCGATTGACGTGGCAACAGAGACCGATCAGCCAATCGCCTTGCGAGGTTTTGGTGGTCTGCATATTAGTATTTATTTGTATCCGGCTAGCAGGCAGAAAAGGCAATGGCGCTCCTTTCACAGGATGTACCTTTTGGTGCACTATCGAACATACCGGGACCTCTCAAAACGAAAAATAAACAAAACCAGTAAAACCTTCCCGCTAAGTGCAGCGTATGCGACGAGGAAACGCACCAGGAAAACAACGCAGCGTCTCCTCCGCGCGCGCGCTGGAACCTGCTGCGTCGGGACGCACATTCAAGCCTCATCATCGCGTCTTTCGGTGGGCCACAAATTTACAATGTTTCCATCGCATATGCGCAAACAAGACAAGCACGCTCGTGAGCGGTGTTTTTAACGTGGAACGCCGACACGTCCCGGGAGAACTCCCAAAAAAGCGGCCAGCTGGCGTTCAAATGCCTGTTTCTCTTCTCGTTCTTTTATTCTTCTTCTTTTACTATCTTCGTTTCTTATCGGGAGCTTATTAATTTAAGTGTTCCGGTTTTCTTTTTATTCCTGCTCATCGGCGTGGTTTCTTTTTTTTTTTGAGGCCGGGGCAATTATTCACTCCCGTCATTTTTTCAAAAAAGCGAGGAAGGAGCCCAGCGGCCCTCCTGGAGTGGTGGGGCCTTTGGAGGACTCCCATGGCGGACATGAAAACTTCATTAGCTCTCTTACCTGGTCCCCGTCTCGCGCGAGGAGTTTGATTGGACCTCTGCTGGGGTTTCTCTTCTCGCCACGCTCGTTTGCTTTACTCATTAACGCGAGCTTACTTCATCTACATTATATGTCCTGTCCCGTCCGCGCTGTCGTAATGTTCCGACTCGTTCCGAAGACTGAATTACCTTCAATTTTTATTTTATTTTTATTTTTTATTTTTATTTTTTTTTTTCGGGGGGGGGGGGGGGGGGGGGGGGGAGATGGGCCCGTTGTTTGATACAGTTTTTTTTTCTCCAACCGAGAGTCCTGCCTGTGGCAGTTCTTTGCCCTGTTCCCTTTTTTTCTTCGCGTTTGAATACCAATTGAGGTTCCTAATGTGGGTTGCTCCAATGATAATAGAAGTGATACGACGGTTATGTCTTGTTAATGAGTGGCGTATGTTTGTAAAGAGTGTTACCCGCCCGTCGTGTTTTTGTTTTTTGTCTAGCCGGGCTCATTCATAAAACCGCAAGGTAAAAACGCATGTTAACGTTGAGAATTACTGCCGCGCGGTTTCTGGGATTCAGTTTGCGTTCACTAAGATACTCGAGAAATTCCGACTGACTTTAGAAATGGCTCCATTTTTTGACATCGTTCTATCGCCAGTGCACTGCTACTGAACGTCTGGCTATAGCCCACTTGTAAATACTTCTATAAACTTTAAATATGTCTCGCTTTTTTTTAAGCACGTATTAACATTAAAATACTTTGATTCCTTAAAAGGGTTGTATTAAAAAGGGAATCAACAACTAAGTTTAAAACAAACTATATTCTTTAACCCTTCAATTATTACGTCAGGACAAACGATGTAATATATAGTAGCCGTGGCCTCCTCGTAATTTGTGTTTGTCCCATTTTTACCTGCTGTTAGACACAGTCTTAGTGATAAAAACAAAACACTTTAAGTGCACATCCGACACATAACTGATGATACCATTCAAAGACCCATACAAAGACAAATTTAGGAATTAACTTCTTCAATTAGCGGACTCTACAGTTTTATGCGGTTCGAGACAACCTCCTTTTTCTGATGCACGAATTACACACATCAACCACGCAAAATGCTGTCCGTCTTGTGCGCTAATGAATTGAAATATTGCTGATTGAAAAATATTAAAGACGGGTGGAAGAAGCGGATGTCATTAATGTGCCATACGACAGAGGAAGTATGTCGACAGCCATGGCCAAATATCAAATCTCCTGGTTTGCATTCTTCACTGAGAAAAATGCAGATAATATTTTATATAGTTATTTTATGTAATATATGATATGGGTAGTACGGGAGGATGTTTGTTTTATTGTTTTAGATAGGGAAGCAAATCATCGGTGGAACGAGCGCATTTTAAGCTTGGCGAAGGTTATTACAGTTCTGTCTCGTTTACATTTTAAACTTTTTGTTGTCCCGTTTGGTGTCTCTTTGGTAGTCTACTCTTCGTGTGTTCTTTTTTCATTGTTTAATTACTCCTCACATTCCCGTTTGGATGATATTCAAATAGTGATCAGCATCTAATAACAATAAATAAATGATGAACAGAACAACTCGAGGAAAATAAGCATTGATCATATTGCAATTAAAGGCAAAGATGCAAGCGAGCTGGACAAGTTTATAAACTTTATTGTACGCAATATCAGCTTGACCTCTGTATCTGGTGGGCAGTAAATACTGTTACACAACGTAGCAAACGTTTGTTTTAGCGTTTTTTGCGATCTGTAGCGTAAGCCTTTATTCTCAAAAGTAGCGCGATATTCACTCTTAGGAGCGTTGGTCAGTCAAGTACGATACAATAATGAGTTTTAGTATTGCGTGTACGAGCAAACGCAAGCGCTTTGCGTTAGCGTTAGCGTTGCGTGCTCCAAGGCTGCGCATGCGCGAAGTCGCCATGCGCCAATCTAAGGCCACCATTTAGGCTCCGCGCACGCGCAGTGTGGAACACGCAACCCTAGGGCAAACGCACAGGGCGTGCGTTCACTCGTATTCGCAATACTAAAACTCACTCTTTCTATGTGTCTACCAACATTACTAAAACACTCAGTTGGTAAACTCGCCCGAGAAACTTGAGCCGGTAGAGTCCACCGAGACAGAGCTAAATACGTTAACAGCGCCACCCCTTAGCGACGAGTTGAAACATGAAAGTTGCTTTATATGGCTACTGCAGATGGCCCTGCGAGATGGCGCCCCAGGCCCTTCCGTGACTCGACGGAACTAGTAAGCGCAGCCGTGCACTTCACGGAGCGGCCGCTGCGGGAGAAGTGGCAGCGTTGCGATCTCCATTACCTCGGTACTGAGATAGGGATCGGCGCCACATTTTCAGAGCAGGCTCTATGGCAGTTTCCCAACGGAGTGGTTCTAGTAACGTTGGTGTCTGCGCAGTTCGCTCGTGATCATGCACTTGTGTTGTGCATTTGGGGTGTTTATACTCACCGACAAGGTGACAACGGCAGAGAGGAGCTTCAGTTGCACCGCGCCTCCAGCACGAGCGTCCTACCTTCGGCAATGCGCTGGCGTCTCGTACACCTCGAGCGCGCGCGCGCAGTCAAAGCACGACGGAAGGCACGTATAGCGCTTGCTGGAGGCCGGGTGTTAAAAGATAAGCCGATGTTTCGATCCGCCCTTGACTATACGTGATGTAAGAATAAAGTACAGTTTGCTCAATTGAAAATTACTGTTATTATTATACACCAATTCCGAAAAAGAAGTGGGACGTTTACATACTCTCAAAAGTCGGTGCTTATGAAAGCGCAACCCAACACACTTAGCCATCAGGATTGCCGCTCGACCGTCTGCGACTTTCGTAAAAGCCTTTGTGAAGCGCCCTTCTCGGCACAAATTAAGCATAATCTCTTTTAATACCCGCTCAATCCCCACAGTAATTCGCCGCACTTCTTCGAGAAGCCCTTCGGAGTTGACGAAGTTCACGTTGTATGCAAACATGTCGTAAAACCTTCGAATTAGCGAATCCCTGAATTCCGCATTGTCCTGTACAGCATATATGTAGCGGGCAACCATTTTTATCCGTCGCTACCAACTGCTACATTCTTCGAACAGGGACGGCAGCTTGCATATAGGTAATCAAATGGTCTACCATGGAGGCACTACAGAGTCTACGTCCAGGAGCCGATTTGTGGGTCAGGCTTAGGGAAAAGGGGTAGGTGGAGGTCTTCAAAAAGATATCATGTCACGGAGGGATGTGGCTTCACGAGCGAGGTGTTCCCAGATCTATATGGTGCACTAACTTATTGCCATTTCCTTGAAAACTAAACGTCCCCAACCCCCACACACAAAAAAAAATCGTGTGTATGTTGTTCTATACAAAAAGCTACCCTTGAGATCTTAAAGAAGATGCCCCCCCCCCCCCCTTCCATATCTGCCCCTGCACTTGAATCCCCGATTATCTTGGGGGTGCGTCCATTTTGATGCTTTGGTGTAGAACTGGCGCAATCGGCGATAGTTACAATTCGAAAGTGCGACTTCCTGTGGTTTAGAAACAACGTGGGAAAGCTGAACAGTTTTTTCTTTTTCCTCCTTGAGGGTGGTTGTAGCACTTCTGGAGGCACACGGAGAAGCGTTTTCCGCGAATTCTGACAGAAATTCAGATAACCAGCAACGGTGATTTGAAGCGCCAAGAAGGCTGAGGTTGTTGTTACTCAAAACCGTAGCTTATTTAGTGACACTCGTCCAGACAAAGGCACTATCAAATTCTAAAATACCTTTGGCTGAAGGAGATTTTTTATGGGAAGCCCTGATTTAACTGTTCAGAATGGAAGCTTAAGCGTGTTGGTAAGGCATGGGGATTAAAACTTACAGCATAAACAGACGGGACAGAAGAGAGGGGACACACGATCAGCGATTCTGTGTCCATTCTCTTTATTCCCGTCTGTTTGCGCTGTGCGTTTTAATCACCCGGATTTTACGGGATTTGGAGATTTGTTCTGGGGAACAGGCCATCGATTTGACTCTTTCACGAGCACTTCAACGGTTGAAACATATCTCGAATAATTTGTACTTCCGAAAAGCATTGCTTGGCAATGCCTACAGCGTTAAGCCATCTAAAGTTAAAGACTGTTGGCGGTAACGTGTTGCCTGTAACAGCGTTACAGGCATCGCGTTATTTTTTTCGGTAACGTAGTAATGTACTCGTTACGTTTCAAAACTGCAACGTATAACGTTTTTACGTTGCATTTTTCGACTGACGATTAACATATTTACGTTACCTGTTGCTTCGAAGAAAATATGCTTAAATTTTGTTCGTGTCTATAGGCGCAAAGTCATACATTTTTTTTCGTTTGTCGCGTTTTTTATGTGTGTTTCCTCGTGAGAATTCAGGTGGAACCATAAAAATATAAGGTAATCATGTTAATTAAGTTTCAGCACGGATATGATCTTTCTCGAAAGAAGCCGCTTTGCTTATGCATACATGTATCGTGAAAACAGTAAAACGGTTTATTTCCCAAATAAGAAGTAATACAAAAGAATCGTGCGTTACTTTTTATAGGTACCGGTGACGGCAAGGCGTGCCTTTTAATTTGGAATAACGTAGGTCGGTCGCGCGTTCCTTTCATTTGCAAGTAACAAGCAAATTACTTTGTTAGATTAATCTGTAAAGAATAGAAGACTGAGATAAAATATGTTATAACGTGCCAGAGCTTGCGACATACAATCAACCGTCCTCTGTGTTGCATGCTATGCGTATAGTTAACGTCCCCTTCTAAATTATAGCGTCGTCATAGTCATAGGCCGTGGCTTCTGTCTCGGTCGGTGACTCGATTTCGAGAAGACTATTTTAGCAGATTGTTTGTAGTGTGATGGCACGTGTTGGCGATGACCTCAAGTCACTGGGTAAAGGAAAACTATATGTAGACATTCTGAATACCCCTTATAATGCCTTTTTTTCGTTAAGGCTTTAACATCACAGTCAGGTCATAAAAGAACACTTTTCCAGCAGAGACATTTTATCGGGTGACCATACGCCAATAAGAGCAGTGACGTTTTTTCACCAAGTGCCACTGGGACGTAAGCACACAGTATTCAAGAGGTGCATCCTTGGGCTCGATTGCGCATGACATCAAACACAGTTCTGTTAAGGTGTTTGGGAAGAGTTTGGGAACCCGTGCGTGGAAACAACAAAACACACGTCTCAGGAAACGTCTAAGGCGTGGTGGAGGTGTCTGAACAAGCGAACGTTAACAAATAAGCATTTATTTTCGTTCCCCAATGCCAACATTTATGAGGTTCACTAGAAACGTTTTGAAACGATCGGACCGGATTAAAAGAATTTTTCTTCCAGCTGTCATCCTTTTATCGTATTGTGTCTGCCAGTGCACAGAATGATTCATCCTTCTATACAAATCCTAAAATTAATGGCGTCACTTGGTATCGTGTACTGTATCTACGTGCTCCTGGTAGGCTGTGTCAGAACCTTTGGAGGTTTAAAACATTCGAGCTGACTGTTTTCCCTTCACCATCGGGAACAAAAAGAAGTCACATGATACAAAACCTGGGTTGTAGGCAGGCTTGTGCGTAACGAGTTACAAGTAACTGATTACTCGTAATCAATTGCATTTTCTTGCCACTTTTTAGCGCTTCAATTCCTTTTTTCTCCTGTAATGTTCGCAGTAATTCAGTTACCATTCTTCCGTAAGTAATCAATGATGTTTCCAAAAAGCTAAAATTATTTAGTTGAGTTTTTTTTACGTACAAAAATTGCTTTGTCTGCATGTACGTCACTCGTCTATGTTGCACCGACGTTGTACACTTTTTTCGACCCCGAAATAACCACAAAAATATTCGAACATACCGCAAGGACTCGAATGTCACCGCTACCAGCGACCTTTCGACTGTCGAGCAATCGAGAGTGCCTCGTTTCCTGTGTACGGGATCTTACAATTCGTGTTTGCCGTGGCATAGACGACTGTGTTCTGCACTGAACCAATCTAGCCATGACAAAGACTCCCCCCCCCCCCTTTTAAAATTAAAAAAGAAACAAAAAAGAAACAAAATGTAACCACCTTGAAGATATGCACCTATTTTTGACTTCGTAATATAAAGTTTAAAAAAAAAGTAACGTGAAAAGTTATCAATTACATTTCTGATGGACTAATTGATTACAGTAATCAGTTACGTTCTTCAATGAATTAATTGTAATTGTAATAGGTTACTTTTTTTCAGTAACGCGTACATCACTGGTTGTAGGGCTGATGGGTCGACCTCTCAGTTCATTCCCGTCACTGCTCTTGATTCATCCACTTCTCGCTTTTCTGAGAGTGCGCACGCGTTCCGTCCTACCGATGAAACTTTTACGGGAGAAGCAACTTACAAAATGTTTAAAGGGTCACTCAAGCGGGTTGTGAGATGATCTGTTAATGGTGATAAGTCAATCTACGGGCTCTAAGCGTCCTAAAAAAATACAAAAATTATACCCATGGGAGGCCTTATTCCTCCATTCAAAATGAAATCGAGGCTCGTGACACGCCCCTCTTTCTGAACTTTGGATCACACTCCAGGGGGCGCCGTCAGTCGGTGTTTTCAAACAATAATTGCTCTACGACGTCTCTAACACCCAAAGATTTGACTATCTTTTTTTTTTTTTTTTTTTGTCAAAATATAATGCACAGCGCGCATAAAAGATCAATACAAGTAACATTCGGAATCTCCATGGGTTTCACTGTTTTCATTGGTAAAGGTTTGGGGAGGTGGTGGGAACCCGAGGCTGCCATGACGCCCCCCCCCCCCCCCCCCCCCCCCCCCCCCCCCCCCCGAGACAATTGTGTCCGTGTATTTCTAGTGTTATAACTTTACTAGGACCTCTGGCCATAAAGAATTGGCAATTTTTATTGACTAAAGTCCATTATGCAATATGCCATCAAAAAAGAGCTTTTACAAAACCCACTTAATGCCCCTTTAAAAGGATCCTCCAGCGTTCTCGCGTAGTCCCCGATTTGCATGAAGGTTTGCTAAACACACCAACGAACATCGCCGAAATTATAACCAAAATATTTGGCCAAAGGTTGTTTTTTTGTTTTTTTTTTGCGAAGTTATTAAATTTACAGTTTTGTGCCTCACCGTGTTTTTCAACGTGAAAGTCTTTTTTGGCAACAACGAAAAATTGACGTCAGGGGAAAGCAGGGGTTCACTCTCTGGACTATAGACTTTTCTCCTCGATTGATTACAATCAGTTTCATGGCGCCAAATGAATGCATCGGAAGCTCGCTCCAGCAGCACGAAACCGATGCTTGGCATAATCCGTTTTTCGACAGCCCGCACCACCTGCAAGCCAGTCTTCCCTTAATGTCACGACTTTGAAAAGCGCGTGCAAATTTGAATGTTGGTTCTGGCATCATTCTCACCTTCCAATTTTACAACAACTATTCCGAATTTCGGGATACTAAGTAGCAAATCGGAAAGGGCAAATGCCGGTGATTCCGAAAATATATTTAGTCGGATAGCTGAAAAAAGCGCCGGAAACACAGGGTAAACAAGTATACGCACCATTTCAATTTTTGTTTATTGCGCAGTTTTTCATCAATTTGAATAACTCATTAGCCGGTATAGCATCTTGACTCATGTATGACACATTTGTTTAAACCGTATCATAGTTAGTTTTCGCCAAGGTGTTCGGCTGATGTGTCCGCAATCATAAAAAGATATAGGGTGTTTCCTTCTTCGCCCATATTTTAGTGCCCCCCCCCCCCCCCTTGTCACCCACCAAAAAAAATAAAAACAAAAAACCGAGGGCATAAATCTTTTTGCGACAGGTCACAAAACATACCACTCGAGACAGGTTGGTGCTCATTTATTGCTCGCATGATTCGGTCCCGCTTTTGTTGCGCCATTCTTTCTCTTTCTCCGCGAAGATGAAAGATAATGAACCGGAAGTTTTTCTTCAGCACGAGCGCGAGCGAGATTCACACATAATCAGGCTAACGATCTCCTAATGACCTCCTCCTCCTCCTCGCGTCTTTTTATGCCGACGCAGCGAGATAAAGAGTGAGAGAGAGCGAGAGAATGCAGCATTAGTATGGGGCGACAGATCTCCCCTGCCGTGGCCAGTCAGACGCAATTAGGCTGGTTTTATCCAATTAATGCTCGGTAGTCATTTTGTAACACCCGCGTTATGCAACGCTCGTTCGGATCGCGATGCGTGTTGTTCGTCGGCTATACCCTCCGGTTGCAAAGCGGACGAGGCGAACAGAGACGGTCGGAAAACCTTCGAGCACTCCCCCCCCCCCCCCCCCCCACACACACAAAAAAAAAAAAACACAACAGGGAAGCAATCCTGTAATGAAGGCATCGACATAGAACAGCCGCGTGTTGGTCTTTGCTCAGTCGCATCGTCTGCATTGATTGGTTTAAGCATTGTATTCTATGGAATGCCACGAAGCAGGATAGTGTTTACGAAACAGCGTTTCGGCAAGATTAATTCGGCTAGCCTTCACAATTCCTTTTTTTTTTTTCTAACCACGCGCGCTTATGCGCACGCCACTATCGCTTGGTCCGTCACAACTGAAACATTTCAAAAGGCGGCCTGGAGAGCTTCCGATTGCTCAACGCGGTTTCCTGCACTGGAGTCGTGACCACCATTGCACGAGGCGTCAGTGTTGGAAATACCGAGCGAAGAGCTTACCGAACCACCGAATAAAATGCAACTTTTACGATGTAGTATCTCAGATTTCGATCGTCTTCAATAATTACGCGCGAGCATTCCGACAGCCTAGTTATCTGTGGAAGCCAGCTCGTATATTTACGTTTTATAGTCACCCAAATCCGGTTTTTTTTTTATGCTAAAAATGTATTATAAGATTAAAGCCGGTCTTATTTTTTTTCCCTTTTATTTACGTAATTAAACGATTTGCCCAATATTTGCCGCGTAGACTATATAGAAGACCGCAAAACGACAGCAACATGTTAGTTCGAACTCTTTTATAAAGTACTAGTGGGTTAATTTTAAACACACTAACGACATTCTTAAAGGAGCGGTTCAACGATATTCAATTGGAATGTTTTTCCCTTTACACGAGTTACTGGCACTAGTGGGACTCAAGGATACTCGCACGCAACGCCACTGGCCAAGAAACGCCTTTGTTGCGGTGTAATTTCAAAGACAAAGCGATCATTTTCATTCAATCTCTTCTTTGGAAAATTTGATGACGTAACGTGGGGATCGCAGTACACCCCAATGACGATATTTGAATGCGGTTCATAGATTGGACCCGAGCATTGCGTGGGCACTCGATTTGGGCTTGTGATAATTACTAGCTCGAGAAGCATTCGGGTAGTGGCCCTTGTCCAATCGCTGCAACGACGACAATAGCCGAGCCATAACAATGTCTAGAACTCAGAGCGTGTCCTGTGCTTTGCCAACCCCAGCGCGTGGCTATGATCCCATTGGTGGCATATAATCGGCTCCAGATCACGTGGCCGCTTGTTCTGGCTGCGAGTTGAGGGGGTAAACGCTGCTCGTTTTTCTTCAATTTTTTTTCTGGGACTTCTATTGCGTGGGGTGAAAAACGAATGCTTGTTTCATAGGTCATTAACGTCAGGGATGCGTTCTAAGCGGTACTTGCGCAAAGTACAAAAATTGTTGCATCGCCCCTGCTAATAGATCATAAAAACACACACACACAGTCAGCAGAAACTGCCTTTCGCCTGTTTCCTCCTTGTCTTAACGTCATGTCATATTGGACATAAAAAAACTATTTGCACACATGTTCAAAGCATGCATCTGTGTACTCACGTATACGGTCAAATCCGTTTATAACGAACGGCAGGAAACGCTACGATCAGTTCGATATAGCAAGTAATTCGATATAGCAAAAAAACATTTACAATGAACTTCCACGATGCGTTCGTTGTAAGGCGAGAACTTCTCTTTCTTTCTTTCTTATCTCTTCGCTTCAGCCGTGTAACAACCCGCTGGAAAAATTTCTTTTTTTGTTTTTGCATGCGTGCAGAGTTTTTTAGCTTCAACTATTTAAAGTGTTTTTTTCTTTTTTTTTATTTCAAGATGATCCCCCTAACGCGCACGCCCGAAACAATCTACGTACACTCTGCGACACCGTTACTGCAAAGACGACCTTGTCGCTTTTTTTAAATTTTACTTCGAAATGGTATTAGCAAGCATCACATATTTTGGCTGAAGATACTGGCTCAGATGAGCACTTCCAAAGACAGTAATAGTTCTTATGGCAGCCTTTTAATTCTATGAGATGAACAGCAACATTGCCGATCGCTTGTTTGCGCTACGTACAATAATGAAGTCTTGCGTACACAAGCACATTGTGTAAGCTAAAATAGCTGTCGCCATCGCGACGCTATTTTTAGGGTACCCAAAGTGCTTGCGTACGTTATTCTAAAACCTCATATTAGTGATCTTGATATTTTGGAGAGTGATAAATCAGACAGGGTGACAGGCATATGATTCCGACTTTATTTTCTTTTACGATTTCAAACACTGAACACTCGCGCACACAGGAAAATATCATAGACCAGAAAATGCCTTCGCCTCGTTTTGAAAGTCGAACAGGGAAATCGTGCCATCAGAAAGGCGACACTCCAGTTCTGATAGTTTATGGTCCTTGCTGACCCACTTGAGCCCCCTGGGCCGCACGGCACCACTTTTTGCAAGCTTCTGCAAAGATACCCTTGCCAAAGCCTCATCCCGTTTGATCGAATCAGTGAAGCTGTAAATGTTCGGGTGAGACATCCCTGACGCCGTGTTTATAATAAAAATAATAATAATTCCTTCATTTTTCCAACAAATAGTTGAAAGGTGACTAGGAAAAGAAGCTGTAAAAACAGCTTTCTCTTACGGTGCCATGTCTCCAAGGTTGTTTCGGGAGAGGGATAAGCGAAGTCAGCAAGGAAAACAGACATTGGACACTTGAACCTAATCAACTGTTAACGAACAATACAAACGAACCGACCTAACTGATAACAAACGATGGCTGAAGCAGGAAGGTTGTTTCGGGATAGGGCGAAATGGGAAAGGATGAAACGAGAAGGTCGTTTTGAGCCGGGTCGAACGGGAAGGTACAAACGGGAAGGTTGAAATGGGAATGGGTCGAAACGGGAACCACCCTTCTACCCTTCTGAATCGCTTCTCTTCGGTCAATTATGTTCGCAACTTGAGCTTTTATAATTTTCTTTCTTTCCTACTTTTTTTTTTTTTTTGGGGGGGGAAGGGGCGGGCTAGAAGACGATTGTTTGCACGTATTTAGAAACCTTCCCGGGGGAAAAAAGGTTCGATATAGCCAATATGTTGTTCGTTATAAAAATTACTTTTTTCATGCATTTTTATTTAAATTTTTTGTGAGTTCGATATTGACAATGATTCGCTGTATGTGGGTTCGTTCTAAACAGGTTTCACTGTACAACGAACACGGACTCTTTTGTATGATGTGGGAGCATGTGTTGACTGCGGCCTGAGACACTCCGTAGCTAAAGCTCTCCAAAGAACGAGTCAATAAATCCAAAATATTAAGAAACATATTAACCGGTTTTGCCTTGTTTTTGTTTCCTTTTTTCATCTAATAGAAACTATTTCTCTTTTTTTTCTAAAGAAAGGCAACAGCTGCGCGACCTCGTAGATGTGAGCCGTGCTCCCGTGAAACGCGTGTAACCTATAGTCGCATTTAAAAACAAAGAATATCGTACCTGTGGCCCTCGACCTGTGGCTGAAGTGTTGCACGTTTCCAAAGTCACCACCCACCGTGTAACAATTGCAGTCACGAGGTTCAAGTTGTGTGCTTGTGGCGGGCGAATACAACAACCACCAAGCACAGTAACACACGCCACGGTGGCTACCAGAATCCGTTGTTTATACGGGCTTAAATGTGACCTCTAAAGTATGCCAATATTCATTTTCGTTCCCAACCGTCTTTTTCTGTCGAGAGCAAAAAAACAAAAATTGCGATACTGAAGACGATGATTTATTGGTTTCCTAAGCGTCGAAATATCAACTTTGTTCTTCCTTTTCCAAGTAGTTTTCGTTTATCAGAAAACGTCAGGCAGATTTGCAAGTTTGCCTCTGCGGGGCGAGAAAAAAAAAAAGAAAGAAAAAAAGTTATCATTTATTTTGGTATTCTACTCTTTTCTTCTACAGCGACCGGGTCGCCAGGATCCACGGATCGATGATCTCAAAACGGACGTTTTAGCTGCTGCTAGTCATCTCGGGGCGTCAGCTACCGTGTTGCCGCGCGAGTCGTTTTATATCCCATTTCGCCAGCTCGTTTTATCGGCCAGCCCCCGCGAGGCGACGATGCTAGCAGACGAATACAATCTTCGCACCCCATTGGCTCAAGGACACGGGCCTATGATAGATGAGGTTCCCCAAAATAAAAACCAGACAAACAGAGCTATAACGTTAACAACAACCGCAACAACACGTCAACATTAAGCATATAGGGCCTCCGAGAGCCAAGTAAATAAACACGAATAAAAATAGATGTCATTCATCGGACGGCCCTCTCTCTTTGGCCGCGTGCGTCAGATTATTCCCTGATCGACTCTTTTTTTCTTCTTGTTTCTCTTTTTCTTTCGCGCGATAGCTTCTCGAGAGTTGCCTCTCTAGAAATGTTTTTTTTTTTTTTTTTCATTTTTCGGTTTTGCGTTGTTTGAGACGGCCTATTTCTCGTTGCGACCGAGATTGAAAACGCGCGGCATATTATTTAAAGCTGCCGACGGCGTTCGCTATGCGCAAGAACGTGGCCCATCTAGGCTGATAGAAACCGAAATATAAAAACCAAATAAAAAAAAAAAAGAAACGGCGGTGAAAACGAACCTGACACCCGCGCGGTGAGGAGCCGGTGGCGCAGGAATTTCCCGTCGCGATCAAGAAGGCCCGGCATCCATCATTTCTGGCTCGCGGGACGCTTCGCTTCACCTTCGGCCGATGGCAACATGGAGGGAGGCACGGGTGGCTCGGCGACACAGACACTGCAGTGCGGGTGTTGGTACGAAGGGAGGACGGAAAACACCGCGTTCCCACGAACAACCGGCCAGCGTGGAACATCGCATTCGCGTCGGCAGTCAAGAAAACTGGCAACTCCGCGTCCCAGCAACGACCTCTTAAGCCGCAGCTCCACCGCTCGTAGGCCGTACAAAAGACCCCGTGTTTGATGCAGACAAAGTGACCGAATTATGTGCGGACGCGTCTAATGAATGGCACGTTTACACTTGCGAATTCGCGGGCGGATTGGCGCCGGCGGTGAGCGGATTTTGGAGCCCAGGTGGCGAAATCGACTCGTCGCTGGCGGAACATCTGGATATGCGTCCCTGACCACGGCCGTGCCCTGACTGATCCAGATTTTACGCCTGAGACGAGCGCATTTCGCCACCCGGCTCCAAAAATCCGCTCGCCGCCGGCGCGGATCCGCCCGCGGATTCGCAAGTATAAACGCATCATTTAAGGTGCCCCAAGGAGGTTTCTGAGATCGCCTAAATATGGCAATAATTCACTCTGCTGGCTCAAAGCATACTAGAAATGCCGACATCATGGCGATACGCGGTCGAGTTTCCTATTAACAAAGCAATCAAAGATCGCAACAAACCGAGGTCATGTCCGGCGATTGGAGGAGCATGTTTCGAGACCCGGACCACTGTCAATGAACAGCAAGCGGAGGATCCTCGCGCCTCCGACTGATGGAACAAGCGGAGTGATATTATGAGTGCGAGCTGCTCGTTGCCCCTTCAGCCCGGACTACAATTCAACCAACGTGATTAGGTTAGCTCAGTTACGAAACTGGTCAAAGACGCTGCTTGCGCGAGCAGTAAGTATCCCCCTCACCCACCACGACTCGCCTACCATCGTTCGACGCCCCGGACGGCTTCTCTGGTAACTGCCGTGTATTATGTGGAATACGTACGTTTCGCAGCGCAGCGTCTAGATGGCACTCCATCGTACTCTATGGACCACACAGTTCGTAAACAAAAATATAGATGGCGCTTCAAACGACAGGAGGCGTAGTGAAGTGAGTGAAGGGGGTACCCCGTACCGCGAAAGTTCCACAACTGAAGTAATCCAGTAACGTTGGATTCAACCCAGGGAGCGCACACTCGAGCGCTGGAGAACTGACGACCAAAAACATCACTCCCGCAAAAAAATAAAACAAAAACAAGTGTGTTGTTTTTGCGACGATTATAGACCCTTTTCAAAATGTGGACGCCAACACCTGTCCGCCATTGCTTGCTCCGCCACTCTGAGCATGTATTGGACACGAGGCCTGCGTCATCGTTCGGCGAAGACTAGGATCCAATCACGAGCTTCGTGAGAAAGCAATGGCGAACGCCAATGTTGCCCCATGAACTTTTGAAAAGGGTCTATTGCACTATTATCTTCCCACTCCGCGAAAAATTAACACTTTTCGTACTACTCTTACTCGCTTCTATCGTCTACAAAAGCATACACATTTTATAATAACGACTTTGCAATCTCAACGAAATGTCGCGTTTTCATTGGTCACATGTCGTCCTGGCTGCCGGCACAATGCTCCTCCCATCGCCCGAGACAATTTCGATCTTTGATTGCTTTCTTTAAGAGGGAAATCGGCCGCGCATCCTTATTATTTATGGATTTCTAGGATGCTTACTTAGAGCCCGCAGAGCGAGTCATCGCCATATTTAGGCGATTTCAGAAACCTCCTCAGGGTACCTTTAAGCACATTTTCTTTACACTATGCTTAGAACACGTCCGCAAACAGTTTTTATTTGACCACTGTGACAGGCGCCTTCCTCCTCCTTTTTTCTCAAAAAGATGAGGATTGCACGTGCGCAGCTTTGGTCAACTCTCGAGCACACGCTGTTGTACCTTTGACAGCATTGCCAAGTGTTGTCATTAAAAGTTGACATCTAGTGTTCACCTCGAGATTCGATCAGAACGGCTCATTTGGTGAAACGCAGAGCTACGCTTTGTTTACACTTACTTAAAGCAAACTATACTCTGTTACATACTTAGCGTGCAACGCTGTCAAAGCTACTGGCGCGAGCGCGTGGCTTTATGTATTGTTTTTGTTTGCGCGAGAACGCGTGCAAATGATCAACGAGATCAAGCCCCCCGCTCGCGCCAGTAGCTTTGACAGCGTTGCACGCTAAGCATGAAGCAGAGTATAATGCTACAGTCTTCAAATAAAAAGTCGGAAGACACCTAAGCACTTCTTATGAGTTGTGAATGCGAAAGCATGAATGTCCAATGGAACGCCGCGGAGTGATCCGCAGAGTTTTGTGGCGCGAGTAATGTTTTCGAGTTGTGGCAGAAGCACCGGCGACGATGTGGATGATGGAGGCGGCTCCATGTTTGTCGGCGGCGAGACGAGCAGAAGCACCGCCGACGATGTGGATGATGGAGGCGACGGCATGTTGGTCGGCGTCGAGACGAGCAGAAGCCTCCGAGCACGCGCCAACGTGTCCGTTTTAACCGGCGCGGGGCCCGTAGTGGCATGGGGTTGCGGAGGTTAGTTTTATCGGCGCGCTGGTGGCACGGACACGCAGCGGCTTCTGGAGGCAGTCGTTGAAACTGACGCGCGCAGCGGCCAACGGGAGCCTCGTCGCCGTGCGCCAGCCAATGCCAATGGGATTTTTGGGATCAGGGAAACTAGGTGCCGTTTCCGCGCTTCAAACTGATGACGTCGGCTCGCTCCATGAGACAGTTAATTCTTTCGCATTAAGAAAGCTAGTAGCATTCACTAGGTCAAAGCTAGTAACTGCTTGTCACATTATGTTACTAGGTCAAGAAGCTAGTATCCGAAAGACAAGACGCGCAACAAATCAGGTAATTTCCGGTCAGAAAAAAAAGGAGTGTGGTTGCACCACACACCTCAAGATGGCAGGCGTAACAAAAACTTAAACTGGAAATGAGAAATCCAGGTGGCGCAAGTCACCGTCCAATTAAAATCACACACATAAAAGAAATCGATTACATACAGTTTATTTCGAGGCTTCCACATTTGCAACTAGATACACATATTGCGTAAACAATTTTCAACCCACAATTGATGCAATGAATTCAACACAGATCGCATACACGTACGACGAACACACGTGACACGCTTACTCTAATCGCTCTAACCGCTAGCTCCCTTGACTGCCCATGAGTCTTTTATACTGGTCCCTTGAGTGCGCAATCATGCGGTCCTGTGTCACCACGTCAGAGAATAATGTTGCAAATATAGTGCTGTTTTTTCTTCAATATCCTTCCTCAAGAAAGTTTTCAAATGATTCAAATCTACTATCTCCTAGTGCAATACAAAGGTAAACACTTAACGTATTTGCGACAGTCGATAAAACAACCCTCCACCACCGGTTTTTAGCATCCATGTATTCGCTTCCCCGCACGGGAGCCGCGAACCCGCTTTCTCGTCGCTTACCTTAATCGAGAATTAAAACGAATGCGGTCGCCGTCGGAGAAAGATTGCTTTCTTGTCGTGACCCGCGGCGAACAAAGGCTGTTATTGACGGCGAGTATGAGAGCAGCTCCACTCCTTTCGCGCATTGCGTGACAGAAATGCATGCAAAATTATTACCGCACGCAGCTCGCATATGAATGTGTGTATAGTCCATCGACGAATGCTTGTGTTTCTGGGGAAGATATAAGCGAATTCAGAAATGCTCATAGAATGCCAAAACATTTTTTTGTAATTAGTCCTAAAGCTAGATACACTGTTTACGAGGCATATCAACGGTCGTGGCAGTGCACTCTCACGTCCGAAGACAGCTCAATCAGAATCATTATGACCGCCGAGCACGCACGGACTGCGAAGAAGACGTTCTCAGTGTCAAATAGGAGTGAAGCTTCTTGGACTACGAAACCCATGCCACTGAAGCGGCCGAACGCGGCGGATCCGGGGACGATATATAAACGCTTTTAAAAAGAATGCAAACGCGAAGGAAGGTCGCAAACCTCATGGCCATTGAATAAATGATGACTGCGGCCGCGGCAGCGCGGGCTTCGACGACGTACTGGAACAGAGGCTGCGATGGTTAGAAAGTAAGCTCCAACCCTTGAACATGCCCCTACTACAATATTTGACGCTACGATTGCGTGTGGATACCTCCCCCTGCATTCCGAAACAGTATGTGAGTTGCTACCGCTGGCCAAAGGCGATGCAGCAGAGGCCGCCATCTTGACCGCGCCTTTGGCGTAGTAAAAAGGTAGTAACGGTCAGGAGAAGGTAGTAACTGCTGCAGTTGCTATCGTTTTGCTAGCTTTCTTATAAGAGTACGAACGCGAGACCGAAGTCACGGGTGGAGCCAGTGTAGCGCTCGCGCTGGAATCAAGTGCTAAGAGCTCGTGCTCTCTACCCTTGCCCGTGCTTTGTGCCGTTAGTGTTGATGCTTCGTCAACACTCGCATTGTGTACAGGGGAGATCACCACGGGCCTCATAGAAAACCACGGGTAAACAAGAGCACGCTTCCCCTAAATTCAATGTGGGTTTCGAGGCAAGTAGCGTCTTGAGTGCCCGGGACTTGTGTTATCCCTATCGTGGCCTGTTTTCACCTTCTTCCTTCTTCGGCAACCAAAAGGCCCCCATTAGTATGAAAATATGTCCTTGTAAGATGATAGTTGTCGAAGTAGCCATAATACATAACGGTTACACGCTGCGGACTGCGGGGCCCGTGAACGTGTGCCCAACCATGCTTCAATAGTGACACCGCGAGCTCCCGCTTGAAATGCGTTCCGTAGCATGCGATCACCTAAAACTCACTACTTCAACTTCCACCGTGCTAAGGTACAACCATCTGTTGCATTTTCGAAGGGAGTGCGCGTGTCTAGCTTTAGTTTGCGCTAAAGCAAGCTCCCCAGTTACTTCGAATGCATTTCACAGAAGATTATTTTTGAATGCATTACTTGGATCAGCGCGTGAAGCGAGCAAAATCAACCTCACAGAATTATAAAAGAAAAAAAAGAAAAACGTTTAGCACCTGACAAGTATGCACTGCCCAAAAGGCGGAGACCGCAGAAACGCCCCTGGCCTGCGTGTCTCACCGCGAATGAATTCACTTTCCAGCCCAGGCCGCACCGCTGATCGACCAAAGAGATGTTCGATCGTGATTGACAGTCAACCTCACGATGAATCCTCCGAATCCATACATCCCCGAGCTCGCGCGATAAATAAAAGCGTCAGGCGACTGGCTTATCACTCGGGCTGCCGACATTTTTGATGTCCCGGCCTTACCTCGACGCAGGATGCCCAGCCTGGGACCCCCTATAGTGCGGCACCGATGCTCGATATCAGCAGTGCGACAGTCCCCGCCCGTCCCCATTGCTAGAGCAAAGAATGCAGCGAACCGAGAGCTATCGCCGGGCAAGGAGACAGACGTCCATTCCCCGCATGCCAGAACTCGCTCGGCCAGATCGGCCATTGTCATTCCAATTATTTCCGGGGGCCAAAGCTCCGTGGCCGGTCATCGGAGAAGCTCGCTCGCTGTGCCCCACACCCCTCCCCCCTTGCCAACCCACGGGCCGCGGGATGGCCGCCGTGACAGTCGCGTGGATGCGATAGCATTGTCGGGGTCCCGGCGCGAGTTCCACGGAAACCTCATTTTGGCACGTCTTCAACGAGAACCCTGCCGTATGCGTTTAAGCTCCCGAGCTCACTGAAAATGTTCAGGCGTCGACTTCACGCGAGGTATCGCGCCGTTATCTCCCCGAGGAAGAAGATACGTCAAGCAGAAGGGGAAAAAACAAGACGGAGAAGCCGAGCTCTCTCGTGCTGCTCAATATACTATATACCGTCACCGGTGTCACTTTGGCAGCAGGCTATTGCTTCGTGGGTGGAGAGAGTGATCCGTTAGCGACACCTCGGTTCTTTCTGTTCCTTCGGCGAAGACGGCTGTAGGCTGCGGGTGATGGACGACCACCTTCCGAGTCACCGGGACGATTGATATAAAGCAGGAGCCCCGATCAGACGTCCCAAACCGGTAAAGAACGGAATTCAGCTTTTTATATGCGCCGGTGCTCTCTCATGAACAAAGACCGGGTAAAACGGCCAAGATTAAACACTCGCGTCCGCATTTATGATGCAAGCGAGTCAGCTTCCCCCCAGAACCACCGGAGATATATAGAAGAGATCGCATTATGGAGGTGGAGCAGGTGTTCTTGCGAAACGGAAGGTGTAGCAACCCCAGTGAAATCATTTTTTTGATGGAGCAACAATAGCGCGTTTCGTCGTTTCGGCTAAATCAATTTTCTACCTGGCGTAAGTCAGTCGAGGGGAATCGCCAAAAGGGTGTTTCGAGATGAATAGGCATCTGTGGGGTTCGGTTCTGAAGCTACCGCTTGCAGCATAAGCAATAAGCTCGCTTTGAAGACGGAATTGAATAGTGTACTTTTTCTTTGCTCAACACCGAATCCGCTTCGAAAAAAATTAATGAAGAGTAGATAAAACCAAATGAACTCCGTATTTATTCAGAAATAGATCGTCGTTTTTATCAACAGAATCGTGTGTTTACTTCCCCGCAGAACCTACGTAGATCAATCATAAGGACTTTCGAAAAAAACCGGCAAATGAAAAAAAAAAAAAACAGAAAAAAAAACGTTTGTACTAAAATTAAAATAAAAAAGTGCCATCCATGTACAGATATTATTTCTCCGTTCCGTCGTTATCGGTGCCTCGTCATTCGTCGGGCCTCTTCCGTTAATCGCAACGATTGGTTCTTCTTGATCGTTGCAGAGAAATACACGCGAATGTATTTTTAATAAACAGGTCGAGCTATTTTCAAATAAATACAGAACTAAAAGTGACTAGGCTGCAGAACGACAATAAAAACCTGGAAATGAAAAGAAAAAGAAATTATGTATACATTCTAACAAACGGGAAGTGCTCACAAAAAATTGGGGAGGCGATCATATGGCGTGATGCGTCTAAACAACGGCAGCTTTCTTTTTTTTTAATTTTGTTTACGCTTACGTTGTCGCCAAATTTGCCCAGTAAATTTAGCGGTGAAACTAAACTCGTGCATATGTCACGTGACGTCAATTTCCGCTGAATTAAGCGGAGAAGCTTTTTTTTTTTTTTTTTGTCCGTAGGTTTCTCGACGTCTGGTCGCGTGACAACAATTTTCCCGCCAAATTTAGCGGGGAAACTGAATTGGTGCATATTTCATGCGACGTAAATTTTTCCTTAATTTTTAGCGGGGAAACTGAATTGGTGCATAAGTAAGGTGGCGTCAATTTTTCCGCTAAATTCAGAGGGAAAACGCGCCGTCGCGAAACAGTTGACGCTGTAAAAAACTTTGATAATTCTTTTTTTTTTTAACTTGTTTAATTTTTTTTTTCGTTTTTTTTTTCGGTTTGCAGTTGTATATGCACCGAAGGTTACTAGAACTAGCGGGACCTTGGGGGACCGGAAGAAGGGGGGGGGGGGGGGATCTCTTTTGTTTTAGCACCTTATAGAAGTTCGTCGAACTCCTCCGAGTGACTAGAGTTCACAGAGTGATGTGCTCGAAGACTCTCGGAGCGCGAAAAACACACAACGGAATATAAAAGTTTTTAAAAAACTAAGAGACACGAGGGACACATTTTGAAAGCGTATTACTTCCAGCTACTTGGTTACTAAAACAAGTTGGCCGACTACACAACGCACAAAAATAAACGTGTAATACCTTACGCCGCCCACCCGCGAGGCATCGCCAGTATAGGAACGCATCGGTTGTAGAGCCGAAATCACATTGCTCGTGCGTGCTTCTTACAAAGAACACGGTTTGTTCGCCGCAGACACGATGAGAGAGCAGTATCTGCGTACACGCCTCGGGTATGTTCGAAGTAGGTGTGCTCCATACATATGTGTAGGCATAGCCTCCTCTATACTGGGAAAGCCTGGCAGATCGCCACGAGAAGCGGCCGCCAAAATGAAAAAAGTGGAGCGGCAAACAACGAATGAGATGAGAGCCACGTGACTGGCGCCCCGCTGCGGCGCGACGCCGAAACGTAGCGTCTCGCCGCTCCCGCGAGACGCTGCGGCGAGACGCGAGGACCCGAATGTGTGTTTCGGGTCCTCTGCCGCTGCAAAAGCCGTGCGCTGACGTCCAGGTTCCCCGAGAATTGGCTCTTTGATGCTGTGTGCTACCAGATCCTCGCGCTCCCAATCTTCGACCGGGCACTCTATGGCTCCGTCGGTGAACTGCCAGGCTTTGTGAGTATAGAGGAGGCTATGGTGTATGCTTCGAACATCTCTGCAAACAATTCTTGGCACGACCATTGTGACAAAACCTTTTCGTACGAGGAAGGAAAACGTCTCAGAGAGCGTCTTAATTTTTTTTTTTTTAATTTAATTTAAAAAATACAGTGTCTTAACTCTCGTTTGTACGACGTATGCAGAGCGCAAGTTCGTCCGCTTCTTGCACAAGGGTTGCGATGGTGTCAGAACGCCAAGCTTTTATTGGTTGATTCAAAAAAAGAAAAAAGTAGGTAAATCTTGAGGCGTGTAGCATTGAAGTCTACCCACTGTCCTTTTTCAATCGAAGCCAATCGGAGCTCGACGTCGGTCTGATGTCTTCGCATTTCCTACCCGAGAAGCAGACGAACATGCTCTCCGTATTAGCGGTGGGACCGGGGCTGAAGGATTCGTCGCGAGACAATCTAGAAGGCAAAGCGTGCGACGCATTTGACTTTTGCGTAAAGTCGGTGTACTTGTTTTGGTTAGGATGTCTCTCGGCTTCCGGAGTATTTTTTAAAGCTAGGACGTGCCTACACGAGCAAGCGCAAAGCAGTTGTAGCTAAAATCTCACGGACCAATAAAAAAAAAATAAAATAAGACACAAATAAAGGCATAGACAAAAAAAAAAAAAGAGTTGTAGATTTATTTAAAAATTCGACTAATCTTTTTTATTAGTTTTTTCCATCGAGTTACGATTCGACGAATTCACCCGTTCGACGTCTCGTCCTGCTGCCAATCGTCCCGTGACGAATCGCTCTTGGACGAAAAATGGTTCCGCCGCAACCACTTCTTGCGTACGGATTGCCCGTTGTCTGGTGAACAAAGCGCCCATCGTCAGCCCGAAGAACAGAGCGGAAAGGGCGGCTGGGCGAGAGATGGCGTGACTGGAATGAGAAGAGACGAACCTGGGCGCTGCGCCCGTGAAGAACATTCATCTCATCGGCGAGGTTGGCGGCAGAGAGCTATATTGAGAGCCTAGATTGAAATGAGGCTGCAACTCGAACCACGAAGAGCTCGCGCAATTTAATGGCGGCTGCCTCCTGCGCAGATTGGAAGCATGTGCGCATGCGCCGCATTGTTGCGTAGCGAGGACGAAATCGCCCACAAACCACGTGACCCCGACTGGAAAGTTGGAGACACTCTAGCCTAGGCACACTACTACGCCGAGGAGCGCGGCTCCGTGTGCGGGCCGGCCTTTCTTTCGCTCGGGGAGAGTTGGAGGGAAAGGACTCAAATGATCCCGAATGAGACGTGCCTGGTTTTTGTTTCCGTTCGCGAGGGGTCAGCGGCACTTTCTTTCCTGTTGTGAGGGGAGCGAATAGCTGAGTGGAGGGTCAGGCAGGAAGCAACGCGGTTAGAACGCCGAGACAAGAAATTGTATTCCTCTTTTTGCGTGTATTTTTATCCTCGCCAGTAAAGAAGAGAAGAGGCGGGGAGTGTACGGAGGATATTTGTTTATGCTTGCGTTCTTGGTAAACGTCCACGGGCGTTCTTTGTTTTTCTTTGATTTCTTTTGCTTTCTTCCGAACGTACATAGCGGAGTGATTGTTGTTTACACACTTCGACCTCTCCTCAGCTGTTGCTAACGGAATTTATTATATTAGGAAGACTGCGAGCAGAATGAGGCGATGCAAAAACACACGCGAAGGAATCAACATAATTAATAAGCAACAAAAACATAATTTACGGACATTTGTTGAAGGTTAAACTGAGCCTGGGGGCTCGTCTTTATCGCCATAAAATTGCAGCTAAAAATTATGAAAGAAAACGCGAGAATTTTAGAAATCTGTTTTGTGTGTTTTAGTTAAGAAACCTCCTTTATACTTGTTACAAAGGATTGCGAGCGGTGCATTTACACGCACAAAAATGACCAAACCAGATATTTTATGACTCATTAATTCGAGAAAACAGCTATGAAAATGTTTTATACCCTCGATTGCAACGCATGCTTTTACAAAAAAAAAAAAAAAAGAAGTGAAACGATGAGTCCAGCTAATAACGAATTCCGTGATAACAAATAAGCCGGCCGGTGTTTACTTCGGCTAGATTTTAGTCCAAACAAAATATTCTACTCAGAATTGTGATTGCGTTGGCAATCTTTGGAAGATAGAACGGGGTGCTTTCGGGTAGCGTAAAAGATTCATGGAAAACATGCCCTTTCAGTTTGACCTTTCGTCTCCAGCATGTTCTAGACTCTAGAGCTACTGAATTGTCGAATTGTTTACGTTATAAGGAAAGTTTCGTTCCGATGGTGCCGTGTTCTAATGCCTACGTCAGGTTTTTCCACACAGCTGCTTTTCTCGTCAATGCTTGGAAAGTGGAGTGAAGGTAATAAACGCGATACCATGACCCGCTGTATTCGTAATCTATCTCCTATACCTATAGAGTTTTAGTCTCAATATACAGGCGTTCCTGTTGCCGAACGTGCAGCCTCGTCCATCTGTTGAGAACGCTCTCTAGAGTTTTTTTCTTCCCGGCTATGTTTCCTAGATTAGAATTATAAACCTCACTCAATCCCAAGTTGTACATTTTAGGCGTGCTGTTTTCTTTTCTTTTTGTTTTTCATATATCGAAGAATATTGCATCTACTCGTATAATTCTCCGAGCAGATATTACGGGTGGTATAGTATACAGCAGTTAGACCTTTCTACTGTGTTGCTGTTCTAGATGATTTGTTGATTTTTCATGCATAGTTTCGCGAGGGCCAGGTGTTTTCTAAAGTCGCAGTAACACTCCTAAAACGTTATAGAAAATAAAATGCGCAGACACTGTCTTATGCGTGCTACTTTCATATATGACGAGCCTGTCTAGTTGGGTGACAGCGGAGAACACTTCCGGAAAATGCAGTACTCTGTTTACCCTCAAGCTGAGACTGCATTATCCCGCGCTCCTGCTTTCGAGACGTGTATTCGTTCTGCGGAAGATTGCTTCAAAGGAGCGACCTCGAGCTCTCGTGCTTATAGCATTGGCTGTAGTCTCAAGAAAGCTAAAGTGGTTCTTGAAACAAACGAGGTAGAGGTGAATTCTAAAGTATTTTTAGAGCGGAGCTGTTAAAGGTAAGTTCCCCCAAGATCGTGTCCCCCGCAAAGAAATGAAAAAAAAAAAAACTCTGGAAACCTACCGCCATCTATAAGCGACGGCGGCAAGCCACGTATCTGGTTGCCGCCGTCACTCATAGGTGGTGGCAGCCTTTACACTCTGGCTTGCCAACTTGCGGCCGGCCATTACTTTCCACTTTGCAGCTCCGCTGCTCTTCCTTCTTCATCAGAGTGGAAAGGCTGAAAGTTTTATCCCGTGATTAGCCAACCGGCAACAGCAAGGCGGCGCCGGCAGTGTGAGAGCCCACGGTTATACCCCCTGTCTCGTTGTAGCTCGGCAAAGGGTAAACGATAAGCCCCACATTGCGTGCCGCCGGCCTCGATATCCGCTAAGCATACGAGCACAACGCACACATATTGAAGCGTGACGCAGCGAAAAAGCCTGATACTTCTTCGCAGTAAAAGCGCACTCCGGTGATACGTAGTCACGTTCCGGTTGGCCCGCCAGGGCCGTACCTTCCGCCGTACTGGCATGTTGCGGGATCACGGCTTCCTAGTCTACCCACTATTTCTTGCTTCAAACACTAGGCTAAGCAGCGGCACCAGAGTAATAGCTCACGTCTGAACAATGCGGCCGCGACAACCCAGGCATACCCAATATTTGTTGCTTCAGTCGCTAGATAGCGCCAAACCAAGCAGCATTGCAGGCTGCCTATATTAATATTGCCGTTCGCAGGGCCGAGAAAGCAACGCTCGGTCACAGACTCCTAGATTCGCGTTTATTCCTGCTCCGGTTGTGACTTTCGTCCTGCTTTCTTGTTCGAAAGTGCCTGTTCATTTTCGACCCAAGTCCACGACGCTCGACCTTCTTCGCCTAGTTTACGAGTTAGACATTCACACTAGATAAGAAACCCCCCCACGACCTTGTCGAGTCAGTCTCGTTTTCGCTTGCTGTTACGCCGCCAAACCGCCGCCCGCTTTTCCTGCTGTCTCGACGCTCATTCTTTATTTTATTTGGCTCAAGTTCGCCCATTAAACCTTTATTTTCAGGTTACATTTGTCGAGCCCTTTTCTATCTGTGACAATATCACGTTCATTTTTACCAAAAAGCTTAAAGGGATTGTCCGGTGAAAACCGGAAGTTCTTAAGATTTTGTGATGGTTACCTGGTGGGAGCCTAATGATTAACATAGGCCATTTTTATTCCATTAAACGACACCACAATTTAGTGTAATCAACGACGGATAATTGAACGAAACTCCATGCCGAATTTCGCAAGTATCAACGGCTGCACTCCCATGCCTGACGTGACGTCACACCAGTCTTGCAATTGTCATATCCTATGCCTCATTCCTCCGTGGGAACACAGTGCTCCTGACGCACCGCAGCATTCATATTACTCGCCACTGTAAATGTCGCGGAGAAGTGTGGAGCGTGACAACCGCACAACGAAAATACCCTTTCATTCTAAAAAAAAAAAAAAAAAAAAAAAAAAAATCTAGCGCAGCAGCGAGGGTGAACCACGTCGTACCGCTCACGCGGAGGACAAAATTCGAAGTGAACTTCAGTTCGGCGCGTTCTTTGCCTGATGTTACCTCAGAAACTCCGCTTCCCTGAAGGTGGAAGAGGAAAACGCCGTTCATGCACGCTTGGGTTAAAATACAATTACTCCTCCAGGGAAGCACACAAAATTCAGATTTGTCGTGGAAGATGCTCCTACAGCCATTGACAATGAGGTCTAAATGTTTTCATAAATACGAAATTTGACCGAATAATCCCTTTAACTAAACACGAGATAACACGAAAACCCTCCGACCAGTCGTTACGCCATACGCAGATCTTTCGGCCGCCAAGCGCGTGTCGCTCGTGTGGACAGCGCGGGGAATCGCAAGCTTGCCAGGTATATTCCCTCGCACCTACACCAGTCGTGACGTCTCCCACCCCTGCCCGTTTCGATCTGGATGAGCATTGTACCGGCGTGCGGTCGTGTATCACTACTGCGGGATGCACGTTAAAGACCCCAGGCTAGCGGTTGTACTTGCTAAATTGCTCATCTACAGCGAGTGACTCGTCGCAACTTTGAAATGGCTGACCAACTACGCGCTGTATAAATATCCACATAGCCCCAATTACGTTTCATGACTTCTCTTCCTGACCTTTTTGAAAATTGCAAGAGTGGGCGTACATAGCTTAGATAGGGGCTGAAAATGCGCGACAGCGGAGATTCTGAAAACTTTGTATATGACGTCACTCTTCGGGAAGGAGCGGTTTCAATGGCACCTTAAAAACTATTTTCTGCAGCATCTGTGCACCAAATTGAAAACGAATCTGGATATTCGCAATCCTGGAGGCTAAATAAACACGATTTACGTGTTTTCTTTTTCTCAAATACAGAATCGTTTCAGTTTCCCTTTAAAGGTGAACGGAGAATAGCTAGCGCGGAAAATAAACTCCAGCATTCCAAAATTTATTCACACATCTTTTACCCAATTTTCACGGATTGTCGGCGGTGCAGAAAGCATTACATATAATCACATCTTCATTGTTCATCTTGTTTAGAAACAAAATGTGTCACGATTCCTCGAGATCGTGGACGAAGGGGGCCGAAGCACCCGCCGAGGAGTGAACGACTCGCAGCCTGGTTGTGAGGGCGAACCACTGATCTCTATGACAAATGCTGGATCGCGTTTGCCCGTTCCGCGAATGCGGCAACTGGCGGCCATCTTTTTGGTAGAGTTATATTACCTCTAGCGAAGGTAAAGCTGCTGCAGCCACTATCATCCATCCATGGCAGACGGCGTTGTGGCAGTTGTGGTGGCAGGTTGCCATCCAAATAGCGTGGGTGATATTTCGTGATTGATTGAAATTGTTTCACAAAACATATTTTTGAAACCCTGCGCGAACGGTAGCCCGATATTTGAGGACCCGGCGAAAGTTCTACGAAAGCGCAGCACCGGGGAAAAGCAGCACAGCACACATCGAAAGTCACATCGAAAGAAGCATCGAAAGCAGACGCCGGTACGGAGTCTGCTTTCGATGCGAGCTGCGCTGCTTTCCCTCGGTACTGCGCTTTCGTATAACTTTCGCCGGGTCCTCAAAGATGAGGCTACCGCTCACGCCGGGTTTCAAGAATCTGCTTCGTCGAACAACTTCAATGAAGCACGAAATATCACCCACGGTACAGTGTAGTAGATCTACGGCTATTTTATGGCAGCCTGCCGCTATTGCGCTGTCCGCCATATTACTATGATGGCTAGAGATGATATAACTCTACCGAAAAGATGTCCGACCGTGGCCGCATTCCCGTCCATAGGCGGAGCTGGTCAAACGCGATCCAGCAAATAGACATAGAGATCAGTGGGGTGAACGATGACTGACTGGGGCGGCGTGCGCTCCTCGGTGTTTATTGGCGCGGTGACCAATGTTGCCCGCCGAGCCTGGCGGCCATCGACGGGTGGACTGGAGAGGGCACTACGTGCTTGTCAGATCCCTCCCCCCCCCCCCCGTTTGTTTTTCTAAAAAAAATAAAATAAATGAATAAACAATGCACACGGCAGACACTGATTTCGCGTCTGGTCGTGCCGAAGTCCTAGCCGGTCGACGGCGATGGTTACCCCGGTCCGGTGGCCTTCGCTGCCCCGTACTCCGCCTCGTCACTGGTGTCGACGGGCCGGGTGAGGCAACGCCGGGCGCTGCCTGAACCGGTCGCGCTCCATCCGGTGGAGCCGCAGGGACCGGATTTGAGAGTGGCACCGGTCCAACTGGTGCCACAGGACAGGACTGGCGACGCTTGTCGCCTCCGTGGTGGGTGGCGCTCCACTGGCCGAGACTGGTGCTGTCGTTGGTCCTCCTGCGGGCTGGTCTTCCGAAGCGACGGCCGTGGGTACAAGCCCGGTCCCGAAGCGAGGCCTAACATGGTCGGCGTGCCGGTGCCAGGTGGTCCCGTCGGGCATGTGGACGAGTAGCGACGAGGCGCTCGCTGGGGGTACCACATGTCCGGCAGACCAGGGTGGGCCAGGACGGAAGTTCCTGGCGAAGACCGACGCTCGCGGCTCCGGCAAAAGCCCGGGACAGCACCCTCGGCCAGCAGCCAGCTTCTGCTTCAGCTGCTTCAGGAGCGCCGTTGACCGGAGGTCCGGATGCAAGACGTCCAAGTGTGTCTTGACCATCCGGCCCAGCAGAAGCTCGCAGGGGGCACGTCCAGTGACCTCATGGGGTGTGGTCTGGTAGTGGAACAGTACCCGGGCCAAATGCGTCCGGAAATCCCCGGGCTGGCACTTCTTGAGCTTGTTCTTGATTGTCTGTACCACCCGCTCGGCTGCACCATTGGAAGCGGGGCGGTACGGTGGAACCAGCATCCGTCGGATCCCATTCTTCTGCAGCCAGTCCAGGTACTCAGCGCTGGCGAAAGCGGGACCACTGTCGAACACAATAATGCCTGGCAATCCCTGCGCCGCGAAGACCTGCCGCAGCGCCGCAATGGTCGCGCTTGCTGATGGGGTGTTGACTGGCAGTGCCTCCACCCACTTTGAGAAGGCGTCTACTGCCACCAGGAAGTAGTGGCCCTTGAAGGGTCCCGCAAAATCCACGTGCAAGCGGGACCAGGGCCTCTGTGGGAACGTCCAGGGGATAATCTCCACGTAACGCGAGGCTCTCTGATTCCCCTGGCAGACCTGGCAGCCTTGCACCAGGTGAGCGATGTCCTGGTCCAGGCCAGGCCATCAAACGTGCGACCGTAACTAGAGTTGCTCTAGTTACTTGGCTTCACTGAGTTTTTATTGAATCTCTAGAGGACAAAAGTCATCTTTTTAAAATGGGAGCATAGACGTACTCCGTGGACGTCCTTTCGCCGCTTATCACATTTGCCTAAAAAATAAAGGCAGTTTTTATCCAAGGAAACCAATGGCACATGTTAACCAGAAAGTCTTGTTGCAAGCAAAAGATTTTATGCAGATTACGAAGGACCAGGCTTGTACTGTACTCATTAGAAGTAATCAAATTACCTGTAATCAATCACTTTTGGGGAGATTTTTGTAATCATTTGGATAAATATATTAGCAAGTAATCACAATACTAATCTGATTACGGTTGTAAGTACTAAATGACTTGTAACAGTTCATTTTTCATCTCTCTCGCTTCTAATAGCGCCCTTTTTTTCGCACAAATGTTTCTACCAAGGAATGCTTGGAACCAAATCTTGACAGGAGGATATGATTTACCATATTGGTGGATTAGTTCACGATTCGGTGATTCTAATTCAATAATCGGCAGTACCAAACGCCCTTTTCAAACCGGTAGAAAACTCTGTCTTTTTGAGGGTCTTACGTAATCGGAGAACTAACGACCAATTACTTTTCTCCTGGAGTAATCAAGTAATCTAACTGAATAAATTTAAGCAAGAGTAATTGTAGTAGTAATCGATTACTTTATTTTGGGTAACGTGTACAAGACGGCAACTGACCTAAACCGGGCATAAAACCAGGCTCTAGCGCTAACATGTGAGCTTGACTATAATAAAGTAATCGCGCATGCGAGCTGGTGGAAGTTTACCATGATAACTTTAACTCGAGACTGAGGCATAGGGAGGAAAACAGTTTGACAGCGGTAAAAAAGAAAAACAAAACAAAAACAAACAGGGACATACAACGTCTCTAACCTAACTAATGATCTTATTTATTCACTCTCCGTATATACACAGATACACGCGGCAGAACACCCTGCTTTTCAATGACATGTACAGAACTAATACCCGCACGCAAAAGAAAAGAAAAAAAAAACTACAAAGCACAATCAACTTTAGGTTGAAGAAAAACTGCTGGACTGCTTTGTTTCTATTGCAAGAGTTCACAATCCTAGAAAACACGAGGCTTTTAAACGTGACGCACAAACAAATGCTGCAAAGTTGACGCAGCCCTTTAAACCCCGACCTCTGCTAGACAACTCATTCTTACTAAAAAAAAATAAAAAATAAAAGAAAAATCACATTGCTTACAACGTGACGCAAAATAAACAAACTATTAGAGTATTATGCACCAACAAGCTCAACTAAAGCCCGTTACGCATAAATGAAGCTGAACGTTTGACCCAGCACTTCGCATCCCGACTTCCACTAGACAATCTTAATGAACAAAAGGACAATAAAAAAAAAAAAACACTCATTCTTACTAAACGAACACATGTACACATAAAGTCGCCAAATTTTCGTACAACTACAACCAAGCAGCAAAGAAGCCTGAGTGCGGCAGTTTCATGTTGATTTTATCCGGATTGTCTCTTTAAACAACTCCCTCGATGCTATTTACCTCTCCGTGCACTATTTATGTCCATTACCAGTGTGCATCACAATTATTACATTTGTGAACATGTTTAACTCTTTTCGAATTAGCTGCGTTATTCTTTACGTGTCTTATGTGCTCGGTTAATCTGGCATTAGCACACCTTGAAGTTTTCCTTCGTACGTAAAGCCACAAGCCAACTGTAATTTTATAGACTGCATCATTTTCGCGTGGGAACAACATTTTACGATGTGCTTTTTTCACTCGCTGCAACATATCTGAAAAGGCGTTAGTCTACTTAACTGAAACTCTGAACTCAAAACTGAATCTACGTTGAACCTTTTGGTATATCGTTTCAAGTTATGGGATATTTAATGATAATACGAATCGCAGCAAACCTGTTCTTTGATTTTTGTTTCCCTTCATTTTCGTCTGCGATTTGAGAGATCTTCATAACCGGCCCTGCTCGGTCTTTTCTACAAATTATGACACAAAAAAAAGTGTCAAGTATGGCAATTTAGTTCCGAAGCTGCCACATGAAAGCCTAACAACAAAGAGTAAAGCCTAACTCTGGCCCTTGCTTGACGATTCCGACCAGAGATACCAGATGAGAGCCAAACCACAGCAGCGAAGCCAAACTTCGGCACTTGTTTGGTGAATTATGACCAATATACCAAGGATTTAGCCAATAAAATCATGTTGGCCGTACCTTAACTTCTTAGGACTTTTTAAAGGGTACTTCGGCGATTCTTCGAGCTGCCCCCACAAACAATATTTTAGAATCACCGGTCTTTACCCTTTCCGGTATGCAATTTAATATCGCAAAATTCAGAATAATTATTGAGAAATCGGCAAGGGAGAACAATGCCAAAAACAACATTCAGATATAACCGCTCTTTTCAGGGCCTTGACGTCAGGGAACGGCAGGCTTCCAGGTCTAGAGAGCAGTCTAAAAATAGACTATGCCGAACATTTGTTTCGCGCTGATGAGCGGATGCACGAGCAAGCTTCCAAAGCATTCATTTGACACCATGAAACTGCTTGTAATCAGTTGGGAACAAGGTCTACAATCCAAAGAGTGAACCCCGCCACTTTTTCATTGCTGCCCGTAGAGACTTTCACCTTGAAAAACATGGTGTGAATTAAAATTGTAAATTTAATAATTTAGCGAAAACAATCCCTTTACGTTCCTACATTTCCAGGCAAACAAAAATTGGCCCAGGGAACTGTGTTACCAGTTCATCACTAATGCTAAAACCCAATATCGATGCGCGACCCCCTTAAGAGTGATCGCAGGTTGTATTTATGATGCACCTCATAAACCGAAATGCCCACACGCCCCACTGTTTACTTTAATTTCATTGCCATATCCGAAGGTTACACACGCAGGCCGCCTCAAAAGGTGGGTTATTTCTTTCCCATTAATAGTCGAGGTTTTTCAGTGGCGGCTAATTTCACTGGCAGTAGCAGCACCACTCCGGTCGTAACCGGCAGATTGGGAGCGCTCTTCTAATGAGGCCGGAAGTCGGCGCCGGCTTACAATAAAAAAAAAAAAAATTAAAGAAAAGGCCTGGCCGAGGGACTCCCGGATAGGATTAAAGGATTTCGGGTCGGTGCTTGTTTGGGCAGGCTTTTAGCCGTGCGAGCCGCGAACCACGAAGAGAACCGCGAGAGCCCAATTATGCGCTCGCGGCTCCGAAACGAAGCGAAGCGCGCAATCGCGTGGCAAATAATTAGGCACCACTTGTGAAACCCGCAGCTTGTAATTCATGCGTTCGTCTATTCGCGGGGAGAAGCTCGCGAGGTGCGCTGCTGCTTTTCTCACTATGGGTAGTGCACGTGCTGCCCACGCGGTTGTGTTTTCATTTTCATGGTGCATAGAAGCTTGGCACTGCACGTGCTTGCATCAGTGGACGAAGTTGAAGCACCAAGTATACTCAGGTCACCGAAGGTGACCAAAACAGCTGTGGTTTCGGTCATTGTTGGGGGCGTGTCCTTCCACATTTCTGGCTTCACTTCTGGTGGCATCATGTCACTTCCGGAAGCTTCCTATCTCATAATGCATCATTGTTACAGTCGCTTGGGCTTGTACTTGGCTGTGGATGATTAGCGCTTCACCAGAAAACACTGGGAGAGCGCGTTTTTGCTCTTGCTTTGGAACCTGATTGAGTCGGTCCGAATGAAAGGCTGTTTGCTCTGCTAAGATGTTGGGCTAGTTTATTTCATGAGAAACACAAAAGTGCGTCTTAAAAACGTGTTGTCTGGAATATGACTTCCTCGTCTCAATAGTGGAGTACATACAAGGTATAAAAAAAATTGCAAAAATCAACTGTGCATCGCTGAACGCTCATTCTCCACTGAAAAGTAGCGCTAGAGGTCAAAACCGGATGACAAAGTTTGAGTGCAAACATGTATGTTATTCAAAAATTATTTATTTTCTAAAAATTTCAATTGGAAAATGGGGCCCATTTTCGACCGTTTTCGGTTTCTGGAGCCATAGAGCTCCATGTGTACGAGAGCTCCGTCGGCCACCATTTTCCCACTGCATTTTTAGAAAATCATTCTTAACTTTTGAAGAAAATATCGGTTCGCGCTGAAAGTTTGGCATCTGGTACGAACCTCTAGAGCTACCTTCGGGCGGAAAATGTGCGCTCGGCAATGCGTAGTGTATTTTTGCGGTGAAAAAAAAAAAAACATGACCGCATCTCCAAGTGGTGAATGATGTCGATTGGGGCGAAGCTCTGGTGGTGCTAATGATACTGATTTTATTGTTCATAGGTAGTGCTGATGGTGCTGATTGTTTTTTATTGCTCATAGGTAGTGCTGAGTTCGGGGTTGCGTTTCGATTTCATTATTACTGCTTTATGGTTGGTGAAATGCAGAGCCATAGATGCAAAGTGTAACGCGATTATATACGCATTTGACCGCAGCGCCCTCTCCTGTATAGACGTTGAGCGGCTACATGCAACGTTTAATCCATGACATCCCCAGCTCTTGAGTTACTACCACATGTCGGAGCCCCCTACTCGTCCCGCAGTCGTGGCCGAGTGGTTAAAGGAGTACTCCGGCGATTTCTTCATGGTCCCCGATTTGCTTGAAATTTTGCTAAACTCGCCAAACAACATCGCTAAAATAGTATCCCAAATATTAGGTCAAAATAATTTTTTTTCACGAAGTTATTGAATTTACAATTTTGGTCCTCACCGTGTTTTTCAAACTGAAAGTCTCTACTGGCAACAACAAAAAAGTGACGTCAGTGGAAGGCAGGGGTTCACTTTTTGGGCTGTAGAATTTATTCCCAACTGATTCCAAGCAGTTTCATGGTGTCAAATCAATGCTTTGAAAGCTCGCTTCAGTACCCGCGCGCCAGCACGAATCAAAAGATTGGCAAGCCTGCCTGTCACTGACGTCACAGCACTGAAAAGTGCGGGTATATTTGAATGTTGGTTTCTGCATCATTTTCATTTGCCGATTTCACAATAACTAATATGAATTTCGCGATACTAAATAGCATACTGGAAAGGATAAAGGCCGGGGAGTCAGAAAATATAGTTAGTTGAGGTAGCGCAAAAAATCGCCGGAGTACCCCTTTAAGGCGATGGACTAGAAATCCATTGGGGTCTCCCCGCACAGGTTCGAATCCTGGCGACTGCGCACACATTTTTTTTCTTTTTTGTGAGCACGGACGCCGGACGGACGGACGGACAAGGCTAGACCCTAAGGAGCTTCGCCCCTAAAAAAAAAACTATATATAATTCTCGGGGACACCCTGTACATATGTACAATGATGTCACGTCAATGCGGCTTCCCGTTAAATTAGATATCCCACGAGATAGACAATAGTTTCAGGAACAAACTGGGTAAATACATGAATTTATGTCTCGATACTGCGGACAACTCCCATTATGAGCTCCTTTTAGGGGAACTGGGGGTGTCCGTAATAACCAGACACGACCGCAAATTCTTCAATGGGCATATCGCCGATATGCATTAAAATGGTTTTGCGTGAGCCCTTACTATCAAGAGCTGAAAGGCTTTCAGTGGCACCACATGTGCCAGCGATCGAGGGCCGACATTAGTAAACAATATAAAATGTATCGATCAACCGTGGAAGGTTTTCCTTTGAATATGGGGCCTCGTGGCCGTGATCGCAATCGTTATTAATGAGTTTCTAAATAAGAATCTCCATTCCTTGGGGGCCCCCGAACAGCTTGAGACGACGCACTACGCATGCCCAGACGTTCTACTCAAGCAGAGGGTACCTAAGGTGTAGAGGTCCCCTGTTCTAAGTCTTTCTGATGCATCGTTTAGTATGAGCTTGTGTTACGTGCATCACATAACAACCCTTATTGTCAATTAAGAAAAACAGAAAAAAAAACTTTCTGAAACAAGTTTTTAACGTCTCTCGCAAACCTGTATTGTTTTTTATTTGAGCACGCGAGATTTTGCAGCAGGAGTAAAAACACAACACGCAGTAATGTCAAACGTGCTACTTTGACAACGCTTTTTTTTTTGTTAGCGATTTTGTGTTGCTGACGTAATACAAATAAGGATACGCGAATCGATAAAGGGCGGAGCGGGATGGGACTCGGGTATAAAATGCTCCGTTTGGATGGTTGGCGAAACAAAATTGTTTTTTGCCAATTTATTGAGGTGAACCCTTCAGGACCAGCTGTAAATGTGTTTTAACGAAACCTGGATTAAATTATATTAAAATAAATCTCGCTACGAGCACTCTTTACTTCGTAAAAAACTGTACCAAGTATTTAAACCTAACCTAAAAACGAAGTCGGAGAGGACACCGTGGCCTCTCCTGTCACGTCGGTGTTAGCTTGTCATTGCATACTGTTTCTTCAGCAACCCAACGGGTTTACTGTTTTATCACTTACCATAAAGATGACGTACGTGTTAACGTTTTAATGCGAAAGTATAAACTGTCTCATGGAGCAGGCCGACGTCATCAGCTTTGAAACGGCGCCAAATGGCACCTTCAGTCCTGTCTCCAAGTGAAGCCTTTCCTACTTCTTCCTCCTTAGCTTTAATCCTCAACTCAAATACGAATTGTGAAATCACGTCGTCGTGACATTCTTCGGCACAGGTGCGATGACTCCTAGCTTCCACCGTGCTTTTTATGCACACCACAGAACTTGTCATTCCCCAGTGACGATAAGTTCCGCCAGGGCACTCATTGGCCACGAACGCGAATCTGAATATTCGTGGACGGATTTATTGTTGACGAGCGCATACGTCCGAGTGACGCAGTTCTCGTGTCCAATGCGTGAGCTGGGCTCGGCTGACGTCAGGTTGGCACCGCTGACGCGCTTTGGGAACCGCGGATGTGTCATAGTGAAAAGGAGGAGAGCTTTCGAAGGAAAGAAGGTACAAAACAGTCCGCTATATTTTCAAATGTTCGTACCAAAAAGCTGGCTGTTGACCTTGTACCCTCTTTCGTTTGGCCGACAAAACGATATGCGATTAGTAAAGTCCCAATTTAAAATCATTTATCCCAGCCCAAAATTCGTTTCATGGCCCCTTTAAAGGAGCGGAGTAAAGCTGATGGATTTTCGGCTTCGGTCCCATTGGCTGGCGCGCGTGAACGAGGCTCCCATTGGCCGCTGCGCGTCAGTTTCAACGACCACTCACCCCATGGCGCTGCGTGTCCGTCAGCCCGCCGTTAACACAAAGCGTCCAAGGTCAGCGCGCTGACCGGCGACGAAAGGTACACAGCAGACGAAATAAGGGAGTGGACGAGCGGCTTGCATTCTTTCGGATTCACAACTTATAAGAAGTGCTTAGGTGTACCTCGAACCTTTTAACCGAAAGGCCCATTTTTAATCGCACTCTTTTCAACACTCTCCCCTCCTCCCCCTCCCCCCCCCTCCTCACGCACACACACAATTTCCCCACATAAGTTGGACCCGAGTATTTTAAATAAACATAATATACTCGTGTATAACTAATGTTTACGCTTTTCGGGGACCGGAGGAGTCGAGGGCACAAATCCACCAAAAACGCAAGCACGGAATTTTTCTTTTCTTTTTCTTTTTTTTGCGGCGCATGTACAGGGAGGGTCCAATCGAGAAAAAAGAAACACTATTTTGGGGGGCTTGAAAAATAACCTATGCACCACAGAAAGCACAATGTCGGTGTGACTGTAAAGGTCTAGCGGAGGTGATAATGAGGAAAAGTATCAGAACGTAACTTTACCAAGATCCAAAAGATGAAAAAATAATAATACCTTTACGACCCGAGATGCACCTAAGCTTCACTTTCGTTAAACCAGGAAAGTTCACTGTGGGTGGCTGCGGGAATTATTTTAACAACAGAACTTGTCACTAGCAAAGGACATTTTTTTTCTTATTTTTTGCGGGAAATTTTTTTTGGCCTTCTTTTTTTTACTAAAACAAATATTCCAGACGCCCAGGATATCGTCTCTTTGTTTGTCGAATCTTAAGCCTAGGTGGACGTCAGCTCCGAAAGGCCTCTTCTCTTTATCCTCGCATGTTCTGATCCAGGTAACCTTATGTTCTCAGGCTTTCGCATTTTATCCCCACCGCCAGCGTCACACTCACACCGAGTTTGAGCTCTCTGTGGTGCGTGGTTTATTTATGCGACCAAAAAAACAGGGTTTTATTTTCACGAGCGCGCCCTGTAACTGCGTTGCAGGTCTCGCGTTACAAGTAACAACGTTACTTGCAACGCGCTACCTTTTACTGGTATGCAATACCGCATTTGTTAGGTTTCTAAAGCTAGCGAGTGTTACGGTATCGTCAATCAAACTACGTTACTTGTTCCTCGATATTTTTTATTATTATTTTATGTTAAAAACAAATTAATTGGAATTTTTAAAGTTTGTCAAAAACGGAAAATTGTATTTTTATCTGTGGCATCATTTCTTCAGTCTGAAATTTGAAAAAATTCATGTTCTACAAATTTTCTAAAAGAAGAAAACAAAATGCAATGAACTTTCTACAACCACTCTATGAGTCTAGTGCCGCCTGTCGCTGCCAAATAATGCCGAAATCTAAAGTAGCGCAAAATGTAACGTTCCAAACGGTAACGAGTCTCAGTAGGGAATTGTAGTAGACCGTTTTTCTTCTCCGCTACGGTATCCGTGAAGAAAGCGCCGCAGCTGCGCATGCGCACCACCAGCCTTGTCTGCATAGTTCAAGGTCTTGTGGCGGATTACGGAGCGCTATCCGGGTGCTTAGCGGGCTGCGGAAACGGTTTACTACAATTCCCCAATGATGCGTTCATTTTTGACAAACGAACAATCGTAACGCGATTTCGTTACTTATTTTCGGTAACAGACACAACACTGCCCTGTAGTGCGTACCGGCCTGGATTGATCGACACCCGTGCGATGGCCGGCACATGATACCGCCGCCACCGAGAAAGACGACTTCGCTGCTGCGGCATTTCCTTGGGCGGGAATCTGGGGCCCGGCACTCTGCACGTCTCGCTCCGACGCGTTTGTTTTCTCGACCTGGGCGCCGTTGTCTTGGCCGACCGAGAAATCGATGCGGTGGCGGAAAGCGAGCTCCGGGCAGACGGCTTCACCCCGACACGCGCCGTCAACACCAGCGGCAATACCCGGGAAGCCGCCTGCCCGGGTGGAACGGAAGAACAGGGACTGCCCATAGCTGCTTCCGATTTCTCGTATATAAAAAAAAATACAAAAGAGGCAGGTGAACATGCTTCTTTCATTACATAAAAAAGTAAAAAAAAAGAGGAAGTTTTTTTTCTTATATATATATATTTCTTTTTATTGATGTGTGTGAGGAGGATATCGATGTCCAAGTCATACTTCGAGTTTACGAACGCGCTTTAGCCGGCTATCTATATCAAGTGAAAACCCAGCGGCAGACGACGGAGGGGTGAATAAACTAGATGTAGACACTTCTAGATTCCGAAGTTTGTTTTACGCTGCCCGGCACTTTCTTTTTTTTTTTAGTTTAAAATGGCTGGCATTAAATTTACTAGTTTGGTGGGCAGTGCATTCTTACTTGGGGAGATCCCACCACATTCCAAGTGAGCAGTAAAATTTCTCGCCCGCCTATACCCGTTTCGAAGCAAACGGTGAAAACGATGCGATGTCGTGTTCGCACTAAGAGTGTCGGGGAGTGTTCAAGTTTCTGAACAATGTCCTTGTTGCACGGGCGTTGCAAAAAGTCTGCAGACCAAATACCTTTAGAGAATTAGCGAATCAGCTTGAGATCAGGGACTCTAACCTCGACACTTGGCGAACAAGTCGGTGATGAATTCGGTAGCCGAGCTTGACCTTGACGCCGGCCAATCGCGGCGGCAGAATTACTCGCCGACTTTCTCGCCAAATGCCCAGATTCGAGCCCCTGCAAGCCTCCCAAGCCCCCTGGTTTGGGCTGGTTCGTCAGTTCTCAAAAGGTCTTTGCTCTGAAGATATTTGAATCACCCTGGGTCCAGTAGCGTAATATTTTTGTTTTGTGGGAATTTCAAGGGTCTTCTAATTGAAGGCCTTCTAGATTCGGCGGTAGAAACTTATTCCGAAGTGAACGCGCGCAGAGTTAAAATATGGAGCTGATTCGCCTATTCTATAAAGGCTTCTTGGTCTGCAGGCCCTTGCAATGCCCATTAAATCGAGCTGCCATTAAACGAGTCTTCACGCTATAATCGCGACTATTATTATATATTGGCCTTCGTCAAAATTTCACCATACCAACGTCTTCTAGTAGATTAGGGTTGTGACTGCCTGTCATATGGACATGGTTCGGATGAAGGTTTTGATTTAGGATAACGAAAGAGCAACATTGGACACAAACAGACAATACAGGATTTCGATTTTCAACCACTGGTTGGCCTAAGCATTTTTGGGTAAGCCTTCAAGTGGCGTGCACTCTCGGCAGCACTATCTATCTTAGACGGCATGAGAACCTTTAATAAAGAAAATGGGTGTACAAGTAAGATATCGTGCATTTTATTTGCGTTTGGAATAAATACAATTATGATACAACGCTAAGACATTCAGTGCACTGTTTAATGGGTGGAATGGAGCAGAGCTACTATTCCCATAGGGCTGTTGGCGGAAAACCATATTATATTAAAAACAATCTAAATGTATCATTAAGGCAAAAAACGAAATGTTGCGGCACAACTTTTAAATTGCGGTCAGTGGTAATCGCACGTACAATTTCTTACTGCATTCGTTTGTAGTCTGATTTTTAAACTTTAAGCTTTTACCCCACCTTAATTTTGTCGATTTTATTATAGTTTTATTGGCACCAATAAAAGCGCTTACCAGTCTGTTACTTGCTGTCTGCCCGAGCTGCGACCAAATATTACGCAACCACCCTGAAGAAGATTATGAAACGCTACCAGCACACGTTCTCAAGTGCACACATTCCTGACATCATTATTTGTTTGTGATATTAAGAACACATTAGTCACAAATGTGCAATTTTGGTTTTGCGCACTTATTTATTTATTTATTTATTTATTTATTTAATTAGCTCTAAAGGCCCACTGGGGGCATTACATAGAGGGGGTGCATGGAATGGCATCATAGTTGTACACCGTTGCAATTAGTAATTCATAATAAGCAATTCATAATCATAATTAGTAGCAATAAATTCGAATCCAAACAAATGTTAACCAGAAGTGAAAACGTTCGATCCACCTTCTTGTCGATAAACCAAGCTTGACCTGGAAAGATATGAATAAAATTGGTCTGTTTTCAGGAAAGCCAATGGAAAAACGACAGTTCAAAGATATTAATCTAAGCATTCCAGGTATGGAAGCAAAATCATCGGTAAGCACAAAGGTTCCAATGACGTTGACTCTTTGGAATCTACAAGAAAAGTATCACGATGTCATTCTTGTGTACACTGATAGATCAACAACGGTCGACGGATCAACATAAGCACATGTGGTATCGCGTAAGGTCGTAAATTGTGGCAACACGATATACCTTCAGCAAGTCACTGGACACAGCGGTATCTCGGGAAATACCCAAGCAGACAAACTAGCCACTGCAGCGCATTCCAGAAACAGTACCCACCTGACCCAAAATGTGATGACAAGAGATACACCTATCGTCTGCGTGACAGATTGTCTTGCAACACGTGGCTCGACCGCATTCCCCAAGAGAGTCTACGTCACTTGGGTGATCCGAATCTTCGCCGTCCAGTACACACCCACTTGACTAGACACATTAAAACCTTAATCAATCGCTTCCCAGCTGACATCACGCGCAGTGGAAGGAAGCTTTCTCTATTGGGTTCGACAGGTGGAGACACCGAGTTGCACGTGCGGCCATAGTGTGAAAGATGTTGAACACCTCACTATGAACTGTCCTACTTACGACCGGTAGAGTAGTCGATTACGGGTTGGCCTAAGCATACTGGAGGATAGCTGCTTTTTGTATTTTTGTTTCTGCCAAAGTGCTAGGTTCTTGGCAAGACTTCAAGAAAAAAAAAAAAGAGAAGTGTGCATCAGCCTTACTAAGTGAATTTTTTAATAACACTAAAATAGCTGCCAAATATTAAGCAACGTAAAAAGTATCCGTGTTTTAGAGCTTAGCATGATGTTTTATTCACTCCCATATATCAATAGTTGTACTATTGTAACTTTTTGTATCTGCGTCTTTATCAGGAAATATCTCGTTGTGTATGTTCTTATGATTGCTAGATGCACCGAGTTGGCTGACACATTGAAAATTTTATTTTCATACTTAATTGCACGTCGTGATTCGTCAGCTGCTTGCGAATATGTGCTCATTCGAAATGATAAGTCAGTGTTTTTTGCAGCCGGTCACAATGCATGAAGTAATATCAGTAATAAAACATCTCAATATTAACAGTAGCTGTGATACCGATGGATTGCAGACCCGGCCTGTGAAGCATGCAGTTTATATCGTCGCCCTTATTCTTACGGATATATTTAACTCCTGTTTAGTGACAGCCGTTTTCCACTAACAATCGGAAAAGGCTAGAATTACAGTACTTTAGAGAAAAGAATATAGAAATCGTGAGAGAAATGGTAGACCAGTTTACATTCTGCCAGTATTTTCAAAGGCCTCTGAAAAAAAATTTGTACGCGAGACGTTCCAGATTTATTGATAAATGTAAATTGTTGACACCACACTAATTAGATTTTTGTAAAGAGAAATTAAGCGAACTGGCATTACTTGAACAAAAATAATATGTTATTTTCAGTTTGAAAACAAAACTACTTTTGCTGGAGTGTTTGTGGATTTTTCAAAGGCTTTTGATTCGGTAAGTCATAGCATTTTGCTAGAAAAACTGAACTACTGCAGTATTCTACGACGGGTCTCATTGCTTTTAAAATCATATTTATGTAATCGAAAACGAGTCGCGCGGATAAATAATATGCGCTCGAAGGCTCAACCTGTGCTTTGTGGTGTGCCACAGGGTGTCATATTAGGGCCACTACTAGTCAAATTGTATCTCAACGATATTGTGAATGTTAGCCCTACAGTCAAACACATTATATATGCGGATGATACAAGAATTTTTTTTTTTGTCTGGCAATAACATTCATGAGTTCTTATATAAATAATGATGCAATGAAAGCACAAGAAAATTGATCAGTATCTAATTTTATGAAGGTAAATAAAGCAAAAACTAAGGTAGCTATGTTCCAATAAAAACAAACAAGCCCATTTCTACACGCCAGGAAATAATCCTAAATTCACGTCGTATAGAGGAAGTATTACATTTCAAGTGTCTCGCGGTTGTACATGTCTCCGACATGTTGGGGGATGATCACGTTAACCACTTAGTGACCAAAAGAAGTTCAAATTACCAGCGTAGTTGGTCGTATTAGACACCTTCTTTCCATGCAAATTAAGTTGTTTCTTTAAAATTTACTTTCTACTCACATTTAAACTATTGCCAACTGGTGCGAGGGTCAATTACATTTTCAAAACTACAGCGTGTTCACTTAACGTAAAATGAATATATACGGCGCATTTATAACGTGCCGTAAGTAACACCAAGTGCAAGTTTCTTTCATCCGTTCCCGCGTGGTCAAAGCCTGCAACCTATATAGATATCGTTTGAGCGTCCGCTATAAATCAGAAACGCCAAATAATATAAATAGTATGTGTACTCTGGCCCAATAGCGAATAAAAAGCTTTAGTTATGCCACAAGACATGAAGGGAACTAACTGGACAGTACCTACAACTCGACTAAACTCCGGACAAGACTGCTCTGTTATTATTTTCCACTTGTCTTAAATAGCCATCACCTTGTGAATTTTGATATACCCTTGCAGGTACACTGAACTTCGCGCAATGTTCAAAATCATGGAAGGCTAATCATTTTATCTTTATGCGTGCTAATGAGATATGCTAAAATATATTTTTTGTGTGTATTCAGTTTTTTAACTACTTTGTCTTTGTGTAGCACTGCAGGCAAACGTAGCTGTTATCAATTTTTTTGCGTGTTTTTTGTTGATTTTGTGTTGGAAGCATCACAATTATTGTATAATTTCTTGTGTTCTTTTTATTTTACCTTTCTTACCCCTGCTTTGTACTTAAGGGGGGCTGAGGACCAGTCAAGCTGCTTGGACAGTTTTTAAAGCGCAGCTCTTAGGCGCCCGTTTCCGGCTTGAGCGGCGTCGCCGTCTCCGTCGCCGTCGCCGTCGCCGTCGCCGTCGCCGTCGGCGTAACCGCGCGGTGCATGATGGGTAAATTTCCCCGCTAAATTTAGCGGAAAATTTTCCCCGCTAAATTTAGCGGAAATATTTTCCCGCTAAATCTAGCGGAAACTTTTTCCCGCTAAATCAAGCGGGAAATGTTCCCCGCTAAATCTAGCGTGAAATTTTCCCCGCTAAATTTAGCGAAAAATTTCCCCGCTAAATCTAGCGGAAAATTTTCCCCGCTAAGTTTAGCGGAAACTTTTCCCCGCTAGCGGAAAATTTTCCCCGCTAAATTTAGTGGGAAATTTTCCCCGCTAGATTTAGCGGAAATTTTTCCCCGCTAAATATAGCGGAAAATTTTCTTCGGTAAATTTAGCGGAAAATTTTCCCCGCTAGATTTAGCGTAAAATTTTCCCTGCTAAATTTAGCAGAAAAATTTTCCCGCTAAAGGTCGAGGTCACGTGACCCCCCCCCCCCCCCCCCCCCACCCGTGCCTTCCCCTCCTCCTCAAGAGGTGCGCTCTAATTCGGCGTTACAGGGAGTTGTAAACGGCTTTCATTTTTATCCTCATCTCTCACCATACTTACATGGTAAAAAAAAATATTTATTATTGATATTATTATTTTTATTTGTACATTTCGGAGCATCATACATCCCGTATATTTCCTTTAGTTTGAAGTAGCCGGTCCCAGAATATGGGAACACATTCTTTATTTCATCGAATAAGCGTTCTACGACTATTCGACGGTGAAAGCGAAGCTCTGCTAAGAGTGTACGAAATTCTGTCGCTGAATTTATATCTACCTTGGTTTACGAGCGGACGTCCAACCGACAAAACACTGTACTCGTTTTCACCTCAAAAAAGGTAGCAGCAAAAAAAAAGCCCGTTCCTCGGGATACGTCGCTAATTCTCCCCTTCTTGCGTTGAATTAGGTCATATGTAGGCGCACCTTAAATTAGCTTTATGCTATTCTATCAAGACGAACACGTTTCACACGCCACAACGATCGTTGGTTCCTTCGGCGACCAAATCTTGAAAATCCTATTTAGCATAGCGTGTGAGTAATGCGGAAAATTTCCTTTTTCTTTCTTCTTCTTCTTGATGTCACGACGAGCATAGACTCTATAACCAATTTCTCAATTGAAACTATGCACGGTGTTAAAGAATTACCTTTTAAAAAAATTCAATATTTCCATTCCTTCAATATTTATTTTCAAATTCAATTTCGTTTTATCTTTCAATTTTCGTTATAAGTAATTTCAATCTACCGCATATCCTTATCGGCCGCCAGCAGAAGCTGCTTCCTGATTAACATCCGAGTGAGAAGGCAAGAGGAAGTTGCGCCGACGTCATCTTGCGCCTCGCTTCTGGCAGTTCCTGCGGCTGACAGCGTGTACGTTCGGCAGCACTCGATCCACACTATAAAATTCGTCGTTCCCGGCGGAGGCTATAAGTCAGAGACTGCCAGGAGTCCTCCCTCTTCCTCCCCAGCCTAACGGGCGGACGAACGTCGTACGAGAGAGCCCGCTTGAGTTGCGCCCAGGTGAGTTCGGACGAAATAATCGATGAGGTCTTCCTCTTTCTTGGCAGCCTTCCTCCCCTTTTGTTTCACGTCCTTTGTGCCGCGAGCTGCATGGAGTTTCCAGCGTGTGCTTCACTTTTCCGCGATCCTCTTATGTTTAGGGTTTCTTGTTTTTTTTTCCTGCACTCTACCAAACCTCTTTTGTGTGTTTATTTGTTGTTTTAAGCTGTTTTTTTTTTTTGTTGGGCCTCCTTCTTTAGTTGCGTTTTTGGTATCGGCGAGCCCAGACTCACTCGTTGTTTTCGGGTGGCTTCTTTTCTTTCCTTTTGTCTTCTGCGCGCGTCATTTTAATTAATATTAACCTGAACTTGTTTTTGTTTTTGTTTTTCTAAAAAGGGCAAGATTGTTTTCTTTAGAAAGCTGAGTTGATCGCATATACCTGCATCGATCAGTGACGATAAAGGTAGTGCTCGGGTCGTCGCGTTACGAGGGTGGCGAGAAAGTATTTCTGACCAAAAGTTCTGAAGAGCGATTGTGTTACGTTTCTAAATTGACTATCAACTAATCAAAGGTGATAATCTTTCAACCATATATATATATATATATATATATATTTTTTTTACTTGGTTTGACACAGCACCAGAAACATGACTACCGTCGAAGCTGCACACATCTTTTCAAGAAAATGAACATTTACTCGGACAATTGAAGCATCGACAAAACTCAACTTCCAGGACTAAAAAAAAAGCAAAACGGCAGGGTTCATTTTAAAAATCGAATTACGATATCTTGTAAGGTCGTTATTTAGATATAGCATCGTCTGGTCATGTGGTTCTAAAAAAAACAAAAAAAAACGCTGTACCCTATTTGATGGCGTTTTCTCTTGTCTACAGGCAACTTGGCATAATATGAAAAACAAAGCTCAAGCTGTGACTAGAATTCATGATCGAGTTTGGTCCACAATCACGGCTGTTAGTACAGACAATAGAAACAAAAAAGAAGTACTGCATTGCGTAGAAGCCTGACGATTGTGTGTTCTGAGCAGACTGCATGCAAGGGAGCGTGCCCGGTTGTCAGAAGTGTAGTATTAATTGAAAATTGAATTCTAATAAAAGTCAACTCCGATGTCGCGTCCGTCCGTGGCGTGCATGACACTTCGCGTAACCTGACGTCCCGCCACATCACGGCACGTGACGTTACTGTTTCGCGCGACGTCACGGTCGCAATAAGGCTACTGGATCTAGTAACGTTGGGTGTCAAGTTGTTGAGCACCGTGGCATCCACGTCGCCTGATAGGAGGTAACGTGACGCCACGACTTGACGCCGTGAAGTCACGTGACCATGAATTGACACCGTGACGTTTCGGTGTCACGTGACGCTGGGTCACGGGACTTGACACCACTTGACACCGTGACGTCGCCTGCTTAAACAAAGTGTGCCAATAAAAAAAAAAAAGAAACAGCATGAGTACGCTTCGTTTTTCGTACAGTGAAATTCTGCATTGGACGGTTTGATCAATAGATCAATATACAGCTGCCCGTTTTCGCAGCTCGAATCGTGGCGTCATCTCGCGGCAAAACAGTTGAATTGCGAAACGGGCTGCTTTCGCGGCTTGGTTGGTGGAGCATGAAATAGACGAGCAGTGGTTATAAATCACACGAGTTTTGACGCACGAATTAATGTCCGTACGGTATGAGAAGCGGCTTGATTTACGATATAGCGCCCTATTTCGCCACTGGTGAGAGACCTTTTAGACAGTGATGTGCGGCCGCCCCAGCGAGCGAGCCAGGTGGTACTCAGCATGTTTAAGAGCCAGCAAGAATCCGAAATTAAAGAACAATTAGGCAACACTTTGTTCATCCAAAGGCAGGCAAGGGTGCGCGCTGACGCATCTAGAGCGCCGAAGAAAGCTCCGCACGCTCAGTCCTCCTGTCTCCAGAAATGCCACAGAAACGTGTGCTTAAAGTGTAGACGCCGTGGTGTAGACCATGGTGCAAGATTTGCCCGTATAGGTGTCGAAACCGCGTGAGTCGCAGCTGCCATATGAAGTAATCTCCTCCGCCTGGCAGCTAGCGGCGCCGCCAGATTGCTCCTCGATATGCGGCCAATGCAACCTCGTTGGGCTAATGGCAGAGCCGTATATAGAGAGAGCGGGAGGTACCCACTTGATGGAATGACGTTTGAGCGAACGCCCACGTTTCACCGAATGACACTTTAGCGAATAGTCGGACGCCGCGAAGCGGCGTTTTCGGGTGGGCCAAATGGGTTCACATTTTTGTAATGAGCCGACACAGACTGTCGCCGCGAAGCGGCGTAAGAGCAGCGCGGCGGATGGGTTAACGCGCGCCCCCATTATTCGCTAAAACGTCAATTCGCTCAATTGTCGCTGTTCGCTAAAATGTCATTCGCTCATGTGATACGGACCCCTCTTGGCCAACTATAGAAGCCGCAAATGATCCCCCAGCGGTGGCAGCGAGAAAGTATTCTTATCGGTGCGTTAGAGTTAAAGGTAGTAACTCTTGAAGGTTGAGAACATGGTGCACGTGATGTTTGAATTACGGGCGTGCAAAAACGAGGGTAGAAACGAATGTGCTGCTCGAACTTTAATTGTTTTGCTCCAGAGACGTACATCTGCCAGGTGGTCCACGCCTCGTTTGGAAAAGGCGGTGTTCGTTGGAGTGGATCGTTTGAAGTACGCATTCGCTTCTTTTACGATTTTGCATGGCCGTGATCCAACAATCACGTGCACCGTGTTTTCAGTAATCCAGAGTTACTATACACTTCACTTAAACGCACTGTTAGTTTCTCGCGACCACCGCTAGGATATTATTCGTGGGTTCTAGTTGGCCACACTTTAATTAGTGAACACTCCAAACAAGCTTTAGACCAATAGTGCCTCCTCATTTTCCTCCTATTCTTTCCAAATAATGGCGAAACTTTTGATCTACGGCGATGGCAGCCTGTCGCGGGCCGGAATTCCTATGCTTCTAAGTTCTCTATGGGATACATGGTTGATTTTAAAGTCGTTTTCTGGGTGCGCCACATGATTTAGACCGTGTGGAAAGAACTCCGTTCATACTGGAAAGTGCTGGTAGGAATAAAAATCAAGGTCGCTCTGAGTAGTCACCGATGTTATATTTCATTTTAACTATACCCAACATCCGTCTTTCAAAAACAGGATTAGCAACCTTTCTTTATTTTAAAACTTTATCGACAACCAGTTCTGCCAGCCAAAACGAAGGCATAAAGTGCAATCATCCTTGTGCTGACCTTTCTTCGTAACAAACAACGACGGACCGACCGAAAAGTTTATTTGGTGAATATTATTAACGCGTCGTCACTCGAAAGACGAAGCTTATGGAAAGTCCGATTTTCTGCAAATGTAGTGCAACGAAACGTACCAAAATTATGTTTCGAGGGCTTTATGCCAAAGTTTTTTTTGGATTCCTTGTTTGTAATAATACTTTAGGTCAAGGTACATTTGGTGAATAAATCTTGTTATATATACTTTTTTCGTACTCGCCCGATTTCGTTGACAGTTTTTCATTGCGCAGGATGGGCAGCTGGCCCGGAGACGGTTAATCGGAGGGGATAGGAATCCAGCAAGAGGACATGTCAGCGCGCTGAAGACACAACACCGACAGCTGATGGAAGAACCAGGAAATCCAGCGAGCGGCGCAGAACCCACAACAAGCGCCGGAACCAACAGCGCGTGTTAAGCAACGCTGAAGTATCTCTTCGCAGTAGCTCCGAGCAAGGGGGAACTCTTTGCGGCATCGGAGGCATCCGCGCGCGTTGTAGCGTGCCTCAACGCGGTCTAGCGTCCAAGCAAAACTGACGCAAGAGCTCGCTCTCCTCGCTTGCTCCGTCGCCGCCGATTCGGTAAAGATGACGCAAACAAACCGTTCTGGGGAACGCCAGAGAAAAAAAAAGATCGAGAGCTCGGATTCAGTAGAAGAAGCAATTCGAAACCATAGAAAGTTTTTTGCAATATAATGGCGCTCGCTTCCCGCGTTGATGGGTCGCATTTACTGGGGATGTAGCGATCATATTTAGCTTGGAAACGTAGTCATTATTTGTATCCTTACGTGAGTTACTCTTTTGTATAAATTACGTATGTACGTCGGGCTCTCTATCAAATGTTATCCAGTTGTTTTGCGTAAAACAATGCACTGAATGCTCTTGAATGATCAGTGCTATTCGTTAAACGTTTTAAACATGTAGCAATGCTCCTAAACAACTCGTTAAACTTTCCCGTTTTCTTTTCAAAATTTGTGATAGATTAATGCTTTTATTTCTGCTTATTCTTGTGTCTCTTCCGTAAGTGCCCCGTCGGCATTTAAAAGGATGTGGGGCCGATGACTCGTCAAGCTGCGTCTTTGCAGCTTTTTCTCTCGGTCTCCTCCCGTCTTACAATTGACATAGAATAAACATTATTATAATATTATTATTATTACTAGTAGTAGTAGTTGTTGTTGTTGTAGCAGTAGTAGTAGTAGTAGTAGTGGTAGCAGTAGTGGTAGTAGTAGTATATAAGTACGTATCCCTCGCGTTGTCGAATGGCGAGGAGGAAGCCGGGCGGAAAGACGGAGGTGCTTGCATACGATCAACACATTCGTGAGCTCCTCGCAGCTCCTACTGCAAACGCGGTTCCTGCACCACGTGACTCGATCGAGCAGCTGGAAACACTCGGTAATCTGGGCACACTAGACAAGGACGACGACAAAACCGAACGACGCGTTCGTATGAGGAGCGAACAGCAAAAGAACGGCAAAGGCAAACAGCAGCAGCCGGAGAACGCGGAGACGGGCTTGGCGGGCACGCCGGGGCGCAAATTGAATCTCGTCGAGGAAGCCGCGGATCAGCGCGCTCATCGGGACCGCGAAATATTGGCCCCCGCAGTTTTTCCCTCGAGGATTCGTCGGACGGGGAATAGGAAGGAAAGAAGGTTTGCCCCATTCTCAAACTTCTAGTTCATTTTATTTTTCATTTTGTTTTGCGCAGCGTAAGCAAGGAATCTCTTGTGAGTGTCGCAATAACGCGTACCAGTTTGCTCGCTGTCTTCCCCGAGATGCGAGAGATGGGGGAGCGTTGGCAATTTTTGACGGATTACCCGAATTTCGCGTAGCTCGTGACTTGGCGTGTATGCGCGTCTTCGACGACCTGTACCGGGGCGGCGCCCACACCTGTCAGAATCCACCGAAACTCGTTTGTAGGGGGGGAGGAGGGCGAGGACTTTCATTTTTACTAAAAAATCGTGCTCAGTTGTGTCTGCGGTTGCTAAATCCCGATACATCCAAACAATCTGATTACGCGAATAACGTCGGTACAGTCGGGACAAACAACAACTCCGAAATTCGTACGGAAAGCGGGTGTTGTAAATTTGTAGTAATCATTTTTAGGACCTCGATGATCATTGGTGTTTAGACGAAACCGGGCTAGGTGTAGAAACAAAAAGTGTAACAGCATTAAGGTGACACTATCGAATGACCAGCCTACTGTCGGGAATGCACGGGAGATACACACCACACGCGGCGCAGAGAAGCATTATTTGGAGGAGGGAGATGATATACTATAACTTTTGTTGTTTGCAGAAAGCATTTTTATACGCCATATGGCCTGGAAGTTCGTCTTCTCTTTGCGCACCTCGTGCGAATTGTTTAGTCCCTCAAACGAGCCCAGGTGCTTTTATTGCCCCCCGACCTCAACCGATGACTGCGCGCGCTTAGCTGCCTCGTCATATCGCGTTCCGGTGCGTTTTGTACGTTGGCCTTTGATTGGCAAGCTCTTTCTTGAGTTCCAATGCGCTATATACACATTTTTGAACATCTGTTCGCCGTACATATGTATAAAAAAAAACGTTTCTTGTGAAGAGGAACCTCCCTGAGATATTTTTCGCAGCCGATGGGAATTTAAATGCCGTTTCGCTGCTACAGACAACGCCCTCCCAATGGGAACTTAGTTGCCGTTTTCGCCGGCTTCACCGGCGTCGCTCAAGGAGACAGTTAATGCTTTCGCATTAGTAAACATTTCTTGTGAAGAGTCGCCTGTTATTGTACATGAACCAAGTTAATGTAGTGTACACGAAAATAATGCGATCTGTGCAGGTGAGCTGTACGGCCAGTGAACATAATATAGGGGGTTTGTTGTCACGATGTCAGATAATTAAGTACATTTTGTTTATTAAATATTCAATTGGAGAAAATGAAGCTATGGCTCCAATCAGAAACTTGCTGGGCGTCATCGAATATCACAATATCATTAAAATTTCGAAAGACAATTCGAGCGTGTGGAAAGCGCGGTAATGCGATAAATTTACCCATCATGCGAAATTGAAGTCTGCCTGTGCAGAAACGCGGACGATGCGAGACGGAAAAACAGTGCGGGCACATTTTCTTTTCCAATCACATCGTGAGAGGAACGCGCTCACTACGACGCTGCAGCGTCGTAGTGAGCGCGTTCCTCTCACGATGTGATTGGAAAAGAAAATGTGCCCGCGCTGTTTTTCCGCGGCTAACGGCACACGGCATGCGGCTAACGGCACACACAACGCCTGATTGGTTTAGACGGCTCGTAAGCTTGGCCGTGGTTTCCTCAAACACCAAACGAAGCGTCCAACGCGGATATTTTTCAATTCCCCGCGACGGCTCGGTCGTCTATCTATTCCACCAAAAGTGCGGAGCTGCGGCAGCGGAAGTGTCGCCGAACCGCTCGCGGGTGGGCGCCGAAAACAAAGCCAAAACCAAACATTACGCTCTATTGTCGACTCTCCCGGCTCAAAACCGAAAGCGTGTCGCATTTACGAGCCGCACTGCTTCGGCGGAACCCCCCTCTTCGTGCCGGCTCCCGACGAAAAAAAAAAAAGAAGAACGAACTCGCAAGTGCATGGCCTGATAGCAATGAAGCAGCCGGCGGCGTTTCATTTCGGGGCTCTTGTATTTCACGGCGCATTGGCTTCATCGAATGTCGCCGGCAGTTGGTTGCCCCCTTTCCCTCTTCCGCACTCTGCTACCATACAGTACGTCTGCTGCCTCCATTATATGCTTGGCACCGTGGCTAGACGGGCAAGCACCCCGCGGCAGGAACCTTTGAACCTTACGGTGAACCGCGGGGGACATTAAATGGCCATTGAAGCCAATCCGAAGCCGCGTGAGTGTCACGTGACCCTAAGAAGGACCGCAGCGACGCCAACTAGGGTGCGGAGTCACGTGTTACGTACGCACGGCTAGATTGGCTGGGGTGGCTCGTAGCGCACGCAGCGGTCCGTCGTAAAGTAGGACGGAGAAAGTTTCGCCGGCGGGTTGCCGCAATCGGGGCATCTGGCAACCGGAAGCGACTATGGCGCCCCTGACGAGCGGAGGAGAAAGTCGGGTAGCAAGTTAGCTTCCTTCCGCTACGCGCTGGGGAACAAGAAAGAAAAGAGAGAACTGCTGGTTCGCAGTCTTGGAAGAGTGGGCAAACTTTGGACGGAGCACGACTGCTGGGCGCAGCTGTCGACCTTGCAATGGCTGCACGGTTCAGTCTTTTCGACTGTCGCGCGGCAAGGAAGGCTGGTTTACTGGCACGCCGAAAATGAGCCTTTGTGTTGTCGGGAGGTTTACGTCGGGGAGAATAGAAAAAGGATATTTGATGGTACACTTTTATGCTTCTCTCTGTTACAACCTTTCTTATGTCGTACCGTCGCCGCTCTTTCAATCTCTCGAGGCCATTCAAGGTGGGTCGATTATTTTTGCTGCGGATGCAACGTGGAAAGAGACCGATTCTGACGGAAGGACCGTTGAATATTTTTTATTTAAAAACTAAATTTCTGAAATAAGAGTAACAGCATTACTGTCTGGTCAGACTTGTATTCACATTCGAAGAGTCTTCGCAGACGTTATCTCCGATGTATTCTCAAAAACAGCTGTGACGATAAAATTCGGATATAACCTCGGCCCGAGGTATTTGTGTTGTGTGTACGTTTAAACAGTGGGAAGTGAGTGCATCCCAGTGGACGTCCGGTGTCTACGCTGTAGATGCGAAATTTAGCCCGTCCAGAATCGCTGCTAGCCGGGGTCTTTGACGTGCATCACGCTGTGGTGACACACGACCGCACTCCGGTACGATGCTAATCCAGAACGATACAGGCAGGAGCGGGGATCGAACCAAAATCCCTGGGATCTGCAGCGCGAACTTCACTCCACGTGCTCCGAGCTGTGTTGCGCCAACACACTCGGCCACAAAATCCTCCATAAAAAAAAAAAACGATCTCACAGCCAGTTGCATTACATCACCGCTGCCGCCATGCACTGTAGGAAATAGTCTTTCAGCACGCGCGACAACCCCGCCGGGAGTCGGCGCGAGCTGATCACGAGGTGGCACGAGCTTCCCTGTGAACTGGCGCTTGCCTCCTAGGAACTACAGTCATCGCGGCGTCACGCGTGCGTGGAATGCTTAGTGAGACGGGTCTATTTAGCTACCCCTATTCGCGGTGAGAAGCTCGCTAGTGATGCTTCCGTTTTCTTCACTATGGGTAGTGCATATGCCATTCACGTGGTTTTGTTCTCATTTTCATACTGCATAGAAGCTTGGCGTCGCACGTGCTTGCACTGGCAGAGGAAGTTGAAGTATCCTCCCTCTGGGTTGTGAAAAAAATTCCGACAGGTATCGATACCGAAACTTCTGTCCGCGAATAGACGATTGCAAGAAAGGCGACTAGCCGCCGCCACGTCTTTGCCCGTGCGTTACAGCCCGTGATATTTCAAGCTCGCCAAAGCTATCTTCACACGCACGCTGCACGTGCTTGCACACGTGTGGCACCAGTTGGGGCGCCATGCTTGCAGTTGTCTATGCACCATTCCAACGTCTACGAGTCCTCAGCCCACCGTGCGATCTCGTCAGCCCAGCACGTGCATGTTTGTCGCTTCGGAAGGCGAGCGAATCACGCGCGATACGCACGAACACTGAAAATGAAACCGGCCAGGAACCCTTTTTTTGGAAGGGTCTAAGACCCCCTAAAAAATTACGTTCTCCTACGGATGATCTAAAAATATTGCAAAGAGGTGTGCGAAAAAAAAAACCCCTAACAAACCTGGTAACTCTATAACTAATATAATACTTACTTCCGAGATAGTTTTGATACAATTGATGGACTTGACATTTTGATGGTGTTTTCTGCGTACGCCCCTTGGCAGTATTTTCAGATCGACCGTAAGAGGGTCTGATTTTTGAAGGGAGCCATTATCGTTTCAAGTAGAAAAGGAGCGTGAGTTGTTTTATTAGGAAGGGAAAAAAGGTCGTGCCTACGCTTAATGGTAATCTCCCTGTGCCACGACAAAACGCAGATATCGGAGGCAAAGACTAGCGAAACCCCAGAGCTCTCACGCCTACTGCAATTGAAGCAGTCTGAAGCGTCTCCTCTTTCGCCAAGCACTAGCCAATCGCTGCAATCTCGGGGTGGGGGGGGGGGGGGGGGGGGGGGTCCTCGGCTAATGACAGTGCTGATAGTATGTTTAGACCCCCAAAAAACGGTCTGCGTTGTGGCAGTGAACGCAGTGAAACAACATGCTCAGTGCCACAGCGCAAATGCTTTCTTTGTTTGTTTAAAGATAATATTCGCCGAGCTTGCTCCGTTAAATGCAGAGATTGGCTTTCCCGAGTGTTTTGCGGGACAGCAGACGCACCAGATTTCTTAAAGTGACGTTTTCTCCTATGAACTCATACCACTTAGATACATTACCCAGAATCAGCGTGTTTCCTCGACTGATAAACGATAGAAATAAAAAAAAAAACTTATTCGGAGAACTACGATGACGCTCTTGATGAAAACATCAACACGGAGTGAACAGAAACCTGGGATACAAAATATAATTAAAAAACATCAACTAAGTTGTGTTATATAGCAGCTCGGGGTTGTAAGAGGTTGTGCGGTCAGTTCGAGCACAGTTCTGGATAGCCGGCAACCGATTCGTTGGAAAAGTATTTGAAGGAAGCGAATTCCCGCCATCCAAAAGGAAAACCATCGAGTGTACGGAGGTTCCACTTCTGACCACGTTCCACCACGATACATATCTGTGTGCGCCTGCGAGTGGCTCTTGCCGTATCGTCCATCCGCGAAGCCCTTTTGTCCCGTCCAGCGATGACGGATAGCGGCCCATTAGGTCATGCCGATCCGGTTACCCGGACAAATAGGAAAGTCCGCCGATGGCGCGTGTCCATCTCTTTTTCCGTTTTTTTTTTTCTCTCTCTGTGCCGTCTCTGCCCGGGAAGGGTCATTACAGGCCGTACATACTCTACTTCGTTCACCCCTAGGCCGAGAGTGCGGAGACATACGTGCCCGTTGGCGCAGTCGTATGTCTATCTTCCTTCACGTGATCATGCGTCCGCCCCTACCGACGCCCAGAGAGAGAGAGGGGTCAGGGGACGAAAAGGAGGTGTTTGATTGGTCCGGCAAGCACGTAGCTCCCACCGCACTGTCGGCTTAGGGGACACAAAGGGGGTGTACAACTGCCGTTCTCGCTAATTCCTAGCTGTCCGTTCGTCCGAGCTCTCGGCCGCGTTGTCCCCGTCGACGAGCCTCATTTTTGTCTTCTGCCGTCGCGACTCTCACGCGCGCTCGCTGGCGGCGGACGCGGGCCGAGTCCGAGCGCGAACCACGCCCCGAGCGTGATTGGAACCCCGGGTCCCCCGGCAGTCACGCCAGCGCGGCCCCGGGTTGCGACTCGGACACTGAGGCCGTGCTCGGCTGGGCCGGCGCCGAGCTCGAATTAGAAACGCACGCGTGTCCATGTCGACTCGTAATGGAGCCGCTATGACTGCCGGTTTCTTTTCGTGTATGTTTCTTTTTCGGTCTCCTTCGTTCTTTCGCTGTGTATTAGACGTGCGGATGGAGAAAAAAAGCAACTGTTTAGTGTGGTTTGCCATAGTGCTGACCCGTGTATATAATGAGGCGTAACTGAGCGCCTTTTGGTATTGGTATTCCCTGAGCGTTCTAGTTGCAATTCATTTTTTCCTTCTGAAATAACAAAACAAAATGAAATGTGGCAGATACTAGGCGGAGACATAAATAGCTTTGGAATTTGCTGTAGTCTCGTATATTTAAAGGCGATGTTGGAAACAATGCTTCCTTGGGGCTGGGACGTGATGCGATATGATGATAGTCGTTTCTCCGTTTCGAAATAAAGTATGAATGCAACCGTTGCTTTTCACTTCGAGTGAAAATGAGGGGCACCTTATTAGTTTGACTGTTTTCATTCCCAACAACAGTAAATGCTAATATTTTCGCACGTGTGCTCAATTAAGAGAAAAGAAATTGCGATATTTTACCACGCGTTTACTCCAATCTATTCGAACGCAAGGCCCGTAGAATTCATTTTTATACCCCGACATTGTGCACAAATTACGACTCAAGAAACTATGTTTCTTGTCTAAACATAACCTGCGCCTTCTCCCGAGGGCAAAATCGAGCCGCTTAATGTCTTGCTTGGGCAGCGAGGCAGCTTCGCCACAAGCCCTGCTCCACCCCAAAATCCAGAGGACAGCTTTCCGCGAAATTTCTCCCCCTCCCGTTTTCTCGAACGTCAATTATTCCAGCCAAAACAAGCCGCGCTCGCAACAAGCCCTCTCGCCCGGTCCCGTTTCCCCTTCTTTGCCATCCTCTCCGAAACAAACTCGGTCGGGCCACGGCAAAGGCGATCGGCGCCTGGGCGGGCACATTCCAAACACGCGCTCCCAAACTAATTCCGCGTTTGCGCCTAATGCACGCACGCGAGATGTCTCCCGCTTCTTTCGCTTTGGGTCTCCTGTTGCCAGAAACGTCGCTTCCCCGGCCAACTGGAGTTCCCGAACAACCGGTCGCCCGCCCGCCCGCTTCTACGCGTTTTCGCGTATATACACAAAGGATTGCACACCGCGTTCGCTTCGCGTTTCACGACCCCCCGGGCGTCCGACTTCCCCCCGCTACGCCGGAGCGAGCGGGGAAAGGGAGTCAACCGGGCGCGCGAGCGTCACACTCCTATCTCGGAGTGCCACACGCGCCTCCGAGTTTCGAGCGCTTTGGGGAGAAACGTGCCGCTTCTTTGGGAGTTACTCAATTGCTTCATTTGTCAAGAATCAACAGCGGCGGGGCAAAGCGGAGTCGGAATTATCCTACGCCGCGACGGTCTTAGAGTACAACCCCCCCCCCCCCCCCCCCGAACATGGCACGTGCTCACGTCACCCCTTTTGTGTTCGCGAAGGAAATCGGTTTGCTGCACAATGGAGTAAAACGTCCACTTCTTTTTTTCTTCCGCTTCCTTTTAATGAGATCAAACACACGTCGTGGTTCTGTGTGTTCCCCACACCTTTCTCGGTTTTCCCCGGTTTGACTCTTTTTTTTTTTTTGTTTTGTTGGTTTTGAGAATAGGAACGTGGGTAGCGGTTCGGTGATGGATGCTGATGCCGTTCCAGGGTTGCGAAGGTTCGAAAGAGGAGATGGGGTTGCTTCAAATTAGGTGCGGCGAATTTAGCCTGATTCTCCTTTAAAGGATGGCTTGTTTATCGGCGCGTTACATGAACTGTATTCTCTCTTGATCAGGGGGTGGGATGCGGTTATTGGTTGCTGGGTTGCGTTTTACTGATTTTACATATTAACTTGAAAGTGTCATTTTTAATAAACCGTTTTTTTGTTTTTTTTTTTGTTTGCACGCCGTTGTTTTGTGCTTGTTACGCGGATCTCACCAGTCAGTTTGATTACGCCACCGCTGCCGCAATGCATCGAGGGAACTGCAGACGTTCTGCACGTGAAACAACCCCGCTTTAGCTCTGCGCGTGTGGAGCTCGAGACGGCACGAACCCTTGCATGCACAGCCATCTGCCTCCTGGGAACCAAAGTTTTGGCGGCATCACGCATGCGTTGAACGCTTAAGGTTGAACTCCATGGAGCGAATTATGGGACGAATAACTAACGAACTTCGCCCGACGGCACGCTCGCTTTTTGCGCGACGTAGCAGCCACTGTGATAATGCCGCGCGCGGAGCCGCTTCGCTAAAGTCGTCGACTTTACGCAGCACTTTCACCCCATGGGATCCAGCCTTTAGTGAAATCGGTCTATTGGAGGAACCCTACTTTTTCTCATAACGTTCTAGCGTGGGCTACGAAGGGACCTGACAAAACAGGGTAAAGAAATTGGTTGGGGGAACAGTGTGCTAAACCATCGCTGTGGAGTGTGTTTTAAGAGACCTAAGCTCTTTCCCTCAGGTGCAGCAAACACGCCTGAAGCTCTGACATAAAGTTCCGAGGCATGGTTTTAGGGTTAAAAACATTCCTTATACCTGCAAGCACTTTTTTTTTAACTACGAGGTAATAAACATTAAAGACCCCAAGCACAAAGTCGTGCCGTACTAGCCGCATTTCAAATCAGAAGCGGATATTAAGACAGAATTGATTACGATGGCCTGAAACCCAGTTTGTAAGGCTTCATATCGTGTTGTTTAACGGGTATTAAAACGAAAAGTGAAATGTGCACAAGCGTTAAAGAAACATAAGTCTTAATGGATCCTACATCGTCTCGGAGGTTTCTGAATGCGCACTTTGTCGTGCAAGAGTAGGGTCAAAGCTAATGATGTCGGCAGTACAAAAGCTGCTTCTGAAAAGCTTTTACGACGCTATTTTTTGAAAAAAGAAAACATTGACAAGGCCGCGCCTTCTTCTAATGCGGATATCAATAAGGCATATCAGGTTTTCTTCTTCCTTCCAAATCCCGCGGCACTGTATTTGCGACACGAGGGCGGTTCAAAAGGAAAGTCTCTCTCCGCGACGTGAATATAAATGTTAATACGCGCTTGTGGTTTGAAAGGAGATAGAAACTGGGACTGACTAAGCCCTTGCCTCTTTGCGTGCCGCGTGCTCCTTTGTAGCGGCTTTCATTGGCTTCTCGGCGCTGCCGACTTATCGACATTCGCGAACGAAAAGCTGCGACGACAAACATGCACGCCGACACGCGGAAACACAGCCCGGAGCTTTTTTATTTAGTTCTTCGGAATGCGTTTATGCTTTCGAAGAGTCGTCTGTTTTGCGTTCTGTTTACCTCGAAGTATTTTTTGTTTCCTTTATGTTTTATTTTCGGACTAGAGAATTTTGTGCCCTTCCTTTCTGCCTGCCGCGTTCTTCCTTTCTTGCGTTATTGTGAGGGAGGTAGCGTAAGAGAACGCGCCAAAAGATTACCGCCTCAAAATGCAAATCCGGCGAAACTTGGCATTTCTGCTTACGTTCTTTGTGGGTGATTTCTGGTTGGTTTATTCTTCTGACTCTCTGACACTATTTTTTTTTTTTTTAGAGATGGTAGGGAGTGGCACGAAAACACGAGGGCGTGCGGAAAAGTCGCCATTCGGGGAATCGGGTCGTGCGTTCATTTTAATATATATATATATATATATATATATATATATATATATATTCTTTTTTTTTTATTCTGTCTTTCTTTCCACGCATAGGCCTAGTTTAGCTTCCAGAGTCTGTCCTCACTTCGTACCGAAGCGCCCAACGATCGTTCGTTCCCGTTCCCATATTTCTCTCCCTTCCCTGGCATTTTCCCGTCTCTTGAAAAGGTAGGGATAAAAGCTTCCCTGTCACGAAACTTCTGCCTTTTTCGCATGCGTAGTTTTTCGAGGGTAGTTAGGCATCCGAATGAAAACGACGTCTGAAAATTGGAACGATAGTCATGGACATAGGCTTGGAAGTCCGTGTCGTTAGAATATTGAACAGGATCTCTTTTTTTATTTTGTTTCTGTGCCTTTTTATATACATAAGTCGTCGCTGATAATGTTAGGCCTTAAGATTTATCTGAACCTCGGAGGTTCGGAAGGCGCCTCATCCTTTTCGTACATTCTCTAAACCATGAGTACAGAAATGAACGCTCACTTTGGGCCTGACCACGGCGACATCTGGAGGCAGGTCCTTCATGTTTGAAGTGTCACTAATATGCTTTCGCGCTTCCTGCTCTAACCTGCCGGAGATTTCTGGGAACATTATACTCGTGGGCCTAGGATCGGGTCAAGCTAGGGCTGTTAGAATATTTAATTGCGCCGTTTTATTGCTCTTTTATGTATCACCGCATGAATTTCGACGTAAGGTTTCCAATGTTTGATTTTTTATGGCAACTTTACCTCTCAGTGTAGGCACAGGGAGCGGCCGTTGTTTCTAGGAATTCCACAGAGTCCTCGTCACTCACGCAAGTCAGGATCTCGGTGATACAAGAAAAGACAACTAGTTGCAGCTCTAATACCAAGCGCGTACTGCAAGGCCTTTATGGCAATACAATGTTCAATAACTACGCGTACTTTATGTTTCCGCTATATTAGATTTTTTATTGCATCTTACTTAAACTTTCGCGTCACACTGGGAGAACAGATCACCAGATAAATGGTTGTCAACCATTAGTGTTTTGGGTATATCTCGTGAACCGGCGGACGTGATATGAGGCGCTAACCACGAAGAGGGATAGTGATACGTATTTGGCGATTAGGATGCCGACAAAATAAATAAAGGGAACTACCGCGCTTACTAGAATAAGGGTAGATCCCCGATATAATAATACTAATAAAAGTAAGGAATATAGGTTACCTTGATTTTTAAAGCTGAAAGAAAGGAAGTTCGTTTAAAATTTTATTTTAGAGTGTGAGTATAGTCATCCTAGCTGAAGCGTATTTTCTGACTCCGCGGTCCACGTAATCGGCCCAACTTCCAAAACGGGAAACGAGCCTCGAAGTCACTGACACACTCGCGCTGAATCACACGCGTCTGGCTTCGCCTCCATGCACCGTCCTGCTAGGAGAAGCGACTGAAGCGAAGGAGCCTCGGTCAGCTCGATGATTATGAGAACTTTATTTCCTCAAATCGTCGATTTTTCCAAACCACCTTTAATTGCACATAAGAGTGAAAACACAGTGACCATTTTTTTTTAAATATATACGGAAACCAATGGTTTAGTATTTTCTATTTCTAAATGATATGATCAACAATGTTGTTTTTGTGAATGTGTGTTGTTTACGCGCATGTCCCGGCAAGTGCTGTAAGAGAAATTCCGCAATAAGCATATATCGCATAAGCTTAGGATATTTATTCAAAACTATCTGCGTCTTTTGTGGAACTAAACTTTATGTTATTCTTGAAGTTTTACAACTGCGCCGTCTAGTTAATTCTCTTCGTTATAGGTAGCTAAGAATACACGCTGACAACATATGTTATCGTAAAAGAAAACATTTGAACAAATAAATAAACCAATGAAACAAAACAAGAATGTAAAACATCTAACAATTGTGGTTCGAACAAAGGACACAAAACAAAAATGTTGGTTTTACGAAAAAAAAAAAAACGTGTGTCGTCCAGTTTAGCATAAATATCCTCGCTAAGATTACTAATAAGCAATTAAAACCTAGATTTTTAAAACAAAAAAACTAAGACGCGCCCTTCTCTTACATAAAATCAAACTTTACTATTGTTTTTTGTGGGTTTTTTTTTTGCGGGCGTATTTAGTTGTGTGGCAATGTCTGCTTGCGCTAGTTTTAAATTTATTCCGACAAAGCAGCGGCTTAAAAAAAAAAAAGGTACGCACCCGAGGCATGAACCAAGACGGAAATAAGTAGACTTTCAAATAGTCTCTGAATATAACCATAAATATAACTAGATATTCTGGGCGCTTTTCAGTCGGAGTCACACTTCCGCATACATCGTACAAAATGACGCCGTGTTTGACGCAAAAATGTTTAAATAATTATCGACAGACGCGCCTCACGCACATTCGAAGGGTATGTTTGGATCCCTACAAATGGATGTTTCAAACATACGTAAAAATAGTTTCTTTTGCCTTTTTAAGACCAATGTTTCTGAACTGTTTCAGAGGGAAGAAAGACGACTCAAAGAGTGTCTGGAGACGGTCTGTTGTATGATGTATAAGCAGTGCGACAGCGACTTTCTAGTCACACACGAGGCGGCAACGGCAGGGAGGAGCTTCACTTGTCTTGCGTCTCCAATGCGAGCTTCCTCCCACCTTCGAAGGCGCTTCGGCGCCTCGCGCACCCCGAACAGGCGCACCAAGCCAAAAGCGCGACGGAAGGCATGGAGCGCGAGCTGGACGCAGGGGCGTTCGAAAGGCACGCCCTTGCCGTTCCCACTCCGAACAGTGACTATAGGAAGTATTCACTGGCGGCCATAGCTGTGTGCACGACTGCTGAGCGCGTGCTGATGGCGAGCTTCCACAGTTCTTTTGTAACGTGCATTCCGCACCCTCAGGATTGCCGGTCTTAGCAGCCTATTAATGTGGGCTCGTTCAGAGCATGCGCTCTAGACAGCACCCACAAATATGGCGTCCAGTGCATACTCCTTATATATCCTGAGGTCTGGTAAGGCACGTGCTAAGTTAATAATAGATCCGTCGTTGACGTTCTATGTATCGACCGTTATCACCGAGTAAACGAACACTCGTTAAGATATCGAACTTCTTGTCGTCGTGTCTTTACCGTATCATTTACATGGCGGACATCTCGAGGTGGGTGCGGGTGGAATTCGGTTTATCTATCTGCCCGTTTCGGAAATTGAACAACTGTCAAATAACAAATTCGGACACTTCTTTCCCGAGCTGTATACACGTGTGCCCCGTCAGCGCGGGTACGTGTTGCTCCTTCGAGCACGGAGGCTTGTGCCGGCAAGGCGTGTCCCGCCCGATTCCCTACTATATGTTTTCCTTTATTTTATTTTTTTATACGTTGCGGCGTGGTTGTTTTTTTTGTTTTTTTTTTTTTCGCCTTCTATATTTAACGTCGGTCGATTGTCTCTACCGCGGTTTAATCGCGGACGCAGCCGTTTCGCGACATTAGCGGCGGCAAATTAGAAAAAAAGCGAAAAAGCTAGAAAAATGAAGCGAGTATCGGTTTTTCTAAAGCCTCCAACCTTCAGCCGATGATCCCGCTCGGCGATGAAATAAAATAACAAGAATAAAATTGAGAAACGAAGGTTTAGCGGTTTGTACAACACATGCGCGCACACACACACACACACACTTTTTCAGGCGCACGCCTTGAGCGGCAATTCGGAAAAAAAGAAGGCCCCCGGGTGGAGTTACCCAAATCGTTATTTTATGACAAAAGAAGTATCAGAAGGAGAAGAAAAAAGAATAACAGATTTACCTCGTGGAGCGAACGGATCTACGCCAACCTCAAAATAGTTGCCGATTAAGCGCAAAAAATCGTCCTGTTCACACTTTTTTATTTATTTTTTTTATTTTAGCGGTACTAGAGTGTCGCGGCAGCTCTGATGCGAAGAGAATAGGGGGTGGCAGTTTTGGAGATGGAAAATTCTGGAAGCTCAGGGCGTGCTAATGGAAGCGGCAGCCGCAACAGCTGTTGCCGGGAAAATCGTTGGCCCGGCAAGGTGACAACGCTTTCGACGCGAGGAGCTCGCTTACCCCTCTCTCCATCTCTCTCTCTCTTTTTTCCTCCGAACGCGCGCGGGCTGTTCTAGGCCTGGTTAGCGAGACGGCATTTTCAAATTGCAGTGCCATATTACCTGTACCACGCTCAATTTAGTAGTCGTCAGTTACACAACCGAGATAAACAATTATTTCTCTTTATTATTCTTATTTTTTCTCCAAGCGACCTTACTCTACTCCTTTTCCCCAGCATCAAAAACGCACCATCATGGTTGTTCGTCATGTTTCGCTACGTGTTCTCTTATCGGTGAACCAATCATAAACAGATAAGGCCTAGTGAGTAGCGTTTTTGGCGCTGCCCATTGGTCCCATTATTTCGTAGCGTCGGCTGCGTCTAGATTGAAGCTTAAAGTACGGGGCTGTGGAATTGTTCGATCAACCCGTCGATTGATTGATTCATTTAATGTTTTCCGGAAAACCAATTTTAATAGGCTAATGCATCAAAAAGTGAAGGCTTTTCATATTGGCTGCGCTTGTTGCTGTCCAACTCAACTTTTGGGATTAAATGGCTCACACATAGGTGACTCACTGACATGTTTCTACCACACGACTATGAGTAAACGTTTCTGAAAACCATAATATAATTGCCATTTGTCCTCTCGGTTCAGGCTATTTCTTTGTATTGATGTTTCGTTTCTTATTTTTGTACGGTTTAAGAAGATAGGGGATCAGTAAAGCAAATTGCTGGAATTGTTTATGAAGTCCACATGTCCAGCTTGAAGAAAACCATATATCTAAGTAAACAACCCACGTCTCAAACTTTTAAATAACTTAAACAGTATTTGTCGCAGGTAATTTAATATACGCCATCAGAATGGTGTTTATATTTTGTTCTCTTCTTTTCTGTTCTTCTGTCATCATTATATAGGAGTGGGTTGTATCCAAAACAACCAAAATACGAGATCAAGTTGTTTATTTTCAAAACGTACTGTTCCGTCATCAGTAAGGCTATACGAATACACGTGATATGGAGTTCGCCAAAGGTAGAGTGTGAGAAATATAATTTAGCAATACCGTAACAATTCTATCAACCTCCACATTGCATTTATTAACCAATTATTGAGTTAGTTATTTTAGGTTACTAGTGATCCGGATGCAAGTTATATTGGGTTGGCATTCATAGACAACACAATATCAAGATGATCTTGATTAGAGCTCAAACCGCAGACTGAAATCAAACCTCGAAATCGCGGTATTCGGTTAACAGAAGTCTTGCTCCACATTACTTCGGTAAGCAAGGATAAATAACTAAAAATCAGCATAATTTTAATTTGAACTTATCAACCGACGAAATCGTTATCAGACCTTCTAAGACAGCTCAAGTACGACTGTTTATACCACTGAATATTTTAGCAGAAACCCGCTTCCCGCAACAATTACGCTAAACGTCCAAGCGTTCATAACTCTGTTGCAACTGTTCTCACTTTGTCACTTCCTAAGGTACTTCCAGTGATAACTATGGCCCACACCTCGCAAGCTACACGAAGAATGTACACCCGTCGTAACTCTTTCGTTTTTTTTTGTTTGTTTTAGTTTTAGAACGCCACACTCTTCTATCTGGGTCTCCGAATTTATCTCTGTGAGCGCGTTCGGTGTCCACCGCCGCCTGGCCCATTCCCTGTTTACCCGGGCTCTGTTTTCAGATACGTTTCAACCGTGAAGGACGAATAAACAGAGTTCGAAAATGCACGACGATAGAAATCGAAAAAAAAAGAGAAAAATAGGACTGGATCCGAACGCGCGTACGCCCATTTCTCGACGCTGGGAATGGAGAGTGTCGTTCGGGAAAGACGACCCTCCAGGGGCGGCCGAGCCGCGAGTGCTCCCCGGAGCTCGACGGATATAGTGGCAGGCAACAGAAATAAATAAATAAACGAAATGACATCTAGATGCTAGGCATCACTCCAATTGTGCGCTTAGAATGGGCTCCGTTGCAACAACAAAAAGGGGTTGTTTCGTTCGCCATCGAGGCACCGAACAACGGAGCGCGTAGCGCACTGGTTCTTTGGCCTCACCTCTAAAAAAGTACCGTCGCTGTACTCCGTCACACGATCCATGTGCACCGTTGTGAAGTGAAGGGCGTGCAAACCAAAGAGTTTGCGGGCTTGGGCTTTGTCCAACCGTGCCTTTGAAAAGGGTCAAGCGCAGAAACGTGTGAGAAGGTCCGTATGCCTCTCCCGTTTCTCGCCGTTATCCGAGTACAAAGCCCTCTCTCGTCTTACTGTTCAGTTAGGGAGTGCAAGGATCGAGAGACTATACTATACTCCGGGTCACTAGTTGCGTGCAGTACAGGCGGAGCCAACGCCTGGCGAGGGGAAGGCTGGGGCAGAAGAAAGAAACATCCTCTCCTCTTCAACGTTCCTAGTGCTCTCCCTTCCTCCCCTCGCGCAGTGCCCTCCTCTCCCGTTCCGCCTTCTTAGTGCTCGCCTTCCTCTTTTCGCTTGGCGTTGCCTTCGCCTGCACTGCACACAACAAGTGACACGGAGTATACGTACAAAAGATATCCGCGATGCCGCTTGTCACGTGACCTCAAGTCACTCACGACTGAAGGATATGCCATTATCTTCGCGCCTTTTCCCTTCTCATATTCCTTATTCGGCGTTGTTGTTAGCTATGCGGCAATCTCAATGATTGCGGTGAGATGATAAGATAATCGTGAGCTACCACGCCCTCAGTTCTCTGAAATCTCAGCGACTGTAGTGTAAGAGATGGCTCGTCAACGTCGACTTTTGAAAAGTACAAACACCGAAACGACATGGACATAGTAGAAAAAGGAGACCGACAAACAACAGCGCTGTTGTTTGTCTGTCTTCTTTTATTCTCTCCGTGTCGTTCTGTTGATTGGATTTTTAATGATGAACCCACTAGACCGATCGTCTACACTATCCGGACCACCTCATCATAAGCGAAGTTTTTGTTTGTTTTTTTACTCTGCGTAATAGTAGTTAACGCGTCGACTGTAAAACAATTCTTGCGAAAAGGTATTCTTACTTACACTGCTAAGTTTGCTAGGCGATATTGCACCTTCGATTTTGGCTGCGTGCTACTCATCTACTACAATGAATCCACTAAATAAAAAGAATTCCATAAACCTCATGTTTATAAACATGTTTTAGAGTATTTGGGCGTGCAACTAAATACATAAAAAGGAGGGGCCAAACCTCTATAATGGCAATTTATTCGCTCATTCATTCATTCAATAGACATTCGCACTTCGCTTCAGAAATAACTGGCTGCGTATATGTCCTCCGATCAATATGCAGAATAATAGTAAACTATCACCTCTATGCAGCCGTCAGCCATCTTCTCAGGAGTGTTACTAATATATTCTACCTCATTTGAGAATAAATGTTTTCCCGTCAATAGGCTGCAGTGCGAGGCATGATAGGTGCCACACCATAAACTTACTCAAATGTATGCACGCATCAATACCATATTACCTATCAAATTAGATGGTTCACGCTAGGTTTGTTTCAGTACACACTCGCGTTTACTGCAAAAACAATGCTTTGTGAATCTCGATATATTCTTATTCAACCTAGTAAAGTACGTTACAACTTGTATAATTGATGAATACAATTCATGACGAGTGCCTGGCGTTAAAAACAAAAATGCTAATGTTATTTTGTTAAACGGAATTTATGATATGATCGCCGGGTGAGGTACATAATTTATTTCCCAGTTTTATTAACAACACGTACCGCACATTTACCGCAACGCTCTACAGCGTAAGAAAGGAAAATAAACATGTTTTCATTTATTCGTACTTTATTGCGCGAACGTCTAGACATTTCACGGTTCGTAGAAACTAGATATCAATAGAATAACAAGATTCCGTAGCGTATTTTGCTGGAACTAAAAGAACAGAGCGATCTAGAATGAGAGAGTTGAAACAACGACGAGCAGCAAGTACTTCGCGGCACCAATATCACTTAGTATGTTTTTTTTTTAAGTATTAATACTATATATGTTTTATTGAACCCCAGTTACCACAAATGAGAACATTATTTTTGCCATGCACCTTCATTAACGGGGGGGGGGGGGGGAAGGAATGTTAGACACAGGTGATGTGTGGCTATTGCAAACACAATCGAGGAACTGCTCACTGCGTAGGAACCTCGTTACTACAGTCTTCATTCTGGCAGACGCTTTGCCCTTTGCGGCTCACAGCACTACTAAGAAATATGTCACCGATAAAAAAAAAAAAATCCACATTCACTGCATACACGTTGAAATTGTTTTTATATATTATAAAATATAGCTCGAAAAGGTAAATGACGGCCCCTATTTAAGCCACAGGGAGAAGATTTCGCGTTTGACTGCGCCGCAATCAGTGAAGCACGCGTTACATTAAGGACTTCGACTTTGACAAATAAGGACAGTGTGGGCGAAACCTTAAAAAAAAACAAGAAAACTACAGTATTGAAAAAAAAGAAGAAAAAAGCGACAATTGACAAAGAGTGTGTACACACAAACGCCATGCGCTTTGGCAATGGAGTTCTAGAGGCCTGAACATATTTTAATAACCGAATTGTAGCAATGACAATAAGGAAGGGCTTTATGATCACGTTTCCTGAGCCGCCAGCGTTTTGTACGCTGTCAGCATGCTGTATTGTGATCACGTTTCTCGCCATGCGATTCGTTCTGCGTTTTGTTGTCATCGGGTGATAACACAATTTCATTAGAGATGATAAAATTTCGTGTTTATGTGTTTTAGTTCGACCCACTTGACACACTCTGTGTTAGGTTAAGAAAAGTAAGCCAGGCTCAACCCGCAAAGCTTTCCACTCTTTCTACTTTAGCAGAGGTTACACTGGAGAGGATGTGAGTGGACGTTCCTCCTCTCTCACCTTGACTCCAGCGTTCGCTCTGCTAAAGTTGCTTTGTAGGTGGAACTTGTCCAGCTTTTCTTAACCTGACACAAAGTATAGTCATCCGTGAGCATCACTTTTTTTTTTTTTTTGTCCATTCCATTGAGTAGCACGGTACGAGCAGATCAAAAGCGCTGCGGTTGCAACTCCGTTGAGAACAAAAAGAACAATGAGTCTACAGGCGAGCTCGTGATAGTTAGCTGTATACTTACGACACCCGAGACTGTGATGTAGAAAAAAACTGGCAAGGCTTCCAAGTTGAAGGAAAAGCACAGAAGGTCATGTCGAAGGAAAGAGACATCTGGTGTCCCGTGTCTTTTTCTTCAACCTGAAAGCTTCTTCCAATTTTACTTACCACAATTCTCGGGTGTTACGCAATATGATTAACTGCGTTGGTGTCACAATAAGCGCAGCAAAGCGCTGGCGCTGCTCAACAGAAGATCTTTTGAAGTCTGCGAACACCGCTTTTCCTCTTTTCTTCTTTCTGAGGTCAGAAAGTTTAGGGCGTGACAGTGTACAGCTTTTTACGCTTAGAGGTGCTTCTGGACATATCAAAATAAAAATGATTGTATTTATCACACTCATGGGAGATGCTAATTGTTGGCCAGTTGAATGGTCTTTAAAACCACTCGTATTAATGCCTAAACAGTCTAGGCCATTGAGGAGTTCACGAAACATCGGGAACCGCTCTCACTATCTGACAAAACGCATTGCTTGGTGTGCTTTGCGCATTGCGAATTTTACTTTCCTAAATCACAAAGAAAAAAATCTGTCTCATTTCCCTGTAAAAAAAAAAATCGTGTTTCGCAGATTAATTCTTTCTGTTGACACATCATTTGAAGCGGTGCCTGCTCGCTCGAGCGGGGTTTCGCGATCGTGGCCCTGTATCCACGTGCCCTCAAGGCTCAGACGTACTAGTAAAATATTCGGGTTCGGCTCAATTGGATCCGAACTCATTACGCAAGGCAGTAGAATCTAGCGACAATTTTATGGTGCGAAGCTGCGCCTTGAGACATATACTATATTGTGAACAGTGTTCTCATAATTTAAGAAATGACTGAGAGAAATGATTGAGACGTCGTCGTGTTTCTTCCACCCAGTCTCAGGTGGTCTAACAAAATGGATTGTTCATTTTCTCTCTCCACACGCGGTAAGTGTTTCAAGTTGCTCGCATGCAAGATCGTGCCATTAAGGGTAGCAAACAAGGCATCGTTGGTCTCAGTCTAACTAATGCTATATATTGATAGAAAGGACTACAAAAGCAGGTGGAGCCTTTACTAGTCCCCCTCCAGTGCGATATTTCTGCTATCGATAATGCTTCAGCGTCACGTGGGCCTTGAATGTGCTCGAGCATCCAAAGCACGAAAGAAGGCAACGAGTGGGTACCGCAGACTGGGCATCGGAAGGACACACCCTGCCGTTCTGACCCTGCTCTTTACTAGTCTATAGTAAATCGTTTTCGGGAGTCTAACACGGTTTTGTGCGTGTGCTTCAAAGCATACTCCAAAGTGGCAGCACGAGCTTTCATGTCAGGATCGTGCAAGGACGTGTCGATTCCACTAAAACTCGTCTAGTCGCGCAATAACTAATCAAACGAGTATGACAAAAGTTAGAAATACGACACGTGACATCGCTACAAACAAAAACACAAAGTGAAGTGTTGTTCATATCTGCATTGTATTAAGCGTTATTGTTTGTTGTTTTTGCGTGATGTATTTGCTGTGCAGTTGTATCTAGTCGATCATGCGTAAGCACACCTGTACGTTATCGGGTGAGGCTGTTGACGTTACCCAGAACGCCGCTGCTGTTTGTGTTCACTTCGGTAATGGTTCCTGACCTTTGACTATCTGTCAATGAACCAGTAAGGCCTGCTTCCCCCGATACGCACCTGTCCGTACTTGCACGTGTAACACTTACAGCATTTGCAGGAACACTACACAGTCAAATTAAGTGGCTGCATCATACAAGGTAAGCACCGCAGAAAAACAAAACAAACATCGTTACTCATAGCAAAATATTCGGCATGTTACTCAGTTGATTAGCATACCCAGGATGCCAGATGCGAAATTAATTTATGTGGGTTTCGTAACTAACAGAACGGCCAAAGCGCTTACAGCAACGCGATTCAAGAAGGTCTAACAAAAAACTTGTACTACAAAGAAGACCGTATACACAGTGATCATACAACTGAGAGGAGAAAGAGGATTGCCAACAATGACAATCGGGCTTCATGATATTTACCAGCGCTCCCCAGGATTTCGCAAGAAACATGTAGCGAACCTCATCATCCTGTTCATTTTACGAATCTTGCGAAACTTGTATTGCAGAATTTGAAGAGTGACGCAACGCAAACCAATTCGCGCTAGAACGAATTCCGAAAGCGCTGCATTTATGTATGATTATGAAATGACGATCCCCTAGAAACAAATGTTCTATATGACGCAACAGTTTTGAACCGCCCTGTATAAATTAAGGCACTGATGGAGAACGACGGCATAGAAGAACGTATATTTCGAAAGCTGTTCTCTTTAAAAAGAAAGGTGGCATTGATAGCAACCCTGGACATTTTGTCCCCCTACCGCCAGCCAGACGTCCTTCAACTGCAAGTTTCAATAAACGGACAAAACCAATAAATATAATAGAAAGCTTACCAGCACCATCAACTCTTCATCGCTGCGGAGTCGTTTCCCCGCCGCCAAAACGATTTACATCCGAGGAGCTGGTCGTCTCAACACTCAGCAGTCAAAGAGTCGAAGCTCGCACACAAAAAGACAGTCTCGGTGCTGGCTATTCTGTCTCCAGAAACAGTCGCATTCCACACTTCGGTCGCCCGGGCTCCCCTCACAGCGCGACGAACAACACAGCGGCAACAACACTCCGCATGCCAGCTTGTGTGCAAGCGATACTATTCCGCGGAGAACTTTTCAACTCGGAATGCTGTCCTTGTCCGACGGAGCGGGACGACGATGCGGTTGGATCGCGGCGGCGGTGGTGGTGGCGCGGGTGGGCGTCGCGCACGGCTCCGGACGTTCATCCCCTACAACGGCTGGACGTCGAGTGAAGGCTCCGGAGTCCGCCACGAGCACCGAGCCGAACCCGGCGAACGACCGACTGCGGCGCTGCGGGCGACTCGCGGATGGAGGCTGGTCCATTGCGACGAGGGGCGATGGGAGAGGGAACGAACTGCTTCGGAGGAACAGGAGGAAGAAGATACATGTCTGAGGAAGAGGGAAAGGGGAACGTTGCGAACACGCGGCTTGCTCTTTTGATGAAGCCGATCCGAGGACGCTCCAAAAAAGAGATGTGGAAAAAGAAAAAAAAAATGCAAACGAAAAAGGCGAGCCTGGAATGTGCACGCTGGCTGCTCCGCACGACTTGCGCTGTGCGCGGCGAAGCCGACTTTTCAGGGTCGCTATCGCGATTCGTTGCGTTTTCGGGTAGTCTGGTGCCATTTTGGTCGGAGATTAAGGCAGCGGTTCTGGAATCGGCAGGGGTAAGGCTTCTGGCGCGGTGCTTCTTTGAGTGTTCTGGTCTCGTCTACTCCTGAGTGAGATATACGGAATGAGAAGTGAACTTGCTTTGCAGGAGCTATCTCCGCTGAATGCTCTGCTAAGCACTTCTATATGTCCTCTGCTCTTTTTTATCGTTTGTTTGCACTATTTCGTTGTGATTAGCTTAGCCCTTTGGTGACTTGCCCCTCCGCGCATTAAAAGCTAAAACACATGTGCAATAAAACAACCGATTTTTTCGCAAAATTAAAAACAAAACGGGAAATTGGTGTCCCACCATTTCTCGAGAAACGAACCACGATGGGGTATTCATCGTGAAAGAAATGAAACATAGTCTCTGTTCTGGACACCCCGCATCGTGCCTTGGGCAGATTTGCAAATATTTGAGCTGAATTAATATATATATATATATATATATATATATATATATATATATAGATATATAGATATATATAGGTCAATTTTATGCATTACTGTTGCAGTGAAAATTGAAATATTGTCGCGGAGAAAGCAGGTTCTTTTTCCGTTGACGACGATTCTGAAAATTATAAAAAAACTGTTTATTTAGGGAATGTCGAGAAGTTTCTCTTTTGCAATATATATGAACAATTCGTCAATAAGCGTCGGGGCAGAAATACTCCTATTTCTGGCGACTTCCCCCGCCGTCCTCCTCGACCACAACATCATCAGGTGCCCCGACCACAGCTGAACTCGATGAGCAAGGATCCACACAAAGGCGGTAGAGACGAACTCCTCCACAGCCGTAAGGGGTCCCAAGTTTGCGAGCTAGCGGGCGGAAGATTCCACAGCCAAAGGGGGTCGGACCTACTGGTTGGCCTCCAGAGGCAGGGTGATGTTCACGGCATGGTATCGGGGAGCCAAGCCCTCTGTGGGGCTTTGGCGGCTGCTCATATTCATTGTAGCAGCATTCTGGAGCAACTTTGGCAATCAATCACAAAAAAAGTTTTTCTTAGTGCTAATCAAAAGGATCCGAGCCCAAAGCAAATATGAACATTCCAAAAACAAGCACATGCACAAGACAAAACAGATTCCGAACGAAGCTCACAAGAGACGCCATAAACAATACAAAGCAAATTCGTAGACAGAGAAGATATACAAGGAGCAAAAACCATCTCCGTATTAAAGATCCCAAAAGCAGACACGCACAACACAAACGTATGCGACGCGGGGCTTTATAAACTAAGTGTACCGTTACAGCGTTCACGTTCGCCCCCATTTGGGGCCTTCCAGACTCTGGCAGAAATCATGAGCAGTGCCGTGGAGACGAGCGAACTCTCCGAGTAGATTAAAACATAAAGTAAATCTAGACTATAAACACGCGTGGGAGCAAAATTTCGCTGCAATATTTCCGAACTACAGTTTTATATTTATTTTTCGGTAAGATTTTTATACTTGCGTAGTCGCTATAGAGGGAATAAACAAGCTTTCTAGCTTTTTTTTCCTAAATATTTCTGTGTGGTAGATCAAATCTCTTGCAAACTTTTACAAATAAAGTGACTTCGGTATTTCCAATAGCGCACTGAAACGGGAACAAGAGTTAGAAGCTCGACGGCGTATTCCCGAAGTTTTCGTAACCGCAACCACATTGGGAGGGAGAAACGGTGGCCCTATTCATAGGAGTGGACAAACTTTCAAGGCGAAACAGTCACGAATTTGTTATGTTATATCTGTCGTGAAATATTTCCCGTTTTGTAGAAACTTAGGAAACGTACGAGAGTACATAATCACGAGAGTTACGAAGTATATAAACTAAGATAAAAACAAAAAGATTGAAAGTGCCTCCTTTCCTCGGCACCAATGTTCACTCCAAATAACGCGATGTGTATGTTTCCCCACGAAGTTCAGTAGAGCAAATGTACACTTAACGGAATTCAAGGACTGGCGGTCTACCGCACGACCTCAGATAATGTATAATAGAGTAATATTTTACAAAAAAAAACAACTTCAAACAAATCTTTCGATGAAGAAAAAAAAAAACAGAAGAGCGTTTGCGGCCTTTCTACTCTAAAGAGTAACTCCGGTACATTTTCTCGATTTTAGGGATACGACTGTTTCAGTGAAGTAAGTATGCCTGAACTACAACGTGTCATTTCTTTTCTTCGATGCCACTGTGTGGCTACAGCGAAGTTGTCTATGGCTAGGCTTTCGCGGATCGTCTCCGGCGAGAGCCCAAGCGTAGACCAACAATTTTAAAACGCAACGATCTATGCCCCAGTTTACAATTACGTTTTATAGTCACCCAAATCCGGTTTTTTTTTATGCTAAAAATGTATTATAAGATTAAAGCCGGTCTTATTTTTTTTCCTTTTATTTACGTAATTAAACGATTTGCGCAATATTTGCCGCGTAGACTATATAGAAGACCGCAAAACAACAGCAACATGTTAGTTCGAACTCTTTTATAAAGTACTAGTGGGTTAATTTAAACACACTAACGACATTCTTAAAGGAGCGGTGCAACGATATTCAATTGGAATGTTTTTCACTTTACACGAGCTTACTGGCACAAGTGGGACTCAAAAATACTCACACTAACGCCACTGGCCAAGAAACTCCTTTGTTGAGGTGTAATTTCAAGTGCAAAAGCGATCATTTTCATTCAATCTCTCCTTTGCAAAATTTGACGACGTAACGTGGCGATCGCAGTAAACCCATATGACGATATTTGAATGCGGTTCATAGATTGGACCCGAGCACTGCGTGACCACTCGATTTGGGCTCGTGATAATTACTAGCTCGAGAAGCATTCGGGTAGTGGCCCGTGTCCAATCGCTGCAACGACGATAATAGCCGAGCCATAACAACGTTTGGAACTCAGCGCGTGGTCGCTTGTTCTGGCTGCGAGTTGAGGGGGTGAACGCTGCTCGTTTTTCATTAATTTTTTTGGGGGACTTCTATTGCGTGGGGTGAAAAACGAACGCCGTGTTTCATAGGTCATTAACGTCAGGGATCCGTTCTAGGCGGTATTTGCGCAAAGTCCAAAAATTGTTGCATCGCTCCTTTAAGCGAGAGTGGGGGACTTTGACGTCAATTTCGTTGAGTTCGCTGAGTTGAAGCTCGGTTCAACTTCTCACACAGCACTGTTTCTTACATTACGCCTAAGTCCACGTGAAACATTCGTGTCTCGAATGTCGCGTGCCAGGCTATCTCTTCTAATTGGTAGCCACGCTTAATACGAAGCACAGATTTCCCGGTGACTTTTTGTAACGTCACACAGCTTCGTTTTCTTACGTTACGTCACGTTACGAAATCTTACGTATAAGTCACCCGGACATCTATGCTTCATATTAAGGGTGGCTACCAGTTCAAGGAAAAAAACCTGGCAAGCGACATTCCTGACACGAATGTTTCGGTGATGTAACGTAAGAAAACGCAAGAAAACTGTGCTGTGTGAACCCGTTTTTAAGCTGAGACTGCAGTCAATGCCACAAGCGCGAGAGCACGAGGTCGAAAACGTTTTGCCGTGGAACGAGCTTTCTGCCCTTGCTAACACTAGTGTGAACGCGCAGGCACGCGCAAGCAAAGCACCACGGAAGCCAGCGAGCTCGCGCTGAAGGCGGAGCTTCTAGTCTCAGATCAAGGGTGAACGGAGTAAAGACGTTTTCTGTTTCCTTTCGTTCTCAGAACACCTGAGTTACGTATCTGGTATGCGGGACAAAAAAATAATAAAATATTTCAACCAGGAATTTGCGAGAAAATATAGGTGAGGTAAAACAAAAATGTCGGAACGCTTCCCCGGCGCGACCTCTAGGTTCCGGAGAGAGTTCCTCGAGAACACCTTCGGCGCCACGTGTGTCGTGTGTGACCGTCTAGCAAACTAAACCCCAACATAGCAAATCCCACCAGAGCGCCAGCTTCGCTGGACTTCCCTCTTCACCATGGGGAAGGGCTCTCAATTTGTTTGCAAATATCTTATCTGAAGGTATCCTTTCGGGGTCTACGGCGACACCGAAGCTACCCGCTCGAGCATGGTGGCAGTAACCCATGTAATCAGCTGCATGGCCATCGCGTGCGGCAAAGAAAGTTCTGACCGCGGTACAGCAAAACGTACGACCGTCCTAGTCGCAAGAGCAGTTCCGATCAGTAAGGTTTTTTTCAGTGGCGGCTGTTTTTCTTTTTTTTTCTTCTACGTAAATATAAACTATATGTAGCAAAATTTAATACACATTCATAAGGTTGCCGGCCGAAAAGCGAGTTCGTCACGATGAACGCAGGCTCGCCCAAGCTTTACCCATAGTCTGCGTCTAAAATGTATTAGAATTCTCCTAACGTTATTGTTGTAGGTTGTTGGGTTCTTTACGGAGTTCCCACTACCAATAATTGCCGCCCGATCGGTATGCGCTCCGCCCGTCACCTAGGGAGTGACATAACAACGAGAAGACAGCGAATGGGTTTACTGTACCTCCCGGTTGCCCGTCGTTCAGAGCCGGCAGTCCAGGCACGCCGACCCTTGTTGTCGCCCGTCGTTCAGAGCTCACAGTCGAAGTCCGTGTCCAGGCCTGCGGATCACCTTTCCCACGCCAGCGCTGCGTAGGTTGGCTGTTCCGGGCCATCACTGCCCGAGTCTCGCTGCGGAACCACCCCGGGATCGTCGTGGCCTAGGCCAGATGACCAGGGCTCGCCGTTTTCACCGGTCTTGCTCCAGACCTCGCTGGTGGACCGCTCCGGGGTTCGCCATGGGCCAGGCCAGGCAGCCCGGCCCCGATGTTCTTGCCCAGCTTTAGCCTCGCAGCACGCACTGTCTCGCGCCAGCTCGTGTCTTCTCCGCCGACCGCCTGTCACGTGCCTTCTGCCTCGTCTTTCACCCTCGGCTCCCACACTCTCCCCCCCCCCCCCCCCCTCAAGGCCCGGACTTCGGGGGACTTCATGATCCTCAGGGAGCAGTTGGGCTTCATGGGCGGTCGCTGTTGCTGTTGCTGGAGTGGCCATGTTGCAGCGTCCGAAAGCGGCGTAGGTAGTGGTGGCTAGCGAAGCCGGCAGACAATGCCGACCTGTCCGTCGCTCGCTGTCCCACTCACCGCGATGCAGCAGGGGGCTTGCTCTAAGCTGGTTCGCTCGACGCGGACGGACCTGCCCCGTTCCGCTTAGAGGGCGCAGCGGGCTTAGAACTGCCCGCCGGAACCGTCCGTCAGGCCGAACAACTGTGAGCCACCCTGAGCACTTGGGAAAACGAATGGGCCCGTCTTCCCTCCCGGTGGGCGTCCTGAGTTACGCCGTCTATGGCCGTCTTTCCAAAAAGCTATTCTGCGCAGAACAAAATGTTAAAACAACACACAACGAACAAATACTCTGCCGCAGACTGTGGCAGTGGCCATAGCCTCCACCGCCAAATTGCTTGCCGACGGGTTCGTGTACCACGCGGCTAACTAAGCAAATCCGCATTCCAGAGCTCGCTCCTGGGTTGCGAAGAACAGGGGATTTCTTGTGCCCTACCGCAACCTCATGTTATACGTCTTCCCCAGCGCGACGACGGTAGTATCCTTTTAAGTTAGCGATGTGAACCGGGCAAGCCTCCTCGTTTGTGTCTCACCGAGTAAGCCTAGAAGTGAGACACGACGATCGTGTCTTTGTACCTCGGCTGCCCTTCTCACCTCAGAGCAAGCGATGCGGCAAAACCACTAGCTGCGTTGCTCAAAGCGTGAGTTTCCTTCAGAACAGGTAACGATGGTGTAAGCCTAGTCCATCTTTTGCGCAAGCGAAGGGATCCAAAGCCTGTGGCGGGATTGCCATATACCATACCCGCGTTCCAACACGGCTACATATACCATGTGCTACTCGATGTAAGCGTCAGCGTCCCGTTCCGTCCACGTGTATACGAGCTCTTGGAACTGCTTTGTCCTCGGAGGGGGCGGCAGCTCAGCGAGCAAGCCCGCTTTAACCGTTCAGGCCTCAAGGCAAGCTGGACAGCTACAAGCCACCTAAATGTTTACCGCCTCATCCCCGGCCAGGTCGTGACGCGACATAACTTATTAAAAGTCTTGCTGTCACTGCCACGACCGGCCAGAGTGAAGTCGAGAAAGAATCATATAAATCATTTCGTAGCTTTCCTGGAACGACCTCCCTCAAGGGAGAGTCGTCCCTCTGACCTTCGTCGATTGTTGGAGTGACGCGAAGCAGCTAGCCGTCTTGGCCCAGCAGTTACAAATAATAGTGCTCATTACCTCGCCTGCCAGCGTTCCCGGTGTCAACCGCAATTTCCGCCAGTTTATCCGACACCCGCTGACAATCTCGTCCGCCAGTGTTCCCGGTGTCGACAGCCATTCCCGCAATCTTTCCGACAACCACTAACAAAACCCATCTGCACCCCGGGCCTCGACAAGCGCTTACTTGCCTACCGCATCACCCCAAGCCTAAATCCTAAATCTGCAATGATTCCTGGCTGTTTCCCCTCCTGCCAGTAGTTCCAGCGAACATCCCATGCCTTTCCTCTGCCTCCGAAGACTACTTTCTTACATCTTAACTGCGCTTTTCGGCTTCCCCCGGTTGCATCACTTCCTGGCAACCACTAGTCTGGGGTACCCGTGAAATCGCGTCCGTAACCTCGTCCTTCGAGCCCTTTAGGTACTCGATTCGAGGAGACACCTGCTGAGCTCTGCTGTGAGTCAAGTCGCCCAAATCCCAACATACTTTGTCTCAAAGGGCATCGTTAGCGTTAGTGAACAACCCGCTCAACGAATCCGTGGGACTCCTTGGGGACGACTAGAAGCAGAAACATTCCGAACGGGCCCCACGTTGGACGCGCCATTTTAATGTGGGGTTCTTTACGGAGTTCCCACTACCAATAATCGCCGCCCGATCGGTATGCGCTCCGCCCGTCACCCAGGGAGTGACATAACAACGAGAAGACAGCGAATAGGTTTACTGTACCTCCCGGTTGCCCGTCGTTCAGAGCCGGCAGTCCTAGCACGCCGACCCTTGTTGTCGCCCGTCGATCAGAGCTCACAGTCGGAGTGCGTGTCTAGGCCTGCGGATCGCCTTTCCCACGCCAGCGCTGCGTAGGCTGGCTGTCCCGGGCCATCACTGCCCGAGTCTCGCTGCGGAACCACCCCGGGATCGTCGTGGCCTAGGCCAGATGGCCAGGGCTCGCCGTTTCCACCGGTCTTGCTCCAGACCTCGCTGGTGGACCGCTCCGGGGTTCGCCATGGGCCAGGCCAGGCAGCCCGGCCCCGATGTTCCTGCCCAGCTTTAGCCTCGCGTAGCACGCACTGTCTCGCGCCAGCTCGTGTCTTCTCCGCCGACCGCCTGTCACGTGCCCTCTGCCTCGTCTTTCACCCTCGGTTACCACAAGGTATACACTCTCAAACGTGCCCCCTCCATCAGTGCGCGTTAATGCAACTGTCCACCTCTTCATACCTTACGATTTTTCCTGTCCCCAAATATTTTTTTCCTGGTCAAAACTAAGTTTGGATTGGTTTATACCAGACACTAGACAATAGGATATAAAAACATCAGTTGATTTAAAGATGTCGACCAGCCACCCTTTGGTCGATCTCATCTGAAATCACCCGTATATAAATGCACGTCCCGAAAGCAGAAGCGCGGCCTAGCTCGTGCTTGGAGCTTTGGCTGTTAAAACAAAACATAACAAGCAGAAACCGTCCGCTGGGATGGCAAGAGAGGCAGCAGAAATACACGGCGAAACAAGTGACACAAGTAAACCTCCTTGAGTACGAACGTGACGTCGAGGCACGAGGTTGCTTGACAAACAGCCAATCTTATGAATGCCAGTTGAGAAGCTAATTGTAGCATGTTTAATATCGGTGTTAGAGTGGATCACGGTTTCTCATTAGTGTGTTATTTTGGCAGCGCTTGTAGTTAGTCTCCGTAAATCGGTATCAGTAATTTATTTTGTATAGACATTTTACTGGAGTTATCCTCTAAGTGGGGAGTCCCAGGCCCCTAGTATGTTGGGCGTCGTGAATGGCCGATCGTCTAATAACGCCAAAACGTGCTTTAGAGTTTTTTTTTTTTGTTTTTTTTCTCGTAAAGTGCACACTCACATATTGGTAGACTGTGAATTTCCGGTTTCAACTGAATAACACCAAAAAACTTTAATAAAGGCCAAAATTGCAGATTGGTTAAAACCTAAAAAGCCCAATAAGCATTATTTTGCTTCCAAAAAAATAAAAAAAAGCTTAAGACTGCAAAACATCAATTTCTGAATTCCCCCCCCCCCCCCCCGCTCCCCCCAGTTTGGACAGTTTTCGTCCAAACCTGAACTTTTAGCTTTAGTAAGATTTTTCACCGATAATCACCTTTTTTAGCGCCCATCAAAAAAATCATCGAAATATACCGATATTTGTAAACAATCCAATACACGCCTTAAAACATCCGCCGATTTCCCTGGTGAATAAACACCGAAAACTCTACGGCCTACTTATTGGCATTGATCGCTCACAAGCTCTATCTGACGAGCCCGCGTGCAATGTTTGTTGTGTTCTCGCCTAGTTCGAAGGAATCCTTACACAAACTGCCCAGAGTGCCTCGGAAATGGTTCTGGTATCGTTAGCGGGCCACATCTCACGTCGGATCGCTCGCATCGAGACGCTTAACCCAAGAAGAGTCGTGATTGGGCGATGCTCCGTTCTCCCCCCTTTCCGTTTCCGGACTCCTCTCATTTCCGGATGGAAACCAAATAAGCCTCGGTCGTCCGCTTGAGCGCCGCCGCCGCAACCCGGATTTGTCGCTGAGTGTTTGCTACCGCGCGCCTTTCGTTGGAAGGGAGTCCCCCCAAAGACCCGCAACTGTCTTCGACGGGTACAGCGCTACAGCATCAGCGCCGGACGTGCCTATGCGGAGCGCAAGTTCGTCTGCTTCTTGCACAGGGATTGCGATGATGTCAGAACGCCGAGCTCTTATTGGCTGATTGAAAACAAATAGCGGGTAGACCTCAAGGTATCTGGCATTCAAGTCTACCCACTTTCCTTTCAATCAAAGCCAATCAGAGCTCGGGGTCGTTCTGACATTACCGTCACTCCTGCACAAGAAGCAGACTACTTGCCCTCCTCATGCGCCCTTTACGGTCTCCAAAATGACTCGCGCTTAGGTACGGTGCTTGAAACGCGTCTGCGCCTGGTGTGTGTTTAGCGTCCTATTTCGCCCACGCATCTAAACGGTCGCGAAGTGACACCAAATGACGTCTCGAAAGCCGGAGTGTTATACCGTAAGAAGTCGCGATCGTGGTGGTTGGTATACCAGAAACGCCCGGTACGAAGTACGAGCGAACGCAATCTGTCGCTGTCGTCACAGCGTCCCAAATCCTGGCTGCCGAAACTTCCTCCACAGACTGCCGAGCCCACCACCGTTGCAGTGACACAGCTAGGATCTCGGCCGTCGACAGCGTAACGCTCCTATTGCGTCATCGGGGGAAACTCGAGGGGCCACCAAACCAGCCGGTGACGCTTTCCAAGCACCATAGTGCAGGACACGGACAAATCGACATAGAATTGCTCGCGACATTTGAAGGCAGTCTCTCCCAAGAACTTGCCTGTCGTCTTGTTGTTAAGTGGTTTTCTCTTTAATCGTTGATCTGCAAAATGGATTTCTGCCCGGCAGAAAGTTCTTCCATTGTACACTTCTCTCCAATCCTTTTCACGCTGTTTCCTTCTCTACGCCCCAAAATACCGAGTCTGAACACCATCACCTCCTATACACGAACTCATCTCTGTGACGTCACGGCGCGGTGGTGGCGCGTCGGTCGCACTTCCGGTCTGGGGCTGTGGGCAGAAGTCCCCATGCCAGACGTGTATTCCTGCGTTGTTTTGAAAGGAACCATACAAACACGTGCCTTCTCGTCAAAACGCCGCGACTGGGGCCGTACCAAAAGTGTCGAGAAAGGTTTGAAGGTCAGTTTTTACGTGCTCGGTTCGTCCGAGAATCTGGATATGTGCCGTGAAAAGGGAAAAGCAGACGCCGTCGGACAACGATTGCTTGGGCGGGAAGCACTGTTGAATTCACGGATACTTGTGGTCATCAGATTTATTTGTTTTGTTCCAACATCAACGCCAGAAAACTGTCAAGTTGTGCGGACCACCTGCGGACTACGTTCAGTGCGTCTTCAAGTTTAAACGGCCACCTGATTGTTCGAATTGTCGTCTGCTCTTTCAAACGTTTCTGCTTGTCGTCTGCTCTCTTAGACGACGCCGGTCCGTAGACCAAATGTTGGCCCGGTACTTGCGATAAGAAGTGAGTGCAGGCCTCAAAAGACTTAAATTTGAAGGTTGGAAAGCAGGCTCGATGTAAACAGTAGATACAAGGAGATGTTGGTCATTGTTACCAGTGACCGACACCGACTTGTTATGCCTAATTCAGCTGGTCCGATTCTGCTTGCGATTTTCAGTATCGTCGTCGACCATCTCAGCTACGGTTCACGCTTTTGCAGCCCGAGCGGCGTCGCGACTGAAAATTCCGAGCGAAATCTCATCATGCGAATCAGGCTTCAGCGTACAATCTGCGGCGTCCACCCGGAATGAATCGCCACATGTTACATTATTCACGCGAAGTTTTGCGGTGTAACGAGCCTCGGTAATTTCGCTGACGCCGCTCAAGATAGTCAGACATCGCCAGGAAGACGTAGAACCAACAATTCAAACGCGAAAAAGGGCAGTGGGACTCACATTGACGCCGACAACATCGCATTTCAATGGTTTGTTTATGGGCGACGGCGAGCTTCTTGCCCACACTCCCATCGCGCATGCGCGGCGCCGGTGGCGTCCGCTAGGGGCGCTCCGGGCGCTCCGGTTTGTTTGTAAACATGAGTTGGTGTATACTGCTTGTCACCTCGACAGAAAGACAAGTTTTGCACATGTTTTTTTTTTTTTTTTTTTTTTTTTTTTACGCCGGGCAAGGTTGTTCTTCCAAGATTTGGTTGTCGGAGAAAAGGACGATGTTTTTGTTTTGGCGTTTAAAACATCTATGCCTCGAAAAGATAACATATATCTAATTCAAAATGGGCCTACATATATATAAATTCTCCACATAAGTGGGGAAATTAATAATACTCCGCGAGAAGCCAGACGTTTTGTTTACAACGGTTCTTGATGTAAAGATGGGTAGAGCTAAGAAGGCCATAGCAGGGTGCTTGGAACGCGTCTCCGACTGGCGTGTTTACCGTGTCCAAAAAAGGGGTTCCTTGATTTTCGCCTGATGACGTCATACAAGCGTCATGCTGTCGCCAGTAGCGATCCTAGCGGTGTCATAGAGCAGCGATGGCGGACGTGGCAGACGCAAGCTCCGCCGCAGGGAGCTCTCCACCTCAACAGTTCGTGGACGCCACGACGACAGCGACACTCGCATTCGCTCCTGCTTTTATGACGGTACTTCTAGCCCTAGCTCCACACGCCAAGAAAAAAAAAAGAGAGAAAAGGTAGCAACGGTGCGTTTCCCTCCCTTCTACTGACGCGCCCCCAAGAGAACACACAAAAAAGAAAAAAGTGAGACTTATTTTTTTCTTCTTCAGGCAGAAGGGAGGAAGGTTCCTCTCTCTCTCTCGCCTCAAAATCTTAAGGTTTCGTTTTCAAAACACGTCGCACACGTGTTTTTTTTTAATAAACGCTTTTGAGCTGATTTTGCGTCAGCGGCAACAAAGAGTGCTTGTAATTCAGTCTCCCAGTTCAAATCACCTCGGTTGCATTGGCGTTTTTACCTCTGATTTTGTCGAACGAGCAAACAAAGCCGAGAGAAGCTCCAGGGCAGTGCCCGCGTACACTGGGCTAAAATGGCCGTCTCCTTAACTTTGCATCAAAGTCAGGCACGTTTTGTTTCCGGCTGCCTGGCCGTCTTCTGCGATACGTTAGGGTCTGTATCCTGTTACCGAGTGCCGTCAGACGACAAACGTGGTCTTGTATTTTCGCTGTTCACCAACATCGCCATGGCAGTGTTGTGCGTCGTGAACGAAGTCTGGAATCGTCGTCGATGTCTCCATGTGTTTCGCATACTAGTGGTGTGGTGTAACAGCGAGACGAGATTATGTGTACGGTCGAAGGTTGACATTCTGGCTTACATTAAAGCGTTTAATAAGACCGCTTCATGAATTTTGGTGCAGTCGATCCACTTGCGGATAGTGATGCTGGAGCGCTGGTCTGAAAAGTAGCTCCTATCTTATACCCGTGCCACAGGGGGCAACTCGAATGCCATTTACAACGAATGACATTCGTGTGATCGACGAATCGGCTCGCGATCTGTCGCGCGTGGAACGCCCCACGCTCGGAGTGTCGCGCGCTGATTGGCCGATCGTTCAAATGTCATTCGTTGTAAATGTCACTCGAGTTGCCCGTGTGGCACGGGTATTACAGTGTGCAACTGCAGTCTGCAATCCCCTATTTTCCTCTTCCCGAGACCAGCTGCGCTCTCGGGGAAGGGCTAATCAGGCTTGAAATATAAAGGAAAGGAAGCCGTACGCTTATTTACAGTCTGGAATATTAGCATTAAAGGAAATCAGATCGAACGATGAATTGTTTTGCTTGTGTTTGTTTTCACCCAGTGCATTTTCTCTGGTGAGTGAGCTTTTGATAAATTGTTAAGATTTCCTTTCTTTTTCCCTTTTTATGTTTATGAATATTATAGCATGATTCTGCTTAGCTGCCAAATTGAGGGTCTTTTGAGTCGTCAAGCTGCAATGCGGCAGCTTTCTTTCCACAGCTCCTTCATCTCTAGTCTACATGGTGAAAAAATAAACTGATTTGATATAATTTGATTTGAATGTGGCACTAAGTGTATTTGATTTCTGTTATAGCCGGATAGGTTTTACTCGACAGTCGGCTTGTATCCGTACCCACAAAACCTAACTGCCACGTTCTAGCTTTTGTCTTTTTTGATTTTTGTCATTTGCCGATTTCGAGCGTTCGCGTCACTGCTAAAGGACCCATTTTATTAACTACATCATGCTGTTCACCCCCTTTCTTAGAGCAAAACTGCATTCATATGTATACATTTTTTTCTTCCGCCGACGATGTATAACTGGGAACAACAAAGTTACTTATTTACGCAGGTTATCCCGAACATATCCTTGTTTTTGAACGCACTACGGCGTATATAACCCGCGTACAACACCTGCCGCAAATCGTGGCTTCAACCGCATTCATGAATGCCTAAAAGCGATTTCTCTGCCCGTGAAACATCTCTTCCGGCTGCTGAGAGAATGTCTCCTTTACAAATGTTAATTCACGACGTCCACGGCCGCCACAGACGAACAGCGCAACAATAAAAATAAACAATATGATGCAAAAATTGGCGTCCTTCACGCCACTCTACGAAGTGCCATGCGGGGAAGCGAACACACGGCTGCTATGAACCGCGGTAGAGCGGGTTGTTTTACGTGTTGTCGAAAATAATTAGGCGCGAACGTTTACTTTTTTTTTAAGAGCTTGATTCCTTATGCCGTTCAAAATACTTTTCAAACAGTGACATTATTTAGAAAACATTGACGTACTGGTAACATTACTTAACGATTAGATGATTATCGAGAACACGCGTACTTTCAAAACGCCGAGTATCAAAGGCGGAAGCGCAGTGAACCGAGTCAGCGAGGGGGGTAGTGTGCGTTCATGTTCAAATTCAATTTTCGAATTTATTTCGTGTGCACAAAAAGTACAAACAATGGGAGGTTGGGCAAAAAGCCAACAATTGTTGGCTTGGCAAGGCCCCTTCCCCGTTTTTTCGGCAGGGTCGTGCCGACGGTTGCAAAACATAGATACAAATACAATAAAAACTGCACTCTCACTGAAAAAGATATGCAAAAAATCACTCATTCCTAGACATATAAAAATACAAAGCACTCATTCATGTTTACTCGCAATCGCTATGACAAAATATCTTCAGCGACACCAACAAGCAAACAGAAGTCACGCAACCCGTTATAGGAAAATAAAGCCCTCATTTTTACATTCGTGAAGGATGTCATCGGATGAATAGTTTAATTAAACATATTTTTGATGGAACGTTGTGTCAATGTTTTTAAAATAGTCTTGAGCTTTACTAAATTATTTGATAACGATGGGAGATGGCGCCTTAACATTTGAATTCCCTAATTTGTTTTACTAAACGGTACTCTTTTAATGTCTCCCTTATGAACGATATAGAATAGTGTGTTCCGTGCTAAATCTGCAGTATGGTTGCTTAGGGAACTATTTGTTTTGAGGCCTGTTGTGTATCATAAAAGTAATGTATAATCATAGAGATTGATGACCTGAACTAGATGCAGTGAATAAAAAAAGGGCTGATTATGTGTGATGTCACCACATATACTTCATACTGCTTTTTTTGAAGGACATAACGTTTGTTTATGTTAGTTGCAGTAGTGGTTCCCCACAGGAGATGGCAATAATTTAAATGTGAGGCAAGCAGAAAATTGTAAATGAGTAGTTTGTTTTTGTTGGCAAGTCAAAGCGAAACTTGTTAATAATGCGAACAGCTTTAGAAATTTTCGAAATAAAATTTCCCATATGAAAATCCAGTGACAACTTTTCCTCGAATATGACGCCGAATGTTTTGACACTAGGAAAAAAGTCAATAATAAGGGCCCGAGTGTTAGGTTGTAATAAAAAATAATAGATTTATTCTTAGATTTAAAAAGTACGGCCTCTGTTTTAGAAGTTTTAATTTGCAGTGAATTTACGTTGTTCCGTTTATAAAGTCCTCTCAATGTGCCATTCGCATGTTGAACAAGCTTTTCTTCGTCATCTGCAAAAAAAAAAAAAAGAACAAGCTAGTATCATGTGCATAAATTGCATAAGGGGGAATAACCACCTTCAGTGGACAACACCCAGGTGGTAGGCCGCAGAAGAAGAATGTTGGAGGGGGAAATGTCGGAAGCGGCCTTTATACTTACTTACGAACAAGATCGCTCTATTTATTTCGCGTTTATACACTTGACGCACAGGGAATATTATTTAATTTACAGTGATTAATCATTATTTTATACGCGTTTTGTTACCCACCTTATTGCGTCTTTACACGTGAAGCGGCTGGTTTAAACGAGCCAACGTTCGATTTTATCCAGTGCAGATTTTACTTTACGTATGACCCCACAAGATATGGGATTAGATGAGCACATGCATGTAGGAGACACTGTGCGCACGCTGAATTTCCAATAAGCATTCAGTTGTCTGTCAGCGTCCATTTTGTGTGCTCTTTCTAGTTTTGTCAGGTCCTCTGCGCTGTTTTTAATAGTGACATTCATCCACCAACTAGCCCAGAAATACATCCTTTTACTGTTAATGGTTGTACACCTGAATACTGGTTATTGATGACAACACAATATTTGCGAAATTGTAAGTAGGAAGCCATTAATTCAAGAGATATACCACAAAAGCCATAGAATTTAAGCTTGTTAAGGAGAGTGAGATGATTTATGCGGTCGAAGGCCTTCGAGAAATCTACAAATATACCGAATGTAACGCAAGTGTCTTCAAATGATTATACGAGGATTTCTTTTTGTGTTAATTATGCAAGTACAGTTGATCGTCCCTTTCGAAAACCATTATGAGAATGCAAGAAGAGAAAATCGATAGCAGAATGAAGTGATTCGGGTGTGTATATTTTTTTCCAAACACGTAAAGAAGACAAGCAAAATAAGAATAGCCCTGTAGTTTGATTAACCTTTTTTTTTGTTCATTTTTAAAAAAAGAGCGATCACTTTCGAAAGCTGTATTTCGTGTTGAAACGTACCCGAAGAAATTGAATTGGTGAGATAAAGCGGGCGCTAATAGATCCAAAACATGCCTTGTGACTTTATCTTAATGTCGATAATGTCACTACATTTGCTATTTTGTGTTGAATTAGATCTATGAAAAACCTCGTATACTTTTGTTTGTTTAAAAAAGGCACCGCTTTCGTTACCAGTTCTGAGGTAATGTGTATCCTGTGGGTCGTGACTGCTCTGAATTATGTTAGAAATATAGTTGTTGAATGAGTTTTCGAGATTTAAGAGTTGGTGAATCATTTTTCATGACTTGTCTGCCTTTGACACCGTTTCCTCACTGAATACAAATGTGTACATAATCTATTTTGTATTGCCTAAGAGTTTTAGCTTGTCTGTTATGATTTTTATTAAACCTCTTTCAATCGTCCAAGTTTCTAGTGTTTAAAAATTTAGAGTATAGCTTGTTTTTGGTGCGAATCTTCTTGAGACATTTTTAGCGTTACCATTGCGAATTGGTTTTCCCACTTCTATAGACTCGCTTATACTGTAAGGTGCTGTAATATATTTAAAATATTAATGAAGAAGTATTATACGCATTACCAACGGAACTCAAATTGTATAAAGTGCTCCAATTCACATCGCTAATAAGAAATCTAAAAGGTTTGAAGTGTGGGGAAATTTATATTTCCAACCACACGTGGATTTACGATAAAACTATTTTGGCTAACAGTGACGCTGTTTGTAAGCATAAATATTGTCAAATCATCACTAATCTGCACACCGACCACTCCTCCAACTACAGTGCGCACATCGGTGTTAGTGCTAAATAGATCGATAAGCATAGATGAAACATTTGTTACATGTGTGGGCAAGATGACCACGTTAGCGCTATTCTTTAATTCAAGGACAGAATCAAATGAGTATTTTTCGCTTGAGGCTAAAAGCGAATTAATATTGAAATGTCTACCCTCGAACAAATCATTCTTATTCACAGTTAAAGAATCAAATCATTTATAGAAAATACAAAGAAAAGAGATTACCCAAGTTACCACTTGCATATTTTTTTATAAACAATACAACACGCTAAAAATGTTTGCTCACACTTTGACGTCAAAAGTTCAAAATCATTACAAATTAATGAAAGATGCTCAACAAGATTGCAATCGAAATTATCTTTTACACTAAGGAGTATTTCACGCGCCCCTTTTAAAATCACGATTTAGAAGAAAAAAATATGTTATAATTCTGTTGTAATACCTTTGTCTCGCTCTGGTACAAGGTTTCGGTTAACATAAATGCATCGAAAGAAAAACTAGTCACGAAACGAAGCAAATAGCTCCTTCTGTTTATTACGTGCACGATCGAATGAAAGACTGACAATTGTTTCTTATTGGTAGACTCAAAGATAGCGGTTATTTCGCTTGGCGTGAGGTGCGTCGGAACAGCCATCCGCGAGACAAGAACGCAGGAGAAAAAACAAACGCAAAAATTGTTCTACACTATATTGGCGAGGTCATTGATGCTACTTATCGCAACTACCCCATAGTCCTCGGTTTGGCGGGCATATATTTTTCCACCTCCTCGTTCACGCAAACCTCCACCTTAGCTCATTCCTTTTTGCGATAGTAATGCTCAGTAGTTTTTTCTTCAGTAACAAACACAAGTGTTCATCGACATGAACACAGTCCCGAGTAGCGTAAAATAGATCAACGGTTGAGATTCGCTCCTTTAGCGCCTTCTCGGTGACCACGTCTTTTTTTGAGAGGCTGTGAAACTGCGCAATGATGTGCCAGTATGACAATGACGTGCCAGTTGGTACTCGATGAAAGATGTCGATATAGCACGGAGCGATTGGCTCTTCAATTAACTCGCGGATTTTCTTCAGGATAGCTGACAGATTTTCATTTTGTTCTAATGAAGCGTTATTTATTTCTACATTGTAGTTTCGAGAGTACTGCTCGCAGAGCGTAATCCTTCGTTCACTCTGCTCGGCTTGGCGTTTCAGAGCTTCACGTTTCTCTCGAAGATGAGCGTTCTCTTTGATCAACCTGGCATTTCTTTTTTTGTTAGCGTCTTCCCATCTGTTCTTATTCTTTCAAAGTCTTCAATAAAGTTTTTTAGGCTCGCCTTGATCTCCCTGAGGTCCCTTCACGTGTCTCCCTGTAAAGCAGTATGGAAAACACGAAACTCTTTTTTGAGATCGTCACAAGCTCTTGCAAAATCAGGACCCATCCTACCAAAACATATAAGTCAACACAGCGCTATATGGCAGCAGCGTAAGCGGGATTGCGGAAAATAAAAAATAAGATACGTTACGAAAGTTTACGTTTCTAACCTGTGAACAGGAGCCGGATACGAAAACCGTCCGAGCACTTCACTGTCGCCGCTGGCAAGGATCTGGTCAAGGTTTGAAGTCTGGCTTTCAGCTGCGGGGGCGGTGGCGCTGGTCGCCTTCGTCTAATGGCAGGGTGGTCCTAATGCGACGCGTGACAGCTCGCTCCAGAAGGTGACGTGGCGTTTGGGACGTGATACCCGATGTATGTGTGATTAGGAGGAGGATTTGAAAACAGTGAGAGTACTTCGCTGTCGCCGCTGCCAAGGATGGGGTCGAGGCTTTAGTGCTGCTTTTCAACTGCGGGTGGCGGTGGGGCTGGTAGCCCTCGTCTATTGGCAGGATTATCCTGATGCAGCACGTGATAGCTTGCTCTTGAAGTTGACGTGTCGTTGGAGACGGGATAGCCGATGTATGTGTGAACAGAAGCAGGATAAAAAAAAAAAAAAACGTCCGAGAACTTTGCTGTTGCTGCCACCAAACTGACGTTTGTATGTGCTGTGTACGTGAATGTCCTCGCTCTGTTTGAACTGTATAGCATCGCCTGTAGTGGCACACGAAGTGTATGCCCGTGTATAATAAAGATGTCTGAATTAGAATAACAGAGCTAAAGATTTTAATGTGGCTTGTGAATTGAGCGGTACCTAGCGCGCCCTAGCTTAGACACTTAAAATTAGTCTGCCTGTGCCTGCCATCTGGAGGACTGCTATTTAACGTACTTCCACGTTTCGCGATAAGTTTTGAACCGTGCGATGAAGTGATTTGGATGTGTTTATTTTTTCCTAAACACTTAGGGAACACAGGCAAAATAAAACACGCCGTAATCTGATCGAATTTGTTTTTGTAAATTTTTAAAAAAGAACGATCACTTTCGCAGGCTGCATTTCGCGTTGAAACGTGCACGTAGAAATTAAAAGGTTAGATATGTGAGATAAAGCGGGGGCTTATATATCCAAAACATGCCTTGTCGATAAAGTCACTACGTTTGCTATTTGGTATTAAATTAAATTTATTAAAAACATCGTATCCTTCAGTTGGATTAAAAAAGCCACCGCTTTCGTTACGAGTTCCCAGGTAACTGGTACACTTAAAATCGTGACCGCTCGGGATAACGTTAGCAAAACAGTTGTTGGATGAGTTTTCGCGCTCCTTACCGCAAAACGTTGTATTACCAATTTTCATTTCTTCAATATTAATGTCTTCTGATGATAAATTTAGGAGTTGATTAATCATTTTTCGTTACATGTCTGACGTTGACATCGTTTCCTCATTGAATAAAAAGGTGTAAATATTTTTTCTTTGTTTTCCCTAAGGGTTTTAGTTTGTCTGTTTCAATGTGTATTAAACTTTTTTCAATCGTCCAAGTTTCTAGTGTTTAAAAATTTAGAGTATTTATTATTTTTGATACGAATCAACCTGAGACATTTTTGCGTTACCATGGCTTGTTGTTTTTTCCCTCTTCTATAGGCTTGCTTCTACTATAAGGTGCAGTAGTATATTCAAAAAAAAACTAATGAAAATGTATTATACGCATCATAAACGGAACCCAAATTGTATACAGTGCTCCAATTCACATCGCTAATATGAAATCTAAAAAGTTTGAAGTGTGTGGAAATTTATATTTCAAACCGCACGTGGATTTACCATAAAACTATTTTGGCTAACAGTGACGCTGTTTGTAGGCATAAATATGGAAAAATAATGACAAAATAGGCTGCTTCTGATTCTTTCTTTTGGGAACGACGTTTGGTTTCGCGAATGGTTTACGACTTCTCGCTGACGTGTTGTGCTAACGAAGAAAAGGTGTCGCGGGAAGCAGATCGATCTCACTAAGCGTTCCACTCATGCCTGACGCCACCATAATTGTAGTTCAAAGACGGCAGGCGACAGTGCACGAAGCAGCTCATGCCATCTCGTGCTGTGCTCGTGCCGATCCGCAGCAGGGTGAACGCGCATGCAGAAAGACTACAGTTCCCAAGATGCAAGCCGGCAGCGGTTGCGTAACGAACCTGGCTGGTGAGATTGGCCTGTTGGAAATGTGAGAAGTACCGTCCGCGCAGTGGCCGAGTTTCGGTTGTTTCCGTTAAACATCGCAGTGTTAAAAATGAGAAGGCCGAGTGACTGCGTTCGAAACGTGTTTCTTTACCTGCGGCGGAAGCCGGCTGCGACAATGCGGAGCGCAAGTTCGTCTGCATCTTGCACAGGGGTTGCGATGATGTCAGAACACCGAGCTCTTATTGACTGATTAAAAATAATAGGGGCTAGACCTCGAGCCATCTAGCATTGAGGTCTACCCGCTATCCTTTCAATCAATGCCAATCAGAGCTCGGCGTCGTTCTGCCGTCACCACAACTCCTGTGGAAGATGCAGACGACTTGTTCTCCGCAGAAATATAGTTCGTGAAAAGGTCGTGTTATGTTTTCGTTTGCTACAGCTCTCGCTCCGAAAGCAGAGACCTGATTGAATGTGTGCGAAGTAGTTGACTGCATTTCCTACGATAGCTGCTTAGCAGGCCTGGGGAGCCCCCAGATGTGCGAAGCATTTCCTTGTCCAAACACGATCCTAGCTCATTTCCGTTAAATTGGCGCAGTGTTCCGCGTAAAGTCAGACGATGTCCGTAGCGTCTTAGCGCCCTCCTTAAGCCTTACTGTTTTCAAGTCACTTGATTCGGAGCCGCCATATTGCTACGCGGACGAGGGAAGAACTTTGCTCCAACGTTTGCTGGAACGAACGTTGCTTCGTTTCTTAACAAACATAGGTGACAAGATGGTTGCCTCATTATGGAGGAATATATAGACCTTTTTTTTTAAAAGTGCAGGATCGTCATATCTGACAGCATGACACTCCGACTTTTCTGACGTTGTTTGTTGCCACTTCAGGACCGCGTTTGTTTTATGGGCCAGATAGGACGCTAAAACGCCCAGTCGGAGACACGTTCCAAGAACAGTAGCATGGTCATAGTGCAGAATTTTCAATGTACCCTGTAGAGACAAACGCCGGGAAGAGGTATTGAACCGTAGCCTCCTCTATACTCACGAAGCCTGGCAGTTGGACAGCGGAGCCACAGAGTGCTCAGTCGCAGATTTGGAGAGCAAGGATCTGGTAGCAGAGAGCATTTTTCGGGGAACCTCTCATGTTTCAAAAGTAGCGCAAGGTCCGTCGATGCACGAGGCACGTGCAACGTGCATCCCTTGGGAAGGTCATGGCGACACAGCGCAGCACTGAGCTAGATTTCAGACGCCATGTTCTTCCCAGAAGTGGCGCGCGGCACGCATCTACAGAGCATTTTCACAATGAATGGAGTCACAATTCCCAGGATAGAGGGGCTTTAGGGGAACCTGTATTCGGCGCATCGCTTTTGGAGCGGCGAGAACCTCAAACATAGTTTCCAAACCCGACGAGAAAAGAAACGGTAGCGTGAGGAACGCGATGAGCAAGAGCTGACATTCCATCGCTGGGGACAAGTGTGTTTCGGCGTCTCGCCGCAGCGGGGCGCCCGTTAATTGCTCTCCTCTCACCCGTTGTCTGCCGCTCTACCTTTTCACTTTCGGCGGCCGCGTTTCGTTGCGATCTGTCAGGCTTTGTCAGTGTAGAGGAGGATATCATTGGACACGACTACTGTATTAGCGTTCAGCGTACACTTTTCCTTAATCGGCGAGGACACGAGCCCAAACCAAACGTTGACGTATCACTCGTGTTGAATCCGTCCCCCTCGTGAGCCACTTTGGTGTGAAGAAAGAAGCTCATCCATCCGGCCTTATTGCCTTGGAGGTGTTTGTCGGGGCTACACATCGTAGATAGTAAGGCCGGAGGGCTGAATTTTTACGTCACCATTCGGCGGCCTCCGCGTGGCACGAGAAGGACACCCTTGCTGCTTCAGCGCTCGGAGGGGACTGCTGTTCTGTCCGACTGAATGCGAGTCCGAACGGAATGCTGATGTAGAAAGAAGCCTTGTCCAGTGTGTGACCCCTGCTAACCTCCACAAAGGTGACGTCGGCACTGGGGTATGTATAGGAGGCAGTGGCCTGGGAGCTAATCTCACAAAAGGAGGATGGGTTTCCTCCTTTATTAGATGGAAAGGAAACTTAAAAGGTGGGGTGCCTCCCCTTGTCGGTAGCAAGTCGGACTTTAACGTCGAGTTGAAACACATCGCCGTCGTCACCGTGTCCAACCTTTACTGAGGCTGGCTCACACACCTGCGACTGCTTACGACCGGAGAGGATAAGACATGTTTAAAGACTGAATGTGATTGCTCAAACGAGCTGGTGTAAATTGAACATGACATAAACGTTTAAATGGCGGGTAAAAAGTGACCCTTACACAGGGTTTATTTCAAGATAAAGACTCTCCTAACTGCTTACGACCGCTGCGCAGACGGTCATAAGCAGTCACAAGAAGCTTAAAACCTGGTTTTTAGCCTCTCCTCTCGTAAGCAGTCGCCAATGTGCGAGGACGCACGTAGCGAATCACAATAAGGAAACAAACTTTTTCTTCGATGGCGAAATTTGTTTGTTTAACTTCCAAAACGTCGTCATTCCGTAACCAGCGGAAGAATCCACATCCTGTCATTTCCTCCAATTGTCTGCCTGGTAAAAGGTTGGAGAAGCTGTCCCAGTCCATCTCTCTTTTACTCCTTTCCTTCTTCTTTTACTCTCTTCCGTCTCTTCCTGCCGTCCCTTTCCCAAGAGACCGACTGACAGATGGTCCGGAAAACTGGCTCCGTTGTTTGGCCATTCCTCAATCGACTGACCGGGCGGACCCGTCGATGGGCGGCGGCCGAAATCTGCCTCCGTCTTCCGCTGACAAGACGAGGAGCAACGAGCCGGCAGCCCTCCATCTGCCACTCGCTGGCACAATACGAGAATGTCGCTTAATGGAAACATCCGTCTTGCCTTAGCAGCCCAAAGAGGTGCGAATTCGGTCACCGCGAGTGCGAGAGCGAGGCCTAATTTTGTTCTCAGGGAGCCAGCTGAGAAATCGTTCGCAGACGGTTCGTCCGTTAACGCGAGCGAAGAACAGTGTTTCTGTCTTCTGCGAAGCGTCATTCGGAGACAAAACTTAAACAAACAATAAAACATGGCCCGTAGTCCGCTGACAAACCGAAATAAAGAAAAAATGATTTGTCTGCTACGGGCCGAGTGCCGCGGCTAAGTGAGGTCATACGCAGGCTGAAATCGTGATCATTTGCTATTTCGCGTTGGAATTGATTGGCAACCCGTGCTTACATTGGAAAGCTCATGATGTTCCGACGCAGTACACATACCGAAATCGAACGGTGGGTGAATGAGCACTCAGGACAGGTACATGAGATCCCGCGATACCTAGCTCGCCATTTTGACTGTTCGGAAGAAGTTCTCACCAAAATACTTCGTCATAATGTACTTGAAATTGGGACAACAATTTATCACAGGTCGATTACCCGGGAGCAGCAGGAAGCTGTGACGCCACGTCCAATAAGCAGCTGAGAACCCTCTCGACGTCACCTTGAACAAAATCGGATTTCAGGAGCGATGTTCCGTGAAGTAGCTTCCGTATTGTTGCCTCTGCTTGGAGTACTCGAGCTTGGCTCTCGCTTTAGGACCAAAGGGTGGCTTCTCAGAATTGGACATTTTGACTTACTCATTTAAATGGTTTCCATACTGGCCGGCTCTCGGGCAATCACGATTGCTGAATGAAGTAACTCTCAAACAACTAGTGAAGGTTCAGGTCAACAATTAACCCAATTTCAACCAGTTTTTGATAGGCTTGTTATATACGAAGTAGGATGGCAAAACACGTTGCTCTTTCTAAAGCAGTTCTTGATCGTATCTTTTTTTAAAGGTTTTCAAATACTCAGCGTTCTTTAAAAATAAAAATTTTCAAAATGAGCAATTCTCTTGTTTGTTTTTTTTCATATCAGAAACAGGGCAGCAAAAAAATTAGTCATTTATTTCTTCGATAAATAAATAAATAAATAAATATATATATATATATATATACATATATACATACATATATATATACATATATATATATATATATATATATATATATATATATATATATATATATATATATATATATATATATATATATATATATATATATATATATATATATTATATATATATCGAAGAAATAAATGACTAATTTTTTGCTGCACTGTTTCTGATATAAAACAACAACAAGGGAATTGCTCATTTCGAAGATTCGAGACAGACCTCGAAAAAGGTCTGTCTCAGGCCGAAACTTCGACCAACTTTACGAATAATATGTTTTAAAAACTCGAACAACCGTGTCAAGTGCGTTTTCTTCCGTATTTACTTTTCGTCATCCTGCGCTACGTTTCTCTCTCTCTCTCTCTCTCTCTCTCTCTCTATATATATATATATATATATATATATATATAACGAAGCTGCCAGTTTGTTTATTATTTGCGTAGTTTTAATATTTGATGCCGGGAGATCAGATGTCCTCATGAACGCTTAAATCGAAGACAAGCCACGGTTATGTTTGCCACTTTTAATTCACCTGCTCAGACTTTGTATAGCAGCTGTCTTCTTTCTAGCCAAAAATATATATTTTTACAGGATCTGCAGATACGTTCCAATCAGTGTTGTTGGCGTTACCGAAAAAAAAAGTAACGGAATACGTGACTCGTTACATGTAGGGTTCGGAGTTTTCGGTTTAAACCGATTAAAACCGATAAAAGTACGCCGAATCCATTTTCGAAAATTCGGGTTTAACAGAAAAAGGTCAGTTTTTAGGTTCGGCGTTTTCGGTTTAAACCGATAAAAACCGATAAAAGACCCCGAATCCATTTTCTAAAAATCTGTTTAAACCGCAAATAGTAGTTTTTTAGGGCCGCGTCGAGATGGGAGGGAAGAGGGTGGGGGAGGGGGGAGGAGAGAGAGGGCGTTTTAGATTCGACACTGTGTGACCTCTTCATGACTGCCCTCTACCGAGGTTCAACATGCAACAACAGAGGTCTTGGGTTGTCCTTCGCTGGACATCTGTGTCATTTCTGTGATCAGTCTTAGTGTGTCAAGTTTCTGGTCCAAAAAAAAAGTTCGGGTGTCGGCTAGTATAAAGTCTTTCGCTTCATGCAAGATCTGCAGCCAGAGTTTGGTGAGAACACGAAGTATATTGTGCTTCAAAACGTCGCATCGTGTCTCTTTTGGTAGTCACATTTGGTTGATTGGACGATTTTGGATCAGGCAGCGCTTCATCTCCTCAGCCTTCCAGTGTTCAGTGTTAACGTTGAGAGGGCATTCTCGAAGCCCTTGGTCATTAACAGGAAAGAATGAGCGTGGATCAACGAGGAGAACCTGGGAAAGTACATGTGTGTTCACTATAATAAGATCACGTAATCCTGATGTACAGAACGTGAAGTTCCATGTTTTTTGGGCACTGACTTTTTTAATATTTTTTTACGGTTGCACGCATTTGTTAAATAAAGTGTTCATGTTTTTTCTCAATGTATCTGTGCCGTTATTCTTTGAGTTATCACACATATCAGAGCTAGAAGGATCATCTGATCCGGTGGTGTCCGGTGGTGTTTCCTTCATATTCACCGAAAAGAAATCGGTAAACTTTTATGGACGTAAATATACACCGAAAAAAACCCCGAAAATTGAATTTTAGAACAAACACCGAAAAAAGTACGCCGAATTTTGAAAAAATAAAAACCGAAAACGCGGAACCCTAGTTAGATGCAAAAAAAAAAAAACGCGATACCGACTTAGGCTATTTCCAAAAAAAAAGGAACGCGTTACCGTTACCGTTACCGATAGAAAGTAACGCACGTTACTCTTCCGTTATTTTTATTTATAAATTGACGGTAACAGGGATTTTGTGGCGACAACGTTTTCCGACACGAAAACAGAGGGTGTGTGCGTTTCTTTTTTAAGGGACTTTATCCGTGGGGAAAAGACAAGCGACATTGGGAAGGTATGTGGAATGAGTGAAATAATTAATGACTGGGCATCTATAGTTTATTTCAGCTTACGTTCAGACGCAGCCCACGCTACAAGCTACTGAGACCACTCGAGCAGCATCAAAAGTGCAAGTCATTAGGCCTTTTTTGTTTATGATTCGTTCAGCGATGATGGAACACGTAAAGAAACATGACGAACACCGTGATTCTGTTCTTTTGACGCTGTCCGATTAGTGCCATAGGCTTGAAGCTTCGGCTGCGTCAGGACCTAAGGTAAAACGAAATATATAAAAAAAAAATTACGGGTATTTTTTTTAGGTATTGGGGAGATGTAACGAGTAATGTAACTACGTTACCCGTCACTCAAAATAAGTAACGTAATTATGTTACCCATTACCGTGTTAGAAAAGTAACGATGACTTTACTACGTTACCGCAAAAGTAACGCGTTACCAGTAACGCCGTTACTTGTAACTCGTTAGCTCAAACACTGGTTCTATACTCTTTTTCACCTCAACTTGTGCACCGGCGAATTCTCCTCAAAGAGAATTGTATCAGTGCGCCAACCAACCAGAGTGCGGGTGCCCTCACCCGGCACTCCCAATGGGAGGAATCAGAGTGCATGTTGACAGTTGATTCAGCCAGCGGGTTGCAAGCAGGATTGTGGCGTGCGTATTCGTAGCGGTCGCTCGCGGAGAAACGGACGTCTGTGCTATCGAACTACACTGGCCGGCATCTCTACAGCTGCAAGAAAATGTAATGCATAGAAAACATGATTTGCAGCTATCGTCGCGCTTCGTCGCCATCGCTTTCAATCGGGCTAGGTGCGCATGCGGACCGCGTTTGGAACTTCGCTGCCGCACGACATTCGCGCTGTTTATGTTGCCTGGTATGTGACATGCCCTTACTTTACGGCCGCGGTTTTGTTGAAAAAGTTTATATTATTTGCTTCTTGAACTGGTACCATGCGATTTCAGTCTCTCCAGCGTCAAATACCACGTCCGCGAACGGCTCCCTGCTGCACCGATAGGCATGCGAGATGTCCGACAGCATTTGAAAATGACTGGTAAAGTGTCAGATTGCTGTAACAAGCAGATTCTCAAAATAGTGTTAAACGTGTTTTCTGCAGCTGACGTCGACTGCATCAAAGCCGCGAATCTGGAGTGGTAAGAATTGTGGTCTAATATGAGCAGTTATACAAATAGGTAGTCACCAAGAAAACTGCAAGTATATCTACAAGGTTTATTGTTTGTAACAAAGAGCATATCACATTCATAGTAGGTCTGGTTCATGTTCTGTGTTCTTTGCAGGCCACTGTCCACAGCTCTTCTAGCCCCTGCTTTTTTGCTCCGATGACTGACATGTAGCATTCTAAGTCTAAGAATTGTATCATCAAATGGTGGAAATATACAGCATTGGTTATTCTTTTTTTTTCTTCCCCCCCATGGTAAAAGCCCCTAAAATGAACAATTTCGGTATTGTACTATACTGCCCAAAACACAGTTTCCTGTTACAATCAGGGGCGGGCGCAGGTATTTCTTGAGGAAGGGGGGGGTCAGGTGTTGGGCAGCGTACCATGTGTTTAAGACCCCCCCCCCCCTTCCCGTTTCCACGCCCTAAATGTTTACACATGCAGAATTCAAGAGGGGGGTCAGGACATCCGGACCCCCCCTCTGAATCCGCCCCTGGTTACAATGCTCGCATTTTTTGTTCGCAGTTCTCTTACGTTCGAGAAAACAGGTGCAGCTGTACTACATCTGGGCACTATAACTGACCGCCCCACATCCACTTATTCTAGTACGGAACGATGTCCGTTCATTGCAGGTATAAATTCACTATAAATTATTTCCAGGACAGCACCAGCACGTGTTTGTTTGCGTATAGCAAATGGACTTGTAGCCGCTTTTGTTTGCAGTGCCGCAGCCCTGCATCTTTGTGACACAGATAAGCTTCTTGAGGTTCGTATTTTGTACATCCCTAGGATGGACACAAGACAAACACTAAAAGGCCCTTTCGTGTTCGTCCTGTGTCCTAGGTTTACAATGAGATGTAAGCCCATGAGCCAAAAACTGGTTAACACAAGCAAATTCTATAGACCTGCACTGGCAAATAGTCCTCGGGCATTTCCTGTGTACTATGCATTCAACGAACTGCATTTCTGGCATCTTTGGGGCCAGGGGTGCCCTAAAATTGAATTCTGTTGTGCAAGTGTATTCTGTAATCTTTGCTGTACCTTTTTTATGCTGCTATATGGTGTACGCCAAGTATGTATGATGTTTGTGATGGGGAGGGGGGGGGGGGCGGCACCTCGTGAGGCAATTCTGTTTGCCTTTTGTGTTGGCTCTTGGGCAAAGACTGTTTGTATGTTGTTGCCTAAATAAAGATTGAATCTATTGAATCTAAGAGGTACCAGCAGATGAGTGCAGACCAGCCGGTGTAAGCTGAAGACATGCTAAAACCTGCAATACGAGTCTGGGAGACGAGAAGGGAATGGAACGACGTCTTGAACATGGCTCTGTGTTTAATACTTCTGTGCAACATAACGAAGCCGACTCGTCGTGTTGCTGCAACAGTTCTTGAAGGGGCAGGGTTTCAATCGAGATGACGGGAGTTAGCCCACACAGGCAGGCCGCCTTGTCCTCAGAGAAGGCTTTCACGTAGGCTTCCGAAGCCGCCTCGTCGTGTTGCTGCAGCCGTTCTCGGAGAGGCAGGGTTGCATACCAGATGTCGGGAGTCAGCTCACAAGGCAGGCCGCCTGGTACGCAGAGGAAGGCTTCACGTAGGCTTCCGAAGCCGCCTCGTCGTGTTGCTGCAGCCGTTCTCGGAGAGGCAGGGTTGCATACCAGATGTCGGGAGTCGACTCACAAAGGCAGGCCGCCCTGGTACGCAGCAGGAGGCTTCACGTAGGCCTTCCGACCGCCTCGTCCGTGTTGCTGCAGCCGTCTCGGGAGAGGCAGGGGTTGCATACCAGATGTCGGGAGTCCGGCACACAAAGGCAGGCAGCACCTGGTAGCGCAAGGAGGCTGTACGTAGGCTTCCGAAGGCCGCCTCGTCAAGTTGCTGCAGCCGTTCTCGGAGAGGCAGGGTTGCATACCAGATGTCGGGAGTCGGCTCACAAAGGCAGGCCACCTGTACGCAGAGGAGGCTTCACGTAGGCTTCCGAAGCCGCCTCGTCGTGTTGCTGCAGCCGTTCTCGGAGAGCAGGGGGTTTGCATACCAGATGTCGGAGTCGGCTCAACAAAGTCAGGCCGCCTGGGTACGCAGAGGAGGCTTCACGTATGCTTCCGAAGGCCGCCGCCGTCGTGTTGCTGCAGCCGTTCTCGGAGAGGCAGGGTTGCATACCAGATGTCCGGAGTCGGCTCACAAAGGCAGGCCGCCTGGTACGCAGAGGAGGCTTCACGCAGGCTTCCGAAGCCGCCTCGTCGTGTTGCTGCAGCCGTTCTCGGAGAGGCAGGGTTGCATACCAGATGTCGGTAGTCAGCTCACAAAGGCAGGCCGCCTGGTACGCAGAGGAGGCTTCACGTAGGCTTCCGAAGCCGCCTCGTCGTGTTGCTGCAGCCAGTTCTCGAGAGGCAGGGTTGCCTACCAGATGTCGGGGATCAGCTCACAAAGGCAGGCCGCCTGGTACGCAGAGGGAGGCTTCACGTAGGCTTCCGCAGCCGCCTCGTCGTGTGCTGCAGCCGTTCTCGGAGAGGCAGCGTTGCATACCAGATGTTGGGAGTCAGCTCACAAAGGCAGGCCGCCTGGTACGCAGAGAGGCTTCACGTAGGCTTCCAAGCGCCTCGTCGTGTTGCTGCAGCATTTTCTCGGATAGGCAGGGTTGCATACCAGATGTCGGGAGGTCAGCTCACAAAGGCAGGCCGCCTGGTACGCAGAGGAGGCTTCACGTAGGCTTCCGAAGCCGCCTCGTCGTGTTGCTGCAGCCGTTCTCGGAGAGGCAGGGTTGCATACCAGATGTCGGGAGTCAGCTCACAAAGGCAGGCCGCCTGGTACGCAGAGGAAGGCTTCACGTAGGCTTCCGAAGCCGCCTCGTCGTGTTGCTGCAGCCGTTCTCGGAGAGGCAGGGTTGCATACCAGATGTCGGGAGTCAGCTCACAAAGGCAGGCCGCCTGGTACGCAGAGGAGGCTTCACGTAGGCTTCCGAAGCGCCTCGTCGTGTTGCTGCAGCCGTTCTCGGAGAGGCAGGGTTTGCATACCAGATGTCGGGAGTCAGCTCACAAAGGCAGGCCGCCTGGTACGCAGAGGAGGCTTCACGTAGGCTTCCGAAGCCGCCTCGTCGTGTTGCTGCAGCCGTTCTCGGAGAGGCAGGGTTGCATACCAGATGTCGGGAGTCAGCTCACAAAGGCAGGCCGCCTGGTACGCAGAGGAGGCTTCACGTAGGCTTCCGAAGCCGCCTCGTCGTGTTGCTGCAGCCGTTCTCGGAGAGGCAGGGTTGCATACCAGATGTCGGGAGTCAGCTCACAAAGGCAGGCCGCCTGGTACGCAGAGGAGGCTTCACGTAGGCTTCCGAAGCCGCCTCGTCGTGTTGCTGCAGCCGTTCTCGGAGAGGCAGGGTTGCATACCAGATGTCGGGAGTCAGCTCACAAAGGCAGGCCGCCTGGTACGCAGAGGAGGCTTCACGTAGGCTTCCGAAGCCGCCTCGTCGTGTTGCTGCAGCCGTTCTCGGAGAGGCAGGGTTGCATACCAGATGTCGGGAGTCAGCTCACAAAGGCAGGTCACCCTGTCCTCAGAGAAGGCTTCACGTAGGCTTCCGAAGCTGCCACCTCGTGTTGCTGCAGCCGTTCTCGGAGAGGCAGGGTTGCATACCAGATGTCGGGAGTCAGCTCACAAAGGCAGGCCGCCTGGTACGCAGAGGAGGCTTCACGTAGGCTTCCGAAGCCGCCTCGTCGTGTTGCTGCAGCCGTTCTCGGAGAGGCAGGGTTGCATACCAGATGTCGGGAGTCAGCTCACAAAGGCAGGCCGTCTGGTACGCAGAGGAGGCTTGACGTAGGCTTCCGAAGCCGCCTCGTCCTGTTGCTGCAGCGTTCTCGAGAGGCAGGGTTGATACCAGATGTCGGGAGTCAGCTCACAAAAGCAGGCCGCCTGGTACGCAGAGGAGGCTTGACGTAGGCTTCCGAAGCCGCCTCGTCCTGTTGCTGCAGCCGTTCTCGGAGAGGCAGGGTTGCATACCAGATGTCGGGAGTCAGCTCACAAAGGCAGGCCGCCTGGTACGCAGAAAGGCTTCACGTAGGCTTCCGCAGCCGCCTCGTCGTGTTGCTGCAGCAGTTCTTGAGGGGGCAGGGTTTCAATCGAGATGACGGGAGTTAGCCCACACAGGCAGGCCGCCCTGTCCTCAGAGAAGGCTTCACGTTGGCTTCTGAAGCCGCCGCCTAGTGTTGCTGCAGCCGTTCTCGGAGAGGCAGGGTTGCATACCAGATGTCGGGAGTCAGCTCACAAAGGCAGGCCGCCTGGTACGCAGAGGAGGCTTCACGTAGGCTTCCGAAGCCGCCTCGTCCTGTTGCTGCAGCCGTTCTCGGAGAGGCAGGGTTGCATACCAGATGTCGGGAGTCAGCTCACAAAAGCAGGCCGCCTGGTACGCAGAAAAGGCTTCACGTAGGCTTCCGCAGCCGCCTCGTCGTGTTGCTGCAGCCGTTCTTGGAGAGGCAGGGTTGCATACCAGATGTCGGGAGTCAGCTCACAAAGGCAGGCCGCCTGGTACGCAGAGGAGGCTTCACGTAGGCTTCCGAAGCCGCCTCGTCGTGTTGCTGCAGCCGTTCTCGGAGATGCAGGGTTGCATACCAGATGTCGGGAGTCAGCTCACAAAAGCAGGCCGCCTGGTACGCAGAAAAGGCTTCACGTAGGCTTCCGCAGCCGCCTTGTCGTGTTGCTGCAGCCGTTCTTGGAGAGGCAGGGTTGCATACCAGATGTCGGGAGTCAGCTCACAAAGGCAGGCCGCCTGGTACGCAGAGGAGGCTTCACGTAGGCTTCCGAAGCCGCCTCGTCGTGTTGCTGCAGCCGTTTTCGGAGAGGCAGGGTTGCATACCAGATGTCGGGAGTCAGCTCACAAAGGCAGGCCGCCTGGCACGCAGAGAAGCCTTCACGTGGGCCTTCAGCAGTTCCCGGAGAGCACCATGGAAGAAACACTTTACCACACTGCTTACATATCAAGTGGCTCCACACCTGGAATGTGTGGCTGGCCTGACCCAGAGACAACTTCATCGCAGTTTTCGTCTTCATGAGAGACGTCGCTGTCATCTCCGGCATTGACTTCGATGATGATTGGTGCAATCTCTCTGTCTGACACGGCTGTCATTCTCCCAGAACTGCCTTTCCATCTTCTTAACATGCTCTACAGCAGCGGTCCAGTTGTCTTTCGTGACATTCTTGATTGCCTGCTCGAGAAGAACCTTCACATCTTTTAGTTTGAAAGACGAGTTGCTTCATGCAACCTCGTTCTTCACTTGCCCCCAGATAAGCTCAATAGGATTCACCTCACACTGATAAGGGGGCAGCCCAAGAACCGTGCACCCAACAGTTTCAGCACATGTGTCCACTCGATAGCTGAGGAACTTGTGTCGCACTTGGGAGACTAGGGAAACTAGTTCCACCTTGAGCATGTCTTTGTCCCAGTCAATTCCCTTTGAGCTTAGCCATTCTTGGATGACACTCTTGGTTGAAGATTTCGTGGGGACACACTCCACGCGTCTTGAGTGGTAGGAAGCGTTATCCATTACAATAACGCTTCCTGACTCTACTTCGGTCAGGAACAAGTCAAACCAACGTTCAAATTTGTTGCCATCCATCTCGTCGTGGTAATCGCCTGACTTCACTCCATGAAAAATGTCGAGGCATCCTTCCACAAAGCCTTCGTCACCCCCAACGTGAGTCACAATCAGTCTGCTGCCCTTGCCAAAGGGATTTTTGAGACCGGTGCTGAGGCCGCGATTTCCTGCGTCTCTGGCAGAACGCACCGTCGTGTCGACCCAGATCTTGTTGACGGTGTGTCCGGCGTTGACCCACGTTTCATCGAGATAATAGATCGCCTTACCCTCTGCCCGAAACTTCAGGATCGAGCGGAGGTACTTCGCACGCCACACAAGGATGTCGTCCTTCTCAATGAGAAGAGAGTTACGATTCCTCTTCTGCAGCTCGAACCCAATGTCATGCAAAAGATGGTACACAGTCGATGGACTCGGTTCCACGTCGACCTCATCATCCTTCAGTGCTTCAATGAAGGCTTCGCGTATCTTCGTGACGGTCGGGGTTTCGTTCCTTCGAAAGAAGCCGTGCACGCAGGACCGCAACGCAGACAGCACAAAAGAGTCGTACTAGGCCAGGCGACGACGGGTGCCAACCGACTTTGGGCGCTTACCAGTTGGAGTTCAAAGGAGCCCGGAATTCGTGATGGGTTCCTTCTTTATGGCAACAACTGTCCGTGCTCCGACGCCAGTATACTCAGACGTCAGCTGGTACTAGTCGTTCCTCAACCTGTCCGGGTATTGTTCTCGCAGCTTGGCGAACACGGAAAGAACCATCTGCTTGCAATCGCTCGAGAGCTTGCGTCCTTGACGATGCTTCTTCCACAAACTTATAGGTGTCGTGGCGGCTGGCTTACGTCTCGACGGCGGTGGAGATGGAGCCATGGAAACTACCTCAACGATATCCACAAAGACAATACGCAGAATAACAAAACAGAATGATAAAGTGGTAAAAAATCCGAACACGCAGAAGAAGAAGAACGCAATCGAGCCGAGCACGTCGAGCATTCGATTTCCCGAATACAACAACAACATGACGTCACCGAGTTAACCGGACGCGTTCGTAAATTCAACACTCCTATCACGTGGCGTAAAAGAAGTAGAGAAATAGACACTCAGGCTGCAAGTCTTGCGCCGTTCAAGTGGACAGTTTGACGGTACAATTGTTTTATTTTAGAAAAGATGTTAGCCAAGTCGGGAGTGCTGCTCTTATTAACAAAGCAATTTTGTTTGAGAACGACTCGCTCTTCCGTGAACTAGAGCACTATATAGCTCCTACGGAGCAGAGTAGCGCAATCCTTTGATCCGCGTGTTTTGCCGACAACATGGCCGACAGAGCAGCTCGGCGCGAGTCACGTGGTACTCAGGGTTCCAGGAGGCGGCCCGCCCTATGGGAGAATACATGGAGATCGACGCAACACGGCTAATTAAAAAATAAACGGCGAGTTCACACTTTTCAAAACTAGTCTGTCGTGAAGTTGGTGATGCACTAAACACTTTATCAAAGTTTCAAAAATATCGGATGCGTGTGCAAATTTTAAGAAGGCAATTTCCAAGGCAATAGCGTTTGAAGCAGACGATTTTTGCACGCAGCGGAGATGGGCTCTTTGGATTGGCCGGAGCGAGTCACGTGGACGCTGTGACGTTGCCGCGTCGTCTGCTGCGTGATGCCGCTCGTGCAATTTTTAAAAACAAATTACGTCCCTACTTGTCACAAAACTCAGCGCAAATGATTCTAAAATGTCCCTTTATTATGTCAAAAACTATTGTCGTTCCGCACATCTCCACAACATTGAAGAAACAAACGATTTTCTCACGTTCCCATGCATTTCTGACCGAAGTTGGAAACCCCGGGCGTTCGCCGCTAGTCGCCAAGAGACGGCGTTCTAGATTGCGCTACTCTGCTCCGAAGGAGCTATATAGTGCTCTACCGTGAACAAACGAACGCAGTCACTACGGTCTCAGTCACCTACGCAGCGACTGCGTGCGATTCGTATTTTAAAAAGAATCACAACCCATAAATTGGACATATAAAAAATTATAGCTCAAAACGGGCTACATTATAAACCCTATTTAAGATGATTAGATTATCACGATTACGACGCTCGCGTATAGAACTTTTTTCTTTGTAGGCATTGTTTTGTTTATATTTGTTTCAAAAATGGCGGAGGAACGCTCCGTGGTGGTGCGACGGTGACTGGCCAATGCGCGACCTGTAGAGATGGAGCCTCCGGTGCACAAGTTGAGGTGAAAAAGAGTATAGTGAGGGTGAGTGTCTCGCCTCCGGCCACGACGAGAGAAGAGGGGAAGGAGGAACTCCCCTCTTTCCGAGAATGTCTTTTGTGTGTCGCAGAAGTCGCTATTGTCCCCCTACAAGATTATAGAAGATTAACCCGTCACTCAAAATTCGTACAAAAGCAGCCGCTTCGGTGGCTGGAACGGCTAGGCCATCCTCTCGAAGTCAGCCTCGCCGTAGCTTTGCTCGTCCCGAGACGGACTACGTCACGATTGCGTTGGATGTCACGGGGTCTCCGCTGGGCCTTCTCCAAGCGCTTGCCAGATTTGCCGTTTAGAACGTAAAATACAGCCACCAGGCTCAAAATACAAACGTGCGATTGTCATTTACGAATTATGTGGATCATATTCAACCTATTTTTAAACACGACGGGAATATTTCAAATTTCGTTGAAGTATCCCTTTAAGAGGAATATCGCAGTCCCGAGCCCGACATCTAAATTGAAAATAATATCGGTAGGCTTCTAATTTGGCCGACATCACCAGCCGCCGTCATTGACTACAACAGACAAGGCAAATAGTTAGAAGGAATTGCCACCCACGGCGGAAACAAGACAGGGTGAACATTGACCAGCATGGATTCCGCCTTGATTTTGAGCTAGAAATATGCGTGTGGCATTTCCACTATAACTACAATATTGTTTTTAGTGCTCTTTTTCTAGGAAGGCAGAAGAACCCCTCACTTCTTGCGGCATGCACGCGGGCCCCCTGTTTTAAGGAGTCTGACACGTTCTTGTCGTTAGGAGGAGACAGCCATTCGGGTCATCGACAAAGGAAAAAAAACTGCAACCATCACAGGCAGCCGGTTGACTTTTTAACTCAATTTACGCAAGAATGTCAATTAATGTTTTGCAACATAATGGAATACCTTTTCTAAGGTGTTACTATTTCCGACCTAAGTTCATCGCAGAGCATTTATTGCAACATCCGAGTCATCCTTCGCGTCCAAAGAGTTGCATGTGCAGGAAGCACAAATTAAATGAGTTCCAACTTTATCCTCCATGTCTGTGTTTTGAGCACCTAAGTGGATGCAGTCATGCAGCAACCTGCTCGAGCATGTTTCATTTTAATCTTCTCAGCAGCAGAAACAGATTCTTGTTGCCGGCACCGTGTCCTTACTGTTCATACAGAAAAGGGTGGCTCTTTCGCACATTTTCAGTTGACTGTGACGGACTTTGCTACGACGCCGCTTGTTAGTGCGTACGGTGAGAAGAACACATTGGCACCATGAGAAGTCTTAATGTAAACATTTTAGACGGATATCAGTCTGGTTAGGAATTATTCAAAACTGAAATTGAAACTCTAACACGCTTTAATAAAAGCAAAGATCCGACTTTTCGGAGCCAGCTGGGCCCCTTGATCACGGGCGACTGTTTATGTCCCACGGAACGGCCTGTTCGTGAACCGAACAACCCGGGAACTTTCCGGATATCCCTCTTAACCCTGAAACGTAGCTGCTGGAAGGGCCCCTCGACCGCTTTACGTTGCAACGTGGGCACTGAACACATCCACAGGTGGACTAACTTTAATAAGCGGTTACAAGCGGCCCCTAACGCAACGTTCACAGTCAAAGTAAGCAGTGAACAGTAACCCTTACACCCTTGGACGCAATGGTAGTGTGTAATGCTGGCTCGAACACCCATTGCATTGTGCTATTATGTTCCAAAACAACCCTTCCTTTTCTAGGGTGTGAGGGTGTCAGTTATAAAAATCCATAACACCCTTGAAGGGATACTTCAACGAAATTGGAAATATACACGTCGTGTTCAAAAATACCCTGATTATGATCCACAATATCCGTAAATGACAATCGCAGGTTTGTATTCTGAGCCCGATTGCAGTATTTTTCTGCTATAAACGGCCCACTCTGGCGGAGCGCTCGGAGAGCAGCCAGGGGAGAGCACGTGGCATCCGGCGCAATCATGGCGTAGATCGTCTCGGGACGAGCAAAGCTGCGGCGAGGCTGACGTCCACATAATGTCCTAACCGTTCCAGCCACCGAAATGGCCGAAGCATGCCAGTGAATAGGCCACCGCAACTAACCCCAAAACTGCTTTTGTACTGAATTTTTGAGTGACGGGTGTAAATCATCTATAATCTGTTAGAGGGGCATTACCGACGTCTGGGACACTCGAACGAGTGTCCCTCCGGTGGTTCTGTTCTTGAACAGGTGACATCGTGCAAGTACCTAGGCGTCCATGTAATATATGACCTCTCCTGCAAAGTCACATTAATTTATTGCTAACAACGTTACACGCGGATGTTTAGAAGACGGGAGAGTTAGGAATGTCGGATGTGCAACGTACGCTAATCGCACGCGAGGTTACTTACGTCGCAACTTCTCAAAGGCTCTTCATCACTAAAACTACTACGTACACGACCCTAGTTAGATCCAAGCTTGAGTGTGCGAGTTCAGTGTGGGACCCAGGTCATGAATTTCTTATTAAACAAATTGAATTCATACAGAATCGTGGCGCACGTTTTATTTGTCTAATTTCTCACGTTTTTCAGTGTGTCATTTATGTAACTAGCTTTACATCTTCCGAATCTTTCATTGCGTAGAAAATTATCTGGTTTGTCCTTATTTCCAAAACATTTATCATCGCAACAAGCATCTAAGTGAAGAGTTTTTTTCTGAATCATCGTATGTATCCCATCGAAATGACCATCACTATAAAAAGGACGTTCCTTTCAGTCGCACGAAGCTCTTTTTTATTTTTTTATACCAAGGATACTAATGACTGGAATCACTGCCCACCTTCATCGTCACAATCACAGACGCTCCTGCATTCAAGTCTGCCATTGAAAATATTATGTTATAATATATTTTGAATTCTATTTTTTTGGTACTTTTGTTTTCGCCACTCTCTTCTGTAACGCCGTGTGGCATTGAAGGTAGTAAAATAAATAAATAAATAAATAAAAAGAAAGCCGTTTACAACTCCCTGTAACGCCGAAATGGAGCGCAGCTCTCGAGGAGGAGGGGGAGGGTACTCAGGGAGGGTATACCTCCTCCTCCTCCTCCTGCTCCCTCATTCTGCCATCTCCTTCTGGGGGGGGTCACATGACCTCGGGGGGAGGGGGATCACGCGACCTCGAGGGGGGTCACGTGATCTCGGGGGGGGGGGGGGGCGGTCATGTGACCCCCTCCTCCCCATCCCCCCCCCCGAGGTCACGGACCTCGGGGGGGGATGGGGGAGGAGGTCACGCACGAGGTCACGCACGAGTTCAATACGTGCGCTACACAAAAAGCAACTCAACTGTGTATGCGAGTCTATAACACCCCATCTGTGTGACTACATATTCAATAACGCAGGAAAAATAATAAAATTAGTCTGTCGGGTTTTTTTTTTTGCGCAATATTTCCGACGTTTTGTGGCGGTTATATCCTAATGTCACGTGATGAAACTTGTTCATGCAAAATACGAATAAATAATAAATTAGGATTAAAAATAAAGATAATCATGAGACGCCTCATCTCGTCCATAAAGACTAAACTGTCAAGCTGGACTCCATTCATAAAATATCCTGCAGCAGCATCAGTCGATAAAACAGATTCCTTGCTGGCAGTCCCTGGCACGTTTCCTCGTAAGGTGAGTTGCATTCCAATCTGCAGATTTGAAGATTACTGGCTACATTAAGAACTATACAAACATATTCTTACTGGAATTTCTTTCCTTCGGGAAAAGAAAGAGCAACGTATGACAACATCCCTCACTCTAAGAAGAAAAAAGGGTATATGCTTACACCCCTTGCCCATATCGACACCCCAAAACTTCAGTTCGACGTACAGCGCGCTGACATCGAACTGTCAGTACCAACTTTCACGAGCGGGTTCATAGCCGAGTGGTACAAGTTATTGAAATAGCACTGTACTAATCGTTTTTGGGACTG